>CM026404.1:44552540-44585443 GCA_014843695.1 Archivesica marissinica | reverse complement strand
ACATGTATGTGCCAGCACATAGGTTATATACATGTATGTGCCAGCAAATAGGTTATATACATGTATGTGCCAGCAAATAGGTTCAATACATGTATGTGCCAGCACATAGGTTATATACATGTATGTGCCAGCACATAGGTTATATACATGTATGTGCCAGCACATAGGTTATATACATGTATGTGCCAGCACATAGGTTATATACATGTATGTGCCAGCACATAGGTTATATACATGTATGTGCCAGCACATAGGTTATATACATGTATGTGCCAGCACATAGGTTATATACATGTATGTGCCAGCACATAGGTTATATACATGTATGTGCCAGCACATAGGTTATATACATGTATGTGCCAGCACATAGGTTATATACATGTATGTGCCAACATAGGTTATATACATGTATGTGCCAGCACATAGGTTATATACATGTATGTGCCAGCACATAGGTTATATACATGTATGTGCCAGCACATAGGTTATATACATGTATGTGCCAGCACATAGGTTATATACATGTATGTGCCAGCACATAGGCTAATACATGTATGTGACAGCACATAGGCTATTACATGTATGTGCCAGCACATAGGCTATATACATGTATGTGCCAGCACATAGGCTATATACATGTATGTGCCAGCACATAGGCTATATACATGTATGTGCCAGCACATAGGTTATATACATGTATGTGCCAGCACATAGGTTATATACATGTATGTGCCAGCACATAGGTTATATACATGTATGTGCCAGCACATAGGTTATATACATGTATGTATGTGCCAGCACATAGGTTATATACATGTATGTGCCAGCACATAGGTTATATACATGTATGTGACAGCACATAGGCTATATACATGTATGTGCCAGCACATAGGCTATATACATGTATGTGCCAGCACATAGGTTATATACATGTATGTGCCAGCACATAGGTTATATACATGTATGTGCCAGCACATAGGTTATATACATGTATGTGCCAGCACATAGGTTATATACATGTATGTGCCAGCACATAGGTTATATACATGTATGTGCCAGCACATAGGTTATATACATGTATGTGCCAGCAAATAGGTTCAATACATGTATGTGCCAGCACATAGGTTATATACATGTATGTGCCAGCACATAGGTTATATACATGTATGTGCCAGCACATAGGTTATATACATGTATGTGCCAGCACATAGGTTATATACATGTATGTGCCAGCACATAGGTTATATACATGTATGTGCCAGCACATAGGTTATATACATGTATGTGCCAGCACATAGGTTATATACATGTATGTGCCAGCACATAGGTTATATACATGTATGTGCCAGCACATAGGTTAATACAAGTGCAGCATAGGTTATATACATGTATGTGCCAGCACATAGGTTATATACATGTATGTGCCAGCACATAGGTTATATACATGTATGTGCCAGCACATAGGTTATATACATGTATGTGCCAGCACATAGGTTATATACATGTATGTGCCAGCACATAGGTTATATACATGTATGTGCCAGCACATAGGTTATATACATGTATGTGCCAGCACATAGGTTATATACATGTATGTGCCAGCACATAGGTTATATACATGTATGTGCCAGCACATAGGTTATATACATGTATGTGCCAGCACATAGGTTATATACATGTATGTGCCAGCACATAGGTTATATACATGTATGTGCCAGCACATAGGTTATATACATGTATGTGCCAGCACATAGGTTATATACATGTATGTGCCAGCACATAGGTTATATACATGTATGTGCCAGCACATAGGTTATATACATGTATGTGCCAGCACATAGGTTATATACATGTATGTGCCAGCACATAGGTATACATGTATGTGCCAGCACATAGGCATATACATGTATGTGCCAGCACATAGGCTATATACATGTATGTGCCAGCACATAGGCTATATACATGTATGTGCCAGCACATAGGCTATATACATGTATGTGCCAGCACATAGGCTATATACATGTATGTGCCAGCACATAGGTTATATACATGTATGTGCCAGCACATAGGTTATATACATGTATGTGCCAGCACATAGGTTATATACATGTATGTATGTGCCAGCACATAGGTTATATAATGTATGTATGTGCCAGCACATAGGTTATATACATGTATGTGACAGCACATAGGTTATATACATGTATGTGCCAGCACATAGGCTATATACATGTATGTGCCAGCACATAGGTTATATACATGTATGTGCCAGCACATAGGTTATATACATGTATGTGCCAGCACATAGGTTATATACATGTATGTGCCAGCACATAGGTTATATACATGTATGTGCCAGCACATAGGTTATATACATGTATGTGCCAGCACATAGGTTATATACATGTATGTGCCAGCACATAGGTTATATACATGTATGTGCCAGCACATAGGTTATATACATGTATGTGCCAGCACATAGGTTCAATACATGTATGTGCCAGCACATAGGTTATATACATGTATGTGCCAGCACATAGGTTATATACATGTATGTGCCAGCACATAGGTTAATACATGTATGTGCCAGCACATAGGTTATATACATGTATGTGCCAGCACATAGGTTATATACATGTATGTGCCAGCACATAGGTTATATACATGTATGTGCCAGCACATAGGTTATATACATGTATGTGCCAGCACATAGGTTATATACATGTATGTGCCAGCACATAGGTTATATACATGTATGTGCCAGCACATAGGTTATATACATGTATGTGCCAGCAATAAAAATGTATGTGCCAGCACATAGGTTATATACATGTATGTGCCAGCACATAGGTTATATACATGTATGTGCCAGCACATAGGTTATATACATGTATGTGCCAGCACATAGGTTATATACATGTATGTGCCAGCACATAGGTTATATACATGTATGTGCCAGCACATAGGTTATATACATGTATGTGCCAGCACATAGGTTATATACATGTATGTGCCAGCACATAGGTTATATACATGTATGTGCCAGCACATAGGTTATATACATGTATGTGCCAGCACATAGGTTATATACATGTATGTGCCAGCACATAGGTTATATACATGTATGTGCCAGCACATAGGTTATATACATGTATGTGCCAGCACATAGGTTATATACATGTATGTGCCAGCACATAGGTTATATACATGTATGTGCCAGCACATAGGCTATATACATGTATGTGACAGCACATAGGCTATATACATGTATGTGCCAGCACATAGGCTATATACATGTATGTGCCAGCACATAGGCTATATACATGTATGTGCCAGCACATAGGCTATATACATGTACGTGCCAGCACATAGGTTATATACATGTATGTGCCAGCACATAGGTTATATACATGTATGTGCCAGCACATAGGTTATATACATGTATGTGCCAGCACATAGGTTATATACATGTATGTATGTGCCAGCACATAGGTTATATACATGTATGTATGTGCCAGCATATAGGTTATATACATGTATGTAACAGCACATAGGTTATATACATGTATGTGACAGCACATAGGCTATATACATGTATGTGCCAGCACATAGGCTATATACATGTATGTGCCAGCACATAGGTTATATACATGTATGTGCCAGCACATATGTTATATACATGTATGTGCCAGCACATAGGTTATATACATGTATGTGCCAGCACATAGGTTATATACATGTATGTGCCAGCACATAGGTTATATACATGTATATGCAGCACATAGGTTATATACATGTATGTGCCAGCAAATAGGTTCAATACATGTATGTGCCAGCATATAGGTTATATACATGTATGTGCCAGCAAATAGGTTCAATACATGTATGTGCCAGCATATAGGTTATATACATGTATGTGCCAGCATATAGGTTATATACATGTATGTGCCAGCAAATAGGTTCAATACATGTATGTGCCAGCACATAGGTTATATACATGTATGTGCCAGCACATAGGTTATATACATGTATGTGCCAGCACATAGGTTATATACATGTATGTGCCAGCACATAGGTTCAATACATGTATGTGCCAGCACATATGTTCAATACATGTATGTGCCAGCACATAGGTTATATACATGTATGTGCCAGCAAATAGGTTCAATACATGTATGTGCCAGCATATAGAACCAATACATGTATGTGCCAGCACATAGGTTATATACATGTATGTGCCAGCACATAGGTTATATACATGTATGTGCCAGCACATAGGTTATATACATGTATGTGCCAGCACATAGGTTATATACATGTATGTGCCAGCACATAGGTTATATACATGTATGTGCCAGCACATAGGTTATATACATGTATGTGCCAGCACATAGGTTATACATGTATGTGCCAGCAATAGGTTATATAATGTATGTGCCAGCACATAGGTTATATACATGTATGTGCCAGCACATAGGTTATATACATGTATGTGCCAGCACATAGGTTATATACATGTATGTGCCAGCACATAGGTTATATACATGTATGTGCCAGCACATAGGTTATATACATGTATGTGCCAGCACATAGGTTATATACATGTATGTGCCAGCACATAGGTTATATACATGTATGTGCCAGCACATAGGCTATATACATGTATGTGACAGCACATAGGCTATATACATGTATGTGCCAGCACATAGGCTATATACATGTATGTGCCAGCACATAGGCTATATACATGTATGTGCCAGCACATAGGCTATATACATGTACGTGCCAGCACATAGGTTATATACATGTATGTGCCAGCACATAGGTTATATACATGTATGTGCCAGCACATAGGTTATATACATGTATGTATGTGCCAGCACATAGGTTATATACATGTATGTATGTGCCAGCATATAGGTTATATACATGTATGTAACAGCACATAGGTTATATACATGTATGTGACAGCACATAGGCTATATACATGTATGTGCCAGCACATAGGCTATATACATGTATGTGCCAGCACATAGGTTATATACATGTATGTGCCAGCACATATGTTATATACATGTATGTGCCAGCACATAGGTTATATACATGTATGTGCCAGCACATAGGTTATATACATGTATGTGCCAGCACATAGGTTATATACATGTATGTGCCAGCACATAGGTTATATACATGTATGTGCCAGCAAATAGGTTCAATACATGTATGTGCCAGCATATAGGTTATATACATGTATGTGCCAGCAAATAGGTTCAATACATGTATGTGCCAGCATATAGGTTATATACATGTATGTGCCAGCATATAGGTTATATACATGTATGTGCCAGCAAATAGGTTCAATACATGTATGTGCCAGCACATAGGTTATATACATGTATGTGCCAGCACATAGGTTATATACATGTATGTGCCAGCACATAGGTTATATACATGTATGTGCCAGCACATAGGTTCAATACATGTATGTGCCAGCACATATGTTCAATACATGTATGTGCCAGCACATAGGTTATATACATGTATGTGCCAGCAAATAGGTTCAATACATGTATGTGCCAGCATATAGAACCAATACATGTATGTGCCAGCACATAGGTTATATACATGTATGTGCCAGCACATAGGTTATATACATGTATGTACCAGCACATAGGTTATATACATGTATGTGACAGCACATAGGCTATATACATGTATGTGCCAGCACATAGGCTATATACATGTATGTGCCAGCACATAGGTTATATACATGTATGTGCCAGCACATAGGTTATATACATGTATGTGCCAGCACATAGGTTATATACATGTATGTGCCAGCACATAGGTTATATACATGTATGTGCCAGCACATAGGTTATATACATGTATGTGCCAGCACATAGGTTATATACATGTATGTGCCAGCACATAGGTTATATACATGTATGTGCCAGCACATAGGTTATATACATGTATGTGCCAGCACATAGGTTATATACATGTATGTGCCAGCACATAGGTTATATACATGTATGTGCCAGCACATAGGTTATATACATGTATGTGCCAGCACATAGGCTATATACATGTATGTGCCAGCACATAGGCTATATACATGTATGTGCCAGCACATAGGCTATATACATGTATGTGCCAGCACATAGGCTATATACATGTATGTGCCAGCACATAGGCTATATACATGTATGTGCCAGCACATAGGTTATATACATGTATGTGCCAGCACATAGGCTATATACATGTATGTGCCAGCACATAGGCTATATACATGTATGTGCCAGCACATAGGTTATATACATGTATGTGCCAGCACATAGGTTATATACATGTATGTGCCAGCACATAGGTTATATACATGTATGTGCCAGCACATAGGTTATATACATGTATGTATGTGCCAGCACATAGGTTATATACATGTATGTGCCAGCACATAGGTTATATACATGTATGTGCCAGCACATAGGTTATATACATGTATGTGCCAGCACATAGGTTATATACATGTATGTGCCAGCACATAGGTTATATACATGTATGTGCCAGCACATAGGTTATATACATGTATGTGCCAGCACATAGGTTATATACATGTATGTGCCAGCACATAGGTTATATACATGTATGTGCCAGCAAATAGGTTCAATACATGTATGTGCCAGCACATAGGTTATATACATGTATGTGCCAGCACATAGGTTATATACATGTATGTGCCAGCACATAGGTTATATACATGTATGTGCCAGCACATAGGTTATATACATGTATGTGCCAGCACATAGGTTATATACATGTATGTGCCAGCACATAGGTTATATACATGTATGTGCCAGCACATAGGTTATATACATGTATGTGCCAGCACATAGGTTATATACATGTATGTGCCAGCACATAGGTTATATACATGTATGTGCCAGCACATAGGTTATATACATGTATGTGCCAGCACATAGGTTATATACATGTATGTGACAGCACATAGGCTATATACATGTATGTGCCAGCACATAGGCTATATACATGTATGTGCCAGCACATAGGCTATATACATGTATGTGCCAGCACATAGGCTATATACATGTATGTGCCAGCACATAGGCTATATACATGTATGTGCCAGCACATAGGCTATATACATGTAAGTTCAATAAATGTACGTGCCAGCACATAGTTCAATATATATTGGTGTTAGAACAACATATTTTAATCTGTATCATCATCTTCGAACAGGACACCAACAGGACACCAACGCCCGCATGCACTTTGTCCTTGCACATGCATGTGTGGGGGGGGGGTCCGTCGCCGCTCCCAGGAATGAACACTTAAATACTGAGTAATATGACATACTGCAGATGTTGTATGGTGTGGACATTCATCGATATACATTGTAAGTAATATGACATACTGTAGATGTTGTATGGTATGGACATTCATCGATATACATTGTATATGACATACTGTAGATGTTGTATGGTATGGACATTCATTGATATACAGTGTATATGACATACTGTAGATGTTGTATGGTATGGACATTCATTGATATACTGTGTAAGTAATATGACATACTGTAGATGTTGTATGGTATGGACATTCATCGATATACAGTGTATATGACATACTGTAGATGTTGTATGGTATGGACATTCATTGATATACAGTGTAAGTAATATGACATACTGTAGATGTTGTATGGTGTGGACATTCATCGATATACAATGTAAGTGATATGACATACTGTAGATGTTGTATGGTGTGGACATTCATCGATATACATTGTAAGTAATATGACATACTGTAGATGTTGTATGGTGTGGACATTCATCAATATACAATGTATATGACATACTGTTGACTTGGTATTAAACACGTTGCACATAAAGTCATATTTCCGCTAAAACTAAATGGGATGTCATTTTTTTTAATCAAAGCTTAAATATTTGCCCAACGAGAAATATACCACGTTTACGGTAAGGAATACATATTAGCATGTTCGGTATTAAAATGGTATTTAGTATATTGGCCCGGCACGCGACGAGAACGAATCACGAGCACGTGCCACAGGTAGCAACAACATAGTAACTACATTGTGTAAACATGGCCGCCGAAGCAACACTAAAGTCGTTGTCTGACAGATTGTTGTCTCTTAACGGTAAAATGGCTGAGCGAAATAAGCAAATAACAACAGAAGAAACATACGGCTATGTATGCAATAAAGAAGTTATTAAACGGCTGCGGTGGGCCATTTGTGGATATTGGCGCACCTATCCGATATTGGCCCTCGGGCCAATATCTCCATAGGGTGCGCCAATATCCACAAATGGCCCACCTCCGCGGTTTAATAACCTCTAAATATAATGCAACTTTTCTACACACAGGCATTATAGTTAACTTTAAGTTTAGTTTTAGAGCAGTTTTTAATATCCGATTAGCAGGGATATTGCAGCTTTATCCCTAATAATTATACTGTTATAAATGATTGTGTATATCTCTTATAAGTCGATTCATTTCAAGCTTGTCTTTAAATTAATTAAATTGTCGCCAAGGGATACTACCCGTGAGGCATAGTGTAGAAATAATATAAATCAGAGTTGTCGAGCATGAGTGCCTCGTCATAGTCATGACGTAGGATGTTATTCTCTTGCATCCAAATTCCAGCAGGGAAGGTAGATATTGAAAAATAACTCCATGTTGGCGTGTCATTGTACTATTATTTTTTGTATTAAACTATATATGTAGTATTGTACGTACAATGATAGTCCGCCTCCGTGGTCGAGCGGTTAAGGTCGAGCCTCGCGGGTTCACGGGTTCGAGCCTCGCTCAGGCCGTGTCTCATTTATATGAAAACGTTGGCAGTTTCTTACGGAGGTTGGTGCACCCAAGTACTGGTTACCCGCTGGAGCCTGCCCAGGAAAGGTGTTGTTAGGTGAACTGCCCGCCGGCGATATAGCCCGAAATGGTGCAGGCGTTAAACCCGAAATATAACCTAACATATAACGTACAATGATGAGAACTACGATGATACTACTACTGTTACTACATTTAAACAAACCATGGAAGCTATTTCTATATACAGTAGTGTAATATTCCAACGGTTTTATTACTTTACTTTAAAACGACATATTTGGTTATTTTACGTGCACACAGGCTGAACAGTTTATTCATGTTGTAATTATCTTAACTATCTAATATCTAAATAATACATATATTATATTGTGAAATGATTAGTAGTGTTACTGTTTTGAACAGTTTAAACTATTTAAAAGAGAAAAACTGAAATAGAAAGAAATCTAGCTATTATTAGCAGGCGCGTCGGAAGGTATTGTCATTGGGGCCGCGAGCGCGAAGCGCAAGCCGCATGGTATGGCGGGGGGTTTGGGGGTCGTCCCCCAAGAAAATTTGGAAAACCAGAACGCCTCAGACGCGATTTCCCGGTACACAGGTCGCTATTTCGCATGCCGCAAGTTGCACAAGTAACCGGTTCAAATGATGTTTTGCAGTAACATTTCATGATTTGGAGAACATTTATATTTGAAGGCTAATTAGATCTACTGTTGAAAAAACAAGTCTAGGCTTTGGGTGGGTTGCTTCCATAGTCCCATGCTTAGTGTGTGTATGAGCGTATAGGGCAATATCCAAGTACATGTACGCAGTGCTTAAGTAGGACAAACATAAACAGTTGGGTGAACCAGTTGCGCATTGAGTGATAACAACATTTAATCATGAATGCGACACTGACAAACACACAGCATAATACATAAGTTTCAGACTGTCTACATATGTCATCATGTGTACTCGTACACCGTCTCTAAAACTTCCCGAAAGTAGTTAGACGTCCTTCCTTATTTCCAACGAACTTATTGGCCACTGCTATTAGATCCATAGTGTCAGTTTCTTCCCAGTGTACGTGCAAGGTCATGAGATGGTTGAGGCGATCCCGAGTCATTGTAGAGCGCAAGTATGTTTTCAGACTGCGGAGTGCGGAGAACGAACGTTCACTGGTAGCATTAGTTGCGGGCATCACAAGAATCAGCTTCACAACAGTCACTATCTGCGAAAACATGACCAAGGTAGCTGATTTCATGTCTTGAAATAACGTGATAATGGTTTCCACGGTAACTGCGTTCAGGTCGGCATACCTGCTCTTTTTTTTAAATTTAATAATATTGTATTGCTTTTATCTTCTAGTTACATTTATACATGCATGCAACAACAACAAATCTATGTAATACTGATATAACACAAATTAGTACACTGCACTAGTTAACGATTAAATGTAACAAAGCAAATGGGTCGGGCTACAAGTTATAACAACATTATTAACAAAATGATATTATGTCAAAATTTCGGATGAAAACCAATGTTGGAAAGCAATAATTTGATATGTAGTATAGAATATGCGTCTATGAGAAATAGAAGTACAAAACAACAAAGAAACACGAAAAGTATCATACGAAAGGTAAGTAAGCACACACACAGACACATACAATATAGAAGAAAGAAAAAGGATAGTAAAATGAGAGAGAAATAATGAAAAAGTAAAAAAAGAAACAAAACAAAACAAAAATGTTCCCTCCGCCACCACCACACTAATTCAGATTTTCAGTTTAAGAAAATACTCTAATGAAGTACGCGCATGACATACGTGAGCATTGTGCCAAGAACAGGACAATTAACTATACATATATGTTACACAAACCGCCGCGTTGTTTTTATATACTTTTGAATATCTTTGAATAATTGAGTGTTCTGTTGGTCTGATAACTGTTCTATTCCATATAGTAATTTTGTTGTGTTTAGCGGATGAAATTCATGAGTTTTTCTAAACAGTTGTATACGTTCATTTCTGTAATTTTTACATCTAAAGAAGTAATGTTCAGGGTCTTCAATGCCATGACCACAAACACAATTTGGACTATCTCTTAAGAAATTGGTATGTAAATGAGCGTTTAAGTTGCTACATACATTACGGATACGCGCATGATGAACACTACTGAAACGTTCGCCTGTAGTAAAATAGATTGGTACTGTTGCACCCTTGTACTTGATTTTAATTTTGGATTTAAAATCCATCAGTGAATAGGCATCTCGAAAAGAGTGATCAAGTTTATTCCACATATCTTGTGATGACGGAATTGTCGATTGGGAATAGATATTTAAACGTCTTGGTAGTGTCACGAAATTATCTCTGTTTCGCAATTGATATTGTTCAACAGTTTCTGGAATAATTTCTTTTAAATAAGAAGGTAAAGCATTGTGTTTACTACGATACATTAAAATAAGCTTTTGCATTTCTCGTCGTTCAGATAGAGATGTCCAACCAATTTCTTTCAAAAGCCAGTGAATACCTGCTCTCAACCAGTGTCCGTAGAGCCTCAATTTGTGTCTCAAGCGTCGTTCTGTCTAGGTCGCCCTTATAGAAGCCTACAACGTAGTCTAAGTCGTCAGAAGGGCGTATAAAAAGGCAAAATAAATCTCAGTCGAAGGGCGAGGGCGGGGTGGGCGGGTGTCGGACGGCGAAATACATTTGTGTGGCACAAATCGAGTGTAAGGATTAATCTCCGCACAACCTCGAGCCATCTTGTCAAAATATTGGGACCGCCTCGGCAAAATAATGGGGCCATGTCGCCCAAATATTGGGGCCGCGTCGCCCAAATATTGGGGCCGCGGCCCCTGCGGCCCCACTTGCGACGCCTCTGATTAGAAACAAAATTACCGTGTACAATAGAAAATGGTATAATTTTGCATTGTAATGTGTTAGTAACAAGGAGCAAGTAACGGACTCGATTACACATTGGAGTTAATAACATGGTGTGTATTTGCTAGAGTTGACACGCGAGCACAATAGTTGTACATGCACGTGCGTACAAACAGCTTCATGTGCACAGGAAGATGCATTTTGGGCTGGGAGGAAACTGAAATACTCGGAGTCCGATCTGGCGACAACCGTACCGTCATAGGAAGACGCACTACCCACCTGTATATTGTCTGGGGGTGGGAATTAGTACCGTCATAGGAAGACACACTACCCACCTGTATATTGTCTGGGGGTGGGCATTAGTAAGAAAAGCGATGATACTAGGTATACCATGTGCTAATTAATCATACAGTAAGCACATTTAATACTTCCTATTTATAAATGCTATAGGGGATCACTTCCGATACTTCCTATTTATAAATGCTATAGTGGATCACTTCCGTTACTTCCTATTTATAAATGCTATAGTGGATCACTTCCGTTACTTCCTATTTATAAATGAACATAATAGGGGATCACTTCCGATACTTCCTATTTATAAATGCTATAGTGGATCACTTCCGATACTTCCTATTTATAAATGCTATAGTGGATCACTTCCGTTACTTCCTATTTATAAATGCTATAGTGGATCACTTCCGTTACTTCCTATTTATAAATGAATATCATAGATAGGGGATCACTTCCGATACTTCCTATTTATAAATGCTATATTGGATCACTTCCGATACTTCCTATTTATAAATGCTATTGTGGATACTTCCGATACTTCCTATTTATAAATGAATACCACATATAGAGGATCACTTCCGATACTTCCTATTTATAAATGAATACCACAGATAGTGGATCACTTCCGATACTTCCTATTTATAAATGCTATAGTGGATCACTTCCGATACTTCCTATTTATAAATGAATATCATAGATAGGGGATCACTTCCGATACTTCCTATTTAAAAATGCTATAGTGGATCACTTCCGATACTTCCTATTTATAAATGAATATCACAGATATGGGATCACTTCCGATACTTCCTATTTATAAATGAATATCACCGATAGTGGATCACTTCCGATACTCTCTATTTATAAATGCTATAGTGGATCACTTCCGATACTTCCTATTTAAAAATGCTATAGTGGATCACTTCCGATACTTCCTATTTATAAATGAATATCACAGATAGTGGATCACTTCTGATACTTCCTATTTATAAATGAATATCACAGATAGTGGATCACTTTCGATACTTCCTATTTATAAATGCTATTGTGGATCACTTCCGATACTTCCTATTTATAAATGAATACCACATATAGTGGATCACTTCCGATACTTCCTATTTATAAATGCTATAGGGAATCACTTCCGACACTTCCTATTTATAAATGCTATAGGGGATCACTTCCGACACTTCCTATTTATAAATGCTATTGTGGATCACTTCCGATACCTCCTATTTATAAATGAATACCACATATAGTGGATCACTTCCGACACTTCCTATTTATAAATGCTATTGTGGATCACTTCCGATACTTCCTATTTATAAATGCTAGTGTGGATCACTTCCGATACTTCCTATTTATAAATGCTATTGTGGATCACTTCCGATACTTCCTATTTATAAATGCTATTGTGGATCACTTCCGATATTTCCTATTTATAAATGCTATAGTGGATCACTTCCGATATTTCCTATTTATAAATGCTATAGTGGATCACTTCCGATACTTCCTATTTATAAATGCTATTGTGGATCACTTCCGATACCTCCTATTTATAAATGCTATAGTGGATCACTTCCGATACGTCCTATTTATAAATGCTATAGTGGATCACTTCCGATACTTCCTATTTATAAATGCTATAGTGGATCACTTCCGATACTTCCTATTTATAAATGCTATTGTGGATCACTTCCGATACCTCCTATTTATAGATGAATATCACAGATAGTGGATCACTTCCGATACTTCCTATTCATAAATGCTATAGTGGATCACTTCCGAAACTTCCTATTTATAAATGAATACAAATACTAATACAAATGTATCTCAGAGGGGTGAACAACATCCGAATCTTCATTACAAGACTTTTACCTGGCTCAGGGGTGAGTCTAAACACGAACGTAGGTATGGGCCTCGAGACTGGTTTTAACCCTCTGCCTGGGCGCTTTGGTGCCTTGCATCAATATATTTCTTTTGTATACACGTATATTGTACTTAATTAAATATATAGAAAACTAGGTGCCAATTCCATATTATATTGAATGTGTATGGTAATCTAGCTTCATAGCGTGAATTTACGAACTATAAAATTTAATAAATATATTGGCTAAAAGCAGACCGCTTCATATTAAGAGGGTGCATACGAAGCAATCGCACCCCAACTGCATACGGACCTGGGGTCCAATTCGAATCTGATGCAATCAGCCGTGAACTGAACAAGATCATACGACGTACAACGTGCACGCATATCATAAATTGTCGGGCATCTCGCGTCGCGTGTTTTTAAATGAAATGACAAAACACGATTGAAAGCTATTGAGTTCATAATAGTATATCAATCATAATAGTGTTGGCTTGCAGATGTAGCTGTTGTATTGTGTGTCTATGCACAGGATATAAGCCAATTATCTACTTTCTTTGTTTTCATTGTCGGTTCCAGTTTTTCATCTGCCCGTAGACCAAATCGTTGACTAACGCCATGACAACGTGTACACGTGCAACACGTGCGCTATATCTGCAACTCGTGCGTAGCTACAGTAGTGGTACTGGGAAGAACGTGAAACACTATAAGCTCGTGGTTGCGGGGGGCGGCTCTGGTGGATGCGCAGTTGCTGCACGTGCTTGTCGTGCACTAGGACGGGGACAAGTTGCAGTTATAGATCCAGCTAAGGTAAAGAATTGTTTTATTTGTCCAGTCATTCATATATCAATGTTTTATTTGTCCAGTCACTCATATATCAATGTTTTATTTGTCCAGTCATTCATATATAAATGTTTTATTTGTCCAGTCATTCATATATCTGTTTTATTTGTCCAGTCATTCATATATCAATGTTTTATTTGTCCAGTCATTCATATATAAATGTTTTATTTGTCCAGTCATTCATATATCAATGTTTCATTTGTCCAGTCATTCATATATCAATGTTTTATTTGTCCAGTCATTCATATATCAATGTTTTATTTGTCCAGTCATTCATATATCAATGTTTTATTTGTCCAGTCATTCATATATCAATGTTTTATTTGTCCAGTCATTCATATATCTATGTTTCATTTGTCCAGTCATTCATATATCAATGTTTTATTTGTCCAGTCATTCATATATAAATGTTTTATTTGTCCAGTCATTCATATATAAATGTTTTATTTGTCCAGTCATTCATATATCAATGTTTTATTTGTCCAGTCATTCATATATCAATGTTTTATTTGTCCAGTCATTCATATATAAATGTTTTAGTTGTCCAGTCACTCATATATGTCCAGCCATTCTAATATAAATGGGAAAGCTAACACTTATAATTCCAAATATACATGGAGAGAAATCCAACAAGCTTTCATTTCAATCCACTTGTATTTAGTGTGTGCATACTTATTTATTATATAATGTCGAATAAATGTCTTTAAATCAAATTTATATAATCGATGCTTACATTGAATAAAGAATATCTTAACTAATTGTTAGTTCCCATCAGAAACATCAGTCAGTTACTGCATCTGAATACTCCTAAACATACATTCGTTCTCTTAATTGGTTTCCTCTGTTTTTATCGTTGCTTCCTTTGCACCACATGCTATCTATTTTAATCCGTTTTCTCAGCTTATAATTATTTAATATAGATATCCTACAGCATATCCAATGAATAATTTACTATAAAAATTGGTTATCAATTAACCGGATTTTGAAAAATGTACATGTATCCTATTGCAACATCTGGTTAGAAAACAACAGTAAAACAAAGGGTGACACTTAAAGGAGCAATATACATTCCGGGATAAAGCAGGCTTTAGCTGCCAAGGGAGGTAATAGAAACCCCTAGTAATGTCTCTCATTGACACCGTGTCTATATTGTATTACAGAGGGTGTCTATTAAAAACATGAGACAATTTAGGTACTTCACCGTTAGTTGTTTAGATGGCGAAGGTGCGCCCTGTGAAATGTGAAAAACGTGCTATTAGATTCAATATAAGCTAGGATACGTCTCGGATCATATATTCTCGTCCAATAATGGGCCTCCGTACCGTGCTATAGTGGTTACGGTTGTTCACTTCAAATCACTTGCCCTTCAACCGCTGCTGGTTCGAATCACACTGTAGTGTCGAAATATATCGTGCGAGGAAGATATCCAGCTGGCTTGCGGAAGGTCGGTGGTTCTACCCTTCACAATAACCTGGACAGTCGTAATATGATGACCTAAACTGTTGGTGGGACGTTAAACCCCAAAACATACAAACCCACACAAACAACGTCCAAAATGTTCAGCTGTGCATGGGTGATACAAGAATTGACTTAGACACTTTTGAAATCAGAATGTAGCAAGCGCAATTGTACCCCCATGCGACATACACCTACCCACATCCTGTCACCATTGTAAATCCTGTATCCGACATGATATTGTAGACAGATTAAATAAATGACTGGTATCTCAGAAGACAGTAGTATTTGGCCAATGACTGGTATCTCAGAATACAGTAGTATTTGGCCAATGACTGGTATCTCAGAAGACAGTAGTATTTGGCCAATGACTGGTATCTCAGAAGACAGTAGTATTTGGCCAATGACTGGTATCTCAGAAGACAGTAGTATTTGGCCAATGACTGGTATCTCAGAAGACAGTAGTATTTGGCCAATGACTGATAGCTCAGAAGACAGTAGTATTTGGCCAATGACTGATATCTCAGAAGACAGTAGTAGTTGGCCAATGACTGGTATCTCAGAAGACAGTAGTATTTGGCCAATGACTGATATCTCAGAAGACAGTAGTATTTGACCAATGACTGGTATGTCAGAAGACAGTAGTATTTGGCCAATGACTGATATCTCAGAAGAGAGTAGTATTTGGCCAATGACTGGTATCTCAGAAGACAGTAGTATTTGGCCAATGACTGGTATTTGGCCATTGACTGATATCTCAGAAGACATTAGTATTTGGCCAATGACTGATATCTCAGAAGACAGTAGTATTTGGCCAATGACTGATATCTCAGAAGACAGTTGTATTTGGCCAATGACTGATATCTCAGAAGACGGTAGTATTTGGCCAATGACTGATATCTCAGAAGACAGTAGTATTTGGCCAATGACTGATATCTCAGAATACAGTAGTATTTGGCCAATGACTGATATCTCAGAAGACGGTAGTATTTGGCCAATGACTGATATCTCAGAAGAGAGTAGTATTTGGTCAATGACTGATATCTCAGAAGACAGTAGTATTTGGCCAATGACTGGTATCTCAGAAGAGAGTAGTATTTGGCCAATGACTAATATCTCAGAAGACAGTAGTATTTGGCCAATGACTAGTATCTCAGAAGAAAGTAATATTTGGCCAATGACTGATATCTCAGAAGACAGTAGTATTTGGCCAATGACTGATATCTCAGAAGACAGTAGTATTTGGCCAATGACTAGTATCTCAGAAGACAGTAGTATTTGGCCAATGACTGATATCTCAGAAGACAGTAGTATTTGGCCAATGACTGGTATCTCAGAAGACAGTAGTATTTGGCCAATGATTGATATCTCAGAAGACAGTAGTAGTTGGCCAATGATTGATATCTCAGAAGACAGTAGTATTTGGCCAATGACTGGTATTTGGCCAATGACTGATATCTCAGAAGACATTAGTATTTGGCCAATGACTGATATCTCAGAAGAGAGTAGTATTTGGCCAATGACTGATATCTCAGATGACAGTAGTATTTGGCCAATGACTGATATCTCAGAAGACAGTAGTATTTGGCCAATGACTGGTATCTCGGAAGACAGTAGTATTTGGCCAATGATTGATATCTCAGAAGAGAGTAGAAGTTGGCCAATGACTGATATCTCAGAAGACAGTAGTAGTTGGCCAATGACTGGTATCTCAGAAGACAGTAGTATTTGGCCAATGACTGATATCTCAGAAGAGAGTAGTATTTGGCCAATGACTGGTATCTCAGAAGACAGTAGTATTTGGCCAATGACTGGTATCTCAGAAGACAGTAGTATTTGGCCAATGACTGATATCTCAGAAGACAGTAGTAGTTGGCCAATGACTGGTATCTCAGAAGACAGTAGTATTTGGCCAATGACTGATATCTCAGAAGACAGTAGTATTTGACCAATGACTGGTATGTCAGAAGACAGTAGTATTTGGCCAATGACTGATATCTCAGAAGAGAGTAGTATTTGGCCAATGACTGGTATCTCAGAAGACAGTAGTATTTGGCCAATGACTGGTATTTGGCCATTGACTGATATCTCAGAAGACATTAGTATTTGGCCAATGACTGATATCTCAGAAGACAGTAGTATTTGGCCAATGACTGATATCTCAGAAGACAGTTGTATTTGGCCAATGACTGATATCTCAGAAGACGGTAGTATTTGGCCAATGACTGATATCTCAGAAGACAGTAGTATTTGGCCAATGACTGATATCTCAGAATACAGTAGTATTTGGCCAATGACTGATATCTCAGAAGACGGTAGTATTTGGCCAATGACTGATATCTCAGAAGAGAGTAGTATTTGGCCAATGACTGGTATCTCAGAAGAGAGTAGTATTTGGCCAATGACTAATATCTCAGAAGACAGTAGTATTTGGCCAATGACTAGTATCTCAGAAGAAAGTAATATTTGGCCAATGACTGATATCTCAGAAGACAGTAGTATTTGGCCAATGACTGATATCTCAGAAGACAGTAGTATTTGGCCAATGACTAGTATCTCAGAAGACAGTAGTATTTGGCCAATGACTGATATCTCAGAAGACAGTAGTATTTGGCCAATGACTGGTATCTCAGAAGACAGTAGTATTTGGCCAATGATTGATATCTCAGAAGACAGTAGTAGTTGGCCAATGATTGATATCTCAGAAGACAGTAGTATTTGGCCAATGACTGGTATTTGGCCAATGACTGATATCTCAGAAGACATTAGTATTTGGCCAATGACTGATATCTCAGAAGAGAGTAGTATTTGGCCAATGACTGATATCTCAGAAGACAGTAGTATTTGGCCAATGACTGATATCTCAGAAGACAGTAGTATTTGGCCAATGACTGGTATCTCAGAAGACAGTAGTATTGGCCAATTGATACAGAAGAGAGTAGATGGCCAATGACTGATATCTCAGAAGACAGTAGTTTGGCCAATGACTGGTATCTCAGAAGACAGTAGTATTTGGCCAATGACTGATATCTCAGAAGAGAGTAGTATTTGGCCAATGACTGGTATCTCAGAAGACAGTAGTATTTGGCCAATGACTGGTATTTGGCCATTGACTGATATCTCAGAAGACATTAGTATTTGGCCAATGACTGATATCTCAGAAGACAGTAGTATTTGGCCAATGACTGATATCTCAGAAGACAGTTGTATTTGGCCAATGACTGATATCTCAGAAGACGGTAGTATTTGGCCAATGACTGATATCTCAGAAGACAGTAGTATTTGGCCAATGACTGATATCTCAGAATACAGTAGTATTTGGCCAATGACTGATATCTCAGAAGACGGTAGTATTTGGCCAATGACTGATATCTCAGAAGAGAGTAGTATTTGGTCAATGACTGATATCTCAGAAGACAGTAGTATTTGGCCAATGACTGGTATCTCAGAAGAGAGTAGTATTTGGCCAATGACTAATATCTCAGAAGACAGTAGTATTTGGCCAATGACTAGAATCTCAGAAGAAAGTAATATTTGGCCAATGACTGATATCTCAGAAGAGAGTAGTATTTGGCCAATGACTGATATCTCAGAAGACAGTAGTATTTGGCCAATGACTAGTATCTCAGAAGACAGTAGTATTTGGCCAATGACTGATATCTCAGAAGACAGTAGTATTTGGCCAATGACTGGTATCTCAGAAGACAGTAGTATTTGGCCAATGATTGATATCTCAGAAGACAGTAGTAGTTGGCCAATGATTGATATCTCAGAAGACAGTAGTATTTGGCCAATGACTGGTATTTGGCCAATGACTGATATCTCAGAAGACATTAGTATTTGGCCAATGACTGATATCTCAGAAGACAGTAGTATTTGGCCAATGACTGATATCTCAGAAGACAGTAGTATTTGGCCAATGACTGATATCTCAGAAGACAGTAGTATTTGGCCAATGACTGATATCTCAGAAGACAGTAGTATTTGGCCAATGACTGATATCTCAGAAGCAGTAGTATTTGGCCAGAATTAGGCCAATGACTGATATCTCAGAAGACATTAGTATTTGGCCAATGACTGATATCTCAGAAGACAGTAGTATTTGGCCAATGACTGATATCTCAGAAGACAGTAGTATTTGGCCAATGACTGGTATCTCAGAAGACAGTAGTATTTGGCCAATGACTGATATCTCAGAAGACAGTAGTATTTGGCCAATGACTGATATCTCAGAAGACAGTAGTATTTGGCCAATGACTGATATCTCAGAAGACAGTAGTATTTGGCCAATGACTGATATCTCAGAAGAGAGTAGTATTTGCCAATGACTGATATCTCAGAAGACAGTAGTATTTGGCCAATGACTGATATCTCAGAAGACAGTAGTATTTGGCCAATGACTAATATCTCAGAAGACAGTAGTATTTGGCCAATGACTGGTATCTCAGAAGACAGTCGTATTTGGCCAATGACTGATATCTCAGAAGAGAGTAGTATTTGGCCAATGACTGATATCTCAGAAGACAGTAGTATTTGGCCAATGACTGATATCTCAGAAGACAGTAGTATTTGGCCAATGACTGATATCTCAGAAGACAGTAGTATTTGGCCAATGACTGATATCTCAGAAGACAGTAGTATTTGGCCAATGACTGATATCTCAGAAGACAGTAGTATTTGGCCAATGACTGGTATCTCAGAAGACAGTAGTATTTGGCCAATGACTGATATCTCAGAAGACAGTAGTATTTGGCCAATGACTGATATCTCAGAAGACAGTAGTATTTGGCCAATGACTGGTATCTCAGAAGACAGTAGTATTTGGCCAATGACTGATATCTCAGAAGAGAGTAGAAGTTGGCCAATGACTGATATCTCAGAAGACAGTAGTAGTTGGCCAATGACTGGTATCTCAGAAGACAGTAGTATTTGGCCAATGACTGATATCTCAGAAGACAGTAGTATTTGGCCAATGACTGGTATCTCAGAAGACAGTAGTATTTGGCCAATGACTGATATCTCAGAAGAGAGTAGTATTTGGCCAATGACTGGTATCTCAGAAGACAGTAGTATTTGGCCAATGACTGGTATCTCAGAAGACAGTAACCAACGTATTTGGCCAATGACTGATATCTCAGAAGACAGTAGTATTTGGCCAATGACTGATATCTCAGAAGACATTAGTATTTGGCCAATGACTGATATCTCAGAAGACAGTAGTATTTGGCCAATGACTGATATCTCAGAAGACAGTAGTATTTGGCCAATGACTGATATCTCAGAAGACAGTAGTATTTGGCCAATGACTGGTATTAGGCCAATGACTGATATCTCAGAAGACATTAGTATTTGGCCAATGACTGATATCTCAGAAGACAGTAGTATTTGGCCAATGACTGATATCTCAGAAGACAGTAGTATTTGGCCAATGACTGGTATCTCAGAAGACAGTAGTATTTGGCCAATGATTGATATCTCAGAGGACAGTAGTATTTGGCCAATGATTGATATCTCAGAAGACAGTAGTATTTGGCCAATGATTGATATCTCAGAAGACAGTAGTATTTGGCCAATGACTGATATCTCAGAAGAGAGTAGAAGTTTGCCAATGACTGATATCTCAGAAGACAGTAGTAGTTGGCCAATGACTGGTATCTCAGAAGACAGTAGTATTTGGTCAATTACTAATATCTCAGAAGACAGTAGTATTTGGCCAATGACTGGTATCTCAGAAGACAGTCGTATTTGGCCAATGACTGATATCTCAGAAGAGAGTAGTATTTGGCCAATGACTGGTATCTCAGAAGACAGTAGTATTTGGCCAATGACTGGTATTTGGCCAATGTCTGATATCTCAGAAGACATTAGTATTTGGCCAATGACTGATATCTCAGAAGACAGTAGTATTTGGCCAATGCCTGATATCTCAGAAGACAGTAGTAGTTGGCCAATGACTGGTATCTCAGAAGACAGTAGTATTTGGCCAATGACTGGTATCTCAGAAGACAGTAGTATTTGGCCAATGACTGATATCTCAGAAGACAGTAGTATTTGGCCAATGCCTGATATCTCAGAAGACAGTAGTAGTTGGCCAATGACTGGTATCTCAGAAGACAGTAGTATTTGGCCAATGACTGGTATCTCAGAAGACAGTAGTATTTGGCCAATGACTGATATCTCAGAAGAGAGTAGTATTTGGCCAATGACTGATAGCTCAGAAGACAGTAGTATTTGGCCAATGACTGATAGTTCATAAGACAGTAGTATTTGGCCAATGATTGATATCTCAGAAGAGAGTAGAAGTTGGCCAATGACTGATATCTCAGAAGACAGTAGTAGTTGGCCAATGACTGGTATCTCAGAAGACAGTAGTATTTGGCCAATGACTGATATCTCAGAAGACAGTAGTATTTGGCCAATGACTGGTATCTCAGAAGACAGTAGTATTTGGCCAATGACTGATATCTCAGAAGAAGGTAGTATTTGGCCAATGACTGATATCTCAGAAGAGAGTAGTATTTGGTCAATGACTGATATCTCAGAAGACAGTAGTATTTGGCCAATGACTGGTATCTCAGAAGAGAGTAGTATTTGGCCAATGACTAATATCTCAGAAGACAGTAGTATTTGGCCAATGACTAGTATCTCAGAAGAAAGTAATATTTGGCCAATGACTGATATCTCAGAAGACAGTAGTATTTGGCCAATGACTGATATCTCAGAAGACAGTAGTATTTGGCCAATGACTAGTATCTCAGAAGACAGTAGTATTTGGCCAATGACTGATATCTCAGAAGACAGTAGTATTTGGCCAATGACTGGTATCTCAGAAGACAGTAGTATTTGGCCAATGATTGATATCTCAGAAGACAGTAGTAGTTGGCCAATGATTGATATCTCAGAAGACAGTAGTATTTGGCCAATGACTGGTATTTGGCCAATGACTGATATCTCAGAAGACATTAGTATTTGGCCAATGACTGATATCTCAGAAGAGAGTAGTATTTGGCCAATGACTGATATCTCAGAAGACAGTAGTATTTGGCCAATGACTGATATCTCAGAAGACAGTAGTATTTGGCCAATGACTGGTATCTCAGAAGACAGTAGTATTTGGCCAATGATTGATATCTCAGAAGAGAGTAGAAGTTGGCCAATGACTGATATCTCAGAAGACAGTAGTAGTTGGCCAATGACTGGTATCTCAGAAGACAGTAGTATTTGGCCAATGACTGATATCTCAGAAGAGAGTAGTATTTGGCCAATGACTGGTATCTCAGAAGACAGTAGTATTTGGCCAATGACTGGTATTTGGCCATTGACTGATATCTCAGAAGACATTAGTATTTGGCCAATGACTGATATCTCAGAAGACAGTAGTATTTGGCCAATGACTGATATCTCAGAAGACAGTTGTATTTGGCCAATGACTGATATCTCAGAAGACGGTAGTATTTGGCCAATGACTGATATCTCAGAAGACAGTAGTATTTGGCCAATGACTGATATCTCAGAATACAGTAGTATTTGGCCAATGACTGATATCTCAGAAGACGGTAGTATTTGGCCAATGACTGATATCTCAGAAGAGAGTAGTATTTGGTCAATGACTGATATCTCAGAAGACAGTAGTATTTGGCCAATGACTGGTATCTCAGAAGAGAGTAGTATTTGGCCAATGACTAATATCTCAGAAGACAGTAGTATTTGGCCAATGACTAGTATCTCAGAAGAAAGTAATATTTGGCCAATGACTGATATCTCAGAAGACAGTAGTATTTGGCCAATGACTGATATCTCAGAAGACAGTAGTATTTGGCCAATGACTAGTATCTCAGAAGACAGTAGTATTTGGCCAATGACTGATATCTCAGAAGACAGTAGTATTTGGCCAATGACTGGTATCTCAGAAGACAGTAGTATTTGGCCAATGATTGATATCTCAGAAGACAGTAGTAGTTGGCCAATGATTGATATCTCAGAAGACAGTAGTATTTGGCCAATGACTGGTATTTGGCCAATGACTGATATCTCAGAAGACATTAGTATTTGGCCAATGACTGATATCTCAGAAGAGAGTAGTATTTGGCCAATGACTGATATCTCAGAAGACAGTAGTATTTGGCCAATGACTGATATCTCAGAAGACAGTAGTATTTGGCCAATGACTGGTATCTCAGAAGACAGTAGTATTTGGCCAATGATTGATATCTCAGAAGAGAGTAGAAGTTGGCCAATGACTGATATCTCAGAAGACAGTAGTAGTTGGCCAATGACTGATATCTCAGAAGACAGTAGTATTTGGCCAATGACTGATATCTCAGAAGAGAGTAGTATTTGGCCAATGACTGGTATCTCAGAAGACAGTAGTATTTGGCCAATGACTGGTATCTCAGAAGACAGTAGTATTTGGCCCATGACTGGTATTTGGCCAATGACTGATATCTCAGAAGACATTAGTATTTGGCCAATGACTGATATCTCAGAAGACAGTAGTATTTGGCCAATGACTGATATCTCAGAAGACATTAGTATTTGGCCAATGACTGATATCTCAGAAGACAGTAGTATTTGGCCAATGACTGATATCTCAGAAGACAGTAGTATTTGGCCAATGACTGATATCTCAGAAGACAGTAGTATTTGGCCAATGACTGGTATTAGGCCAATGACTGATATCTCAGAAGACATTAGTATTTGGCCAATGACTGATATCTCAGAAGACAGTAGTATTTGGCCAATGACTGATATCTCAGAAGACAGTAGTATTTGGCCAATGACTGGTATCTCAGAAGACAGTAGTATTTGGCCAATGATTGATATCTCAGAGGACAGTAGTATTTGGCCAATGATTGATATCTCAGAAGACAGTAGTATTTGGCCAATGATTGATATCTCAGAAGACAGTAGTATTTGGCCAATGACTGATATCTCAGAAGAGAGTAGAAGTTTGCCAATGACTGATATCTCAGAAGACAGTAGTAGTTGGCCAATGACTGGTATCTCAGAAGACAGTAGTATTTGGTCAATTACTAATATCTCAGAAGACAGTAGTATTTGGCCAATGACTGGTATCTCAGAAGACAGTCGTATTTGGCCAATGACTGATATCTCAGAAGAGAGTAGTATTTGGCCAATGACTGGTATCTCAGAAGACAGTAGTATTTGGCCAATGACTGGTATTTGGCCAATGTCTGATATCTCAGAAGACATTAGTATTTGGCCAATGACTGATATCTCAGAAGACAGTAGTATTTGGCCAATGCCTGATATCTCAGAAGACAGTAGTAGTTGGCCAATAACTGGTATCTCAGAAGACAGTAGTATTTGGCCAATGACTGGTATCTCAGAAGACAGTAGTATTTGGCCAATGACTGATATCTCAGAAGACAGTAGTATTTGGCCAATGCCTGATATCTCAGAAGACAGTAGTAGTTGGCCAATGACTGGTATCTCAGAAGACAGTAGTATTTGGCCAATGACTGGTATCTCAGAAGACAGTAGTATTTGGCCAATGACTGATATCTCAGAAGAGAGTAGTATTTGGCCAATGACTGATAGCTCAGAAGACAGTAGTATTTGGCCAATGACTGATAGTTCATAAGACAGTAGTATTTGGCCAATGATTGATATCTCAGAAGAGAGTAGAAGTTGGCCAATGACTGATATCTCAGAAGACAGTAGTAGTTGGCCAATGACTGGTATCTCAGAAGACAGTAGTATTTGGCCAATGACTGATATCTCAGAAGACAGTAGTATTTGGCCAATGACTGGTATCTCAGAAGACAGTAGTATTTGGCCAATGACTGGTATCTCAGAAGACAGTAGTATTTGGCCAATGACTGGTATTTGGCCAATGACTGATATCTCAGAAGACATTAGTATTTGGCCAATGACTGATATCTCAGAAGACAGTAGTATTTGGCCAATGACTGATATCTCAGAAGACAGTAGTATTTGGCTAATGACTGATATCTCAGAAGACAGTAGTATTTGGCCAATGACTGATATCTCAGAAGACAGTAGTATTTGGCCAATGACTGGTATCTCAGAAGACAGTAGTATTTGGCCAATGACTGGTATCTCAGAAGACAGTAGTATTTGGCCAATGACTGGTATTTGGCCAATGACTGATATCTCAGAAGACATTAGTATTTGGCCAATGACTGATATCTCAGAAGACAGTAGTATTTGGCCAATGACTGATATCTCAGAAGACATTAGTATTTGGCCAATGACTGATATCTCAGAAGACAGTAGTATTTGGCCAATGACTGATATCTCAGAAGACAGTAGTATTTGGCCAATGACTGATATCTCAGAAGACAGTAGTATTTGGCCAATGACTGGTATTTGGCCAATGACTGATATCTCAGAAGACATTAGTATTTGGCCAATGACTGATATCTCAGAAGACAGTAGTATTTGGCCAATGACTGGTATCTCAGAAGACAGTAGTATTTGGCCAATGATTGATATCTCAGAGGACAGTAGTATTTGGCCAATGATTGATATCTCAGAAGACAGTAGTATTTGGCCAATGATTGATATCTCAGAAGACAGTAGTATTTGGCCAATGACTGATATCTCAGAAGAGAGTAGAAGTTTGCCAATGACTGATATCTCAGAAGACAGTAGTAGTTGGCCAATGACTGGTATCTCAGAAGACAGTAGTATTTGGTCAATGACTGATATCTCAGAAGACAGTAGTATTTGGCCAATGACTGGTATCTCAGAAGACAGTCGTATTTGGCCAATGACTGATATCTCAGAAGAGAGTAGTATTTGGCCAATGACTGGTATCTCAGAAGACAGTAGTATTTGGCCAATGACTGGTATTTGGCCAATGTCTGATATCTCAGAAGACATTAGTATTTGGCCAATGACTGATATCTCAGAAGACAGTAGTATTTGGCCAATGACTGATATCTCAGAAGACAGTAGTATTTGGCCAATGACTGGTATCTCAGAAGACAGTAGTATTTGGCCAATGACTGGTATCTCAGAAGACAGTAGTATTTGGCCAATGACTGATATCTCAGAAGACAGTAGTATTTGGCCAATGCCTGATATCTCAGAAGACAGTAGTAGTTGGCCAATGACTAGTATCTCAGAAGACAGTAGTATTTGGCCAATGACTGGTATCTCAGAAGACAGTAGTATTTGGCCAATGACTGATATCTCAGAAGAGAGTAGTATTTGGCCAATGACTGATAGCTCAGAAGACAGTAGTATTTGGCCAATGACTGATAGTTCATAAGACAGTAGTATTTGGCCAATGATTGATATCTCAGAAGAGAGTAGAAGTTGGCCAATGACTGATATCTCAGAAGACAGTAGTAGTTGGCCAATGACTGGTATCTCAGAAGACAGTAGTATTTGGCCAATGACTGATATCTCAGAAGACAGTAGTATTTGGCCAATGACTGGTATCTCAGAAGACAGTAGTATTTGGCCAATGACTGGTATCTCAGAAGACAGTAGTATTTGGCCAATGACTGGTATTTGGCCAATGACTGATATCTCAGAAGACATTAGTATTTGGCCAATGACTGATATCTCAGAAGACAGTAGTATTTGGCCAATGACAGATATCTCAGAAGACAGTAGTATTTGGCCAATGACTGATAGCTCAGAAGACAGTATTATTTGGCCAATGACTGGTATCTCAGAAGACAGTAGTATTTGGCCAATGACTGATATCTCAGAAGAGAGTAGTATTTGGCCAATGACTGATATCTCAGAAGAGAGTAGAATTTGGCCAATGACTGATATCTCAGAAGAGAGTAGAATTTGGCCAATGACTGATATCTCAGAAGACAGTAGTAGTTGGCCAATGACTGGTATCTCAGAAGACAGTAGTATTTGGCCAATGACTGATAGCTCAGAAGACATTAGTATTTGGCCAATGACTGGTATCTCAGAAGACAGTAGTATTTGGCCAATGATTGATATCTCAGAAGAGAGTAGAATTTGGCCACTGACTGATATCTCAGAAGACAGTAGTAGTTGGCCAATGACTGGTATCTCAGAAGACAGTAGTATTTGGCCAATGACTGATATCTCAGAAGACAGTAGTATTTGGCCAATGACTGGTATTTGGCCAATGACTGATATCTCAGAAGAGAGTAGTATTTGGCTAATGATTGATATCTCAGAAGACAGTAGTATTTGGCCAATGATTGATATCTCAGAAGACAGTAGTATTTGGCCAATGACTGATATCTCAGAAGAGAGTAGTATTTGGCCAATGACTGGTATCTCAGAAGACAGTAGTATTTGGCCAATGACTGGTATTTGGCCAATGACTGATATCTCAGAAGACATTAGTATTTGGCCAATGATTAATATCTTAGAAGACAGTAGTATTTGGCCAATGATTGATATCTCAGAAGACAGTAGTATTTGGCCAATGACTGATATCTCAGAAGAGAGTAGAAGTTTGCCAATGACTGATATCTCAGAAGACAGTAGTAGTTGGCCAATGACTGGTATCTCAGAAGACAGTAGTATTTGGTCAATTACTGATATCTCAGAAGACAGTAGTATTTGGCCAATGACTGGTATCTCAGAAGACAGTCGTATTTGTCCAATGACTGATATCTCAGAAGAGAGTAGTATTTGGCCAATGACTGGTATCTCAGAAGACAGTAGTATTTGGCCAATGACTGGTATTTGGCCAATGACTGATATCTCAGAAGACAGTAGTATTTGGCCAATTACTGATATCTCAGAAGACAGTAGTATTTGGCCAATGACTGATATCTCAGAAGACAGTAGTATTTGGCCAATGACTTATATCTCAGAAGACAGTAGTATTTGGCCAATGCCTGATATCTCAGAAGACAGTAGTAGTTGGCCAATGACTGGTATCTCAGAAGACAGTAGTATTTGGCCAATGACTGTTATCTCAGAAGACAGTAGTATTTGACCAATGACTGATATCTCAGAAGAGAGTAGTATTTGGCCAATGACTGATAGCTCAGAAGACAGTAGTATTTGGCCAATGACTGATAGCTCAGAAGACAGTAGTATTTGGCCAATGACTGATATCTCAGAAGACAGTAGTATTTGGCCAATGACTGGTATCTCAGAAGACAGTATTATTTGGCCAATGACTGATAGCTCAGAAGACAGTATTATTTGGCCAATGACTGGTATCTCAGAAGACAGTAGTATTTGGCCAATGACTGATATCTCAGAAGACAGTAGTATTTGGCCAATGACTGATATCTCAGAAGAGAGTAGAATTTGGCCAATGACTGATATCTCAGAAGAGAGTAGAATTTGGCCAATGACTGATATCTCAGAAGACAGTAGTAGTTGGCCAATGACTGGTATCTCAGAAGACAGTAGTATTTGGCCAATGACTGGTATCTCAGAAGACAGTAGTATTTGGCCAATGACTGATAGCTCAGAAGACAGTAGTATTTGGCCAATTACTGGTATCTCAGAAGACAGTAGTATTTGGCCAATGATTGATATCTCAGAAGAGAGTAGAATTTGGCCACTGACTGATATCTCAGAAGACAGTAGTAGTTGGCCAATGACTGGTATCTCAGAAGACAGTAGTATTTGGCCAATGACTGATATCTCAGAAGACAGTAGTATTTGGCCAATGACTGGTATTTGGCCAATGACTGATATCTCAGAAGAGAGTAGTATTTGGCTAATGATTGATATCTCAGAAGACAGTAGTATTTGGCCAATGATTAATATCTTAGAAGACAGTAGTATTTGGCCAATGATTGATATCTCAGAAGACAGTAGTATTTGGCCAATGATTGATATCTCAGAAGACAGTAGTATTTGGCCAATGACTGATATCTCAGAAGAGAGTAGAAGTTTGCCAATGACTGATATCTCAGAAGACAGTAGTAGTTGGCCAATGACTGGTATCTCAGAAGACAGTAGTATTTGGTCAATTACTGATATCTCAGAAGACAGTAGTATTTGGCCAATGACTGGTATCTCAGAAGACAGTCGTATTTGTCCAATGACTGATATCTCAGAAGAGAGTAGTATTTGGCCAATGACTGGTATCTCAGAAGACAGTAGTATTTGGCCAATGACTGGTATTTGGCCAATGACTGATATCTCAGAAGACAGTAGTATTTGGCCAATTACTGATATCTCAGAAGACAGTAGTATTTGGCCAATGACTGATATCTCAGAAGACAGTAGTATTTGGCCAATGACTGATATCTCAGAAGACAGTAGTATTTGGCCAATGCCTGATATCTCAGAAGACAGTAGTAGTTGGCCAATGACTGGTATCTCAGAAGACAGTAGTATTTGGCCAATGACTGTTATCTCAGAAGACAGTAGTATTTGGCCAATGACTGATATCTCAGAAGAGAGTAGTATTTGGCCAATGACTGATAGCTCAGAAGACAGTAGTATTTGGCCAATGACTGATAGCTCAGAAGACAGTAGTATTTGGCCAATGACTGATATCTCAGAAGACAGTAGTATTTGGCCAATGACTGGTATCTCAGAAGACAGTATTATTTGGCCAATGACTGATAGCTCAGAAGACAGTATTATTTGGCCAATGACTGGTATCTCAGAAGACAGTAGTATTTGGCCAATGACTGATATCTCAGAAGACAGTAGTATTTGGCCAATGACTGATATCTCAGAAGAGAGTAGAATTTGGCCAATGACTGATATCTCAGAAGAGAGTAGAATTTGGCCAATGACTGATATCTCAGAAGACAGTAGTAGTTGGCCAATGACTGGTATCTCAGAAGACAGTAGTATTTGGCCAATGACTGGTATCTCAGAAGACAGTAGTATTTGGCCAATGACTGATAGCTCAGAAGACAGTAGTATTTGGCCAATGACTGGTATCTCAGAAGACAGTAGTATTTGGCCAATGATTGATATCTCAGAAGAGAGTAGAATTTGGCCACTGACTGATATCTCAGAAGACAGTAGTAGTTGGCCAATGACTGGTATCTCAGAAGACAGTAGTATTTGGCCAATGACTGATATCTCAGAAGACAGTAGTATTTGGCCAATGACTGGTATTTGGCCAATGACTGATATCTCAGAGGAGAGTATTATTTGGCTAATGATTGATATCTCAGAAAACAGTAGTATTTGGCCAATGATTGATATCTCAGAAGACAGTAGTATTTTGCCAATGACTGATATCTCAGAAGAGAGTAGTATTTGGCCAATGACTGGTATCTCAGAAGACAGTAGTATTTGGCCAATGACTGGTATTTGGCCAATGACTGATATCTCAGAAGACATTAGTATTTGGCCAATGACTGATATCTCAGAAGACAGTAGTATTTGGCCAATGACTGATATCTCAGAAGAGAGTAGAATTTGGCCAATGACTGATATCTCAGAAGAGAGTAGAATTTGGCCAATGACTGATATCTCAGAAGACAGTAGTAGTTGGCCAATGACTGGTATCTCAGAAGAGAGTAGAATTTGGCCAATGACTGATATCTCAGAAGAGAGTAGAATTTGGCCACTGACTGATATCTCAGAAGACAGTAGTAGTTGGCCAATGACTGGTATCTCAGAAGACAGTAGTATTTGGCCAATGACTGGTATCTCAGAAGACAGTAGTATTTGGCCAATGACTGGTATCTCAGAAGACAGTAGTATTTGGCCAATGACTGATATCTCAGAAGACAGTAGAAGTTGGCCAATGACTGATATCTCAGAAGACAGTAGTATTTGGCCAATGACTGATATCTCAGAAGACAGTAGTATTTGGCCAATGACTGATATCTCAGAAGACAGTAGAAGTTGGCCAATGACTGATATCTCAGAAGACAGTAGTATTTGGCCAATGACTGATATCTCAGAAGACAGTTGTATTTGGCCAATGACTGGTATCTCAGAAGACAGTAGTATTTGGCCAAATGACTGGTATCTCAGAAGACAGTAGTAGTTGGCCAATGACTGATATCTCAGAAGACAGTAGTATTTGTCCAATATGTCTCAAACTTGGTATAGCAAATATCATGTTGATCTCCGAAATGGCCACCATTGCAGTCGCACATCTTTGGCAATTTTCGACTTCTCCTCCCAAACCATTTGGATCAAATTTGATGGAAACTTGGAATGGATCACCTTCGCAACTAATAACCCCAAAACAGCGATTGTGTTAGAGTGGTGGAACCTTTGCTCGGTTTAATCCCACATGTAGAGTGGTGGAACCTATGCTCGGCGTAAATCCCACATATAGAGTGCTGGAACCTATGCTCGGCGTAAATCCCACATGTAGAGTGTTGGAACCTATGCTCGGCGTAAATCCCACATATAGAGTACTGGAACTTATGCTCGGCGTAAATCCCACATATAGAGTTGTGGAACCTATGCTCGGCGTAAATTCCACAAAGATAGCTACACCTAGCGCCTTCTCCAAGGTAGCTACTCCTAGCACCTTCTCCAAGGTGGCTACTCCTAGCGCCGTCTCCAATATAGCTACTCCTAGCGCCTTCTCCAATGTAGCTATTCCTAGCGCCATCTCCAAGGAAGCTACTCCTATCGCCGTCTCCAAAGTAGCTACTCCTAGCACCTTCTCCAAGGTAGCTACTCCTAGCGCCTTCTCCAAGGTAGCTACTCCTAGCGCCTTCACCAAGGTAGCTATTCCTAGCACCTTCTCCAAGGTAGCTACTCCTAGCGCCGTCTCCAAGGTAGCTACGCTTAGCGCCGTCTCCAAGGTAGCTACTCTTAGCGCCGTCTCCAAGGTAG
>CM026404.1:44451121-44551540 GCA_014843695.1 Archivesica marissinica | reverse complement strand
GGCTGTATTATTGGCCTATTTTCAACAGTTATACAATTTTGGTTATATTATTTGTCTATTTTCAACAGTTATACAATTGTGGCTGTATTATTGGCCTATTTTCAACAGTTATACAAGTTTGGCTGTATTATTGGCCTATTTTCAACAGTTATACAATTTTGGCTGTATTATTTGTCTATTTTCAACAGTTATACAATTGTGGCTGTATTATTGGCCTATTTTCAACAGTTATACAATTTTGGCTGTATTATTGGCCTATTTTCAACAGTTATACAATTTTGGCTGTATTATTGGTCTATTTTCAACAGTTATACAATTGTGGCTGTATTATTGGCCTATTTTCAACAGTTATACAATTTTGGCTGTATTATTGGCCTATTTTCAACAGTTATACAATTTTGGCTGTATTATTGGTCTATTTTCAACAGTTATACAATTTTGGCTGTATTATTGGCCTATTTTCAACAGTTATACAATTTTGGCTGTATTATTGGCCTATTTTCAACAGTTATACAATTTTGGCTGTATTATTGGTCTATTTTCAACAGTTATACAATTGTGGCTGTATTATTGGCCTATTTTCAACAGTTATACAATTTTGGCTGTATTATTGGCCTATTTTCAACAGTTATACAATTTTGGCTGTATTATTGGTCTATTTTCAACAGTTATACAATTTTGGCTGTATTATTGGTCTATTTTCAACAGTTATACAATTGTGGCTGTATTATTGGCCTATTTTCAACAGTTATACAATTTGGGCTGTATTATTGGTCTATTTTCAACAGTTATACAATTGTGGCTGTATTATTGGTCTATTTTCAACAGTTATACAATTTTGGCTGTATTATTGGTCTATTTTCAACAGTTATACAATTTTGGCTGTATTATTGGTCTATTTTCAACAGTTATACAATTTTGGCTGTATTATTGGCCTATTTTCAACAGTTATACAATTTGGGCTGTATTATTGGTCTATTTTCAACAGTTATACAATTTTGGCTGTATTATTGGCCTATTTTCAACAGTTATACAATTTTGGCTGTATTATTGGCCTATTTTCAACAGTTATACAATTTGGGTTGTATTATTGGTCTATTTTCAACAGTTATACAATTGTGGCTGTATTATTGGTCTATTTTCAACAGTTATACAATTTTGGCTGTATTATTGGTCTATTTTCAACAGTTATACAATTTGGGTTTTATTATAGGTCTATTTTCAACAGTTATACAATTGTGGCTGTATTATTGGTCTATTTTCAACAGTTATACAATTTTGGCTGTATTATTGGTCTATTTTCAACAGTTATACAATTGTGGCTGTATTATTGGCCTATTTTCAACAGTTATACAATTTGGGCTGTATTATTGGCCTATTTTCAACAGTTATACAATTTGGGCTGTATTATTGGTCTATTTTCAACAGTTATACAATTTTGGCTGTATTATTGGCCTATTTTCAACAGTTATACAATTTGGGCTGTATTATTGGTCTATTTTCAACAGTTATACAATTTTGGCTGTATTTTATTGGCCTATTTTCAACAGTTATACAATTTGGGCTGTATTATTGGTCTATTTTCAACAGTTATACAATTTTGGCTGTATTATTGGCCTATTTTCAACAGTTATACAATTTGGGCTGTATTATTGGTCTATTTTCAACAGTTATACAATTTTGGCTGTATTTTATTGGCCTATTTTCAACAGTTATACAATTTGGGCTGTATTATTGGTCTATTTTCAACAGTTATACAATTTTGGCTGTATTATTGGTCTATTTTCAACAGTTATACAATTTGGGCTGTATTATTGGTCTATTTTCAACAGTTATACAATTTGGGCTGTATTATTGGTCTATTTTCAACAGTTATACAATTTTGGCTGTATTATTGGCCTATTTTCAACAGTTATACAATTTGGGCTGTATTATTGGTCTATTTTCAACAGTTATACAATTTTGGCTGTATTTTATTGGCCTATTTTCAACAGTTATACAATTTGGGCTGTATTATTGGTCTATTTTCAACAGTTATACAATTTTGGCTGTATTATTGGCCTATTTTCAACAGTTATACAATTTGGGCTGTATTATTGGTCTATTTTCAACAGTTATACAATTTTGCCTGTATTTTATTGGTCTATTTTCAACAGTTATACAATTTGGGCTATATTATTGGTCTATTTTCAACAGTTATACAATTTTGGCTGTATTATTGGCCTATATTCAACAGTTATACAATTTGGGCTGTATTATTGGTCTATTTTCAACAGTTATACAATTTTGGCTGTATTATTGGTCTATTTTCAACAGTTATACAATCTTGGCTGTATTATTGGCCTATTTTCAACAGTTATACAATTTGGACTGTATTATTGGTCTATTTTCAACAGTTATACAATGTGGACTGTATTATTGGTCTATTTTCAACAGTTATACAATTTGGACTGTATTATTGGTCTATTTTCAACAGTTATACAATTTTGGCTGTATTATTGGTCTATTTTCAACAGTTATACAATTTTGGCTGTATTATTGGTCTATTTTCAACAGTTATACAATTTTGGCTGTATTATTGGCCTATTTTCAACAGTTATACAATTTGGGCTGTATTATTGGTCTATTTATTCAGGTAGGTACACGTGCACTCGATCCCCCGTCTGGCTCTAATACAATTCAGTCTTTCAGAGGGACTTTAAACCGAGATATCGTATCGGTGCTTTACACCGTACACGTAAAAGGAGAGGATACTCTGGAATGTGTCTTCAGACCATGCAAGTCCCGTATGTATGTTGTCACTAATGTGATCATGCCCAATACAATAGTGTTGTTGTTGTAAAAAGTAGGCATGTGTGGATAACTCCTATGCACCAGAACGACACATATTGTTTTATTCGCCGATAAACATTCGACAAGACAATTATTTTCATCTAACATGACCCAATATAACTGTATTCGAGTACATGTGTGTGTTATTCCGTCAGCTTCTCTCTCCCCTTTCCGTGATTCGGATGACGGCTTTACAAATTACTTCCCGGAAATAAAGATTTTCAAAAAAACGTAATACTAATTATTATCCAAAATTTATTAATATTTTATTCAAACAATAATTAGTGTATGTGTTAATAATTCAGGTTGACAGAGTAATGTAAAATCAGGAACAATATTAATAAGATTAAGAGGCATTTTAGCCACGCATCCTGTCGCACTGTGATTTCACAAATCGCCCAATACTGTTCAAAATACACCCACTTTAAACGACAAAGCCTAGGGCAGACGACGATATTTTAGTCGTGTTATTCGTGTTAGTTTTATTAGTTTTGTTGTTTATGTTATTCAATGGATTGAATTAGTACATGCATTACAGCCATGTTCCCGTGCAAACACAATTGTTTTATCTAATAATATATGATTCTACGACTATAACCGTCAATGCACCCATGAATACAGAATCCAAACGGTTTTAATTTATCATAACCGTCCACATGCCCTACGTAATTAGGCCCTTTGGGCGAATAGTGAAGGTATACATGTATAATGCAATGCTGACATATTTCTTGATTCATTTAAATATTTTAGCCAGCTGTTATGGACACACATTTAACATTTTGTTTGTGCATAAACTGTTAGATGTATCTCCTTGACATTATCAGTCAGTAGGCCTACTTGGATGTTGAGCACTTTGATTCTCGGAGATTGTTTTTATCAAATCCAAGATGGCCGACTTGTTATTATAAATAGATTATGCTCAACATTTTATTTGGGGGAATACGGCTTAAGACTAGTTATATCCTATTTACATAAGGCATTAAGAATGACGCCAAGGTGCGTATGGGTCCCATACTATACATTGATTTACATCGATGATTGGTCCCATACTTTATACATTGATTTACATCGATGATGGGTCCCATACTATACATAGATTTACATCGATGATTGATCCCATACTATACATTGATATACATCGATGATGGGTCCCATACTATACATAGATTTACATCGACGATGGGTCCCATACTATACATAGATTTACATCGATGATGGGTCCCATACTTTACATAGATTTACATCGATGATGGGTCCCATACTATACATTGATTTACATCGTCGATGATGGGTCCCATACTATACATTGATTTACATCGATGATGGGTCCCATACTTTACATTGATTTACATCGACGATGGGTCCCATACTATACATTGATTTACATCGTCGATAATGGGTCCCATACTTTATACATTGATTTACATCGTCGATGATGGGTTCCATACTTTATACATTGATTTACATCGTCGATGATGCGTCCCATACTTTACATTGATTTACATCGTTGATGATGGGTCCCATACTTTACATTGATTTACACCGTCGATGATGGGTCCAATACTTTACATTGATTTACATCGCCGATGTTGGGTCCCATACTTTATACATTGATTTACATCGTCGATGATGGGTCCCATACTTTACATTGATTTACATCGCCGATGTTGGGTCCCATACTTTATACATTGATTTACATCGTTGATGATGGGTCCCATACTTTACATTGATTTACATCGTCGATGATGGGTCCCATACTTTATACATTGATTTACATCGTTGATGATGGGTCCCATACTTTACATTGATTTACATCGTCGATGATGGGTCCCATACTTTACATTGATTTACATCGTTGATGATGGGTCCCATACTTTACATTGATTTACACCGTCGATGATGGGTCCCATACTTTACATTGATTTACATCGTCGATGATGGGTCCCATACTTTGCATTGATTTACATCGCCGATGATGGGTCCCATACTTTACATTGATTTACATCGTCGATGATGGGTCCCATACTTTACATTGATTTACATCGATGATGGGTCCCATAATATACATTGATTTACATCGATGATGGGTCCCATACTTTGCATTGATTTATATCGTCATCGATGGGTCCCACACTTTATACATTGATTTACATCGTTGATGATGGGTCCCATACTTTATACATTGATTTACATCGATGATGGGTCCCATACTTTACATTGGTCCGCCTCCGTGGTCGAGTGGTTAAGGTCGCTGACTTGTATACCACTGTAACCTATCATCACTGATGCTCACAGGTTCGAGCCCCGCTCAGGCCGTGTCTCATTTATATGAAAAAGTTGGCAGTTTCTTACGGAGGTTGGTGCACCCAAGTACTGGTTAACCGCTGGAGCCTGCCCAGGAAAGGTGTTAGGTAAACTGCCCGCCGGCGATATAGCCCAAAATGGTGCTGATGCAGGCGTAAAACCCGAAATATAACATATAAAATAACATACTTTACATTGATTTACATCGATGATGGGTCCCATAATATACATTGATTTACGTCGATGCTGGGTCCCATACTTTACATTGATTTACATCGTCGATGATGGGTCCCATACTTTACATTGATTTACATCGATGATGGGTCCCATACTTTACATTGATTTACATCATCGATGATGGGTCCCATACTTTACCTTGATTTACATCGATGATGGGTCCCATTCTTTACATTGATTTATATCGTCGATGATGGGTCCCATCCTTTACATTGCTTTACATCGTCGATGATGGGTTCCATACTTTACATTGATTTACATCGTCGATGATGGGTCCCATACTTTACATTGATTTACATCGTCGATGATGGGTCCCATACTTTACATTGATTTACATCGTCGATGATGGGTCCCATACTTTACATTGATTTACATCGATGATGGATCCCATACTTTACATTGATTTACATCATCGATGATGGGTCCCATACTTTACCTTGATTTACATCGATGATGGGTCCCATTCTTTACATTGATTTATATCGTCGATGATGGGTCCCATTCTTTACATTGATTTACATCGTCGATGATGGGTTCCATACTTTACATTGATTTACATCGTCGATGATGGGTCCCATACTTTACATTGATTTACATCGTCGATGATGGGTCCCATACTTTACATTGATTTACATCGTCGATGATGGGTCCCATACTTTACATTGATTTACATCGCCGATGTTGGGTCCCATACTTTGCATTGATTTACATCGTCGATGATGGGTCCCATCCTTTACATTGATTTACATCGTCGATGATGGGTCCCATTCTTTACATTGATTTATATCGTCGATGATGGGTCCCATCCTTTACATTGATTTACATCGTCGATGATTGGTCCCATACTTTACATTGATTTACATCGTCGATGATGGGTCCAATACTTTACATTGATTTACATCGTCGATGATTGGTCCCATACTTTACATTGATTTACATCGTCGATGATTGGTCCCATACTTTACATTGATTTACATCGTCGATGATGGGTCCCATACTTTACATTGATTTACATCGTCGATGATGGGTCCAATACTTTACATTGATTTACATCGTCGATGATTGGTCCCATACTTTACATTGATTTACATCGTCGATGATGGGTCCAATACTTTACATTGATTTACATCGTCGATGATGGGTCCAATACTTTACATTGATTTACATCGTCGATGATTGGTCACCGATTTTACATTCACTTACACAGTAAATGTTCTCAACATTCAATTGATATCACCTAGTTGCATCACCAAGTTGACCACTACTATATTTTATCAAATGTCAAATGGTCCTAGCGTCATAATTGATCCTACGGTAGGGGTATATAGTACAACTCGTTATAAATCTTCTGAGAAATCACAAAGCCCAAAGATTGTATTGTGATATGTTACAATGTACAGTCATCCCTGTGCTAACGGTTACCTATATTATGCAACATATGTATTTTATAACCTGTTCAGGTTTTCAATTCGGGTGAGTCACCCAGGGTCTTCATGGTCCACTTGTTATATGCACCCATGTTCGGCACTACAGTGATAAACCAAATTGATGGATTTCCAACCTGCAAGTTTATGTGGTGCATCTGTAACATTTTAGCCGGAAAACGAATAAATATAGGCTTACTTACATCTCATGTTGTGCATCGATACTGAATATTCATACACATTATAAACCCATATATCACCATCAGTACTCTGAATGAATGACAGTGCACCATTAGCTTAATTCACAAAAACAGTATGTCTCACATGTCATGACATTTGTTTGTAGTATAAAAGGACAAGACATTGTGTCGTGGCCGCCGTGTGGGTGGGGTAATATTTCACTGACGTCGGATTCCAGGCAGTTACAATTATTGTTATTTACAATGGCAATTGGGTACATTTTGTTAACCAGTGAATGCAAATAAGAATTGTAGCCTTGGCTAATCAATTGGAAAGAATCATAGGAGACATTGTTATTTAAGGAATTCCAAAATTAATGTATACCGCGATATGTCAAAAGCAACGGTATGCCAACAAACTTATTGTATCTACATCGTCTACTTCTATTTACAAGTACCACTACCAGTGGATGAGGCATGTCTTTTACTTTATTTTGCGACACATTTAATGCATTTTTTGTGGTCAGATTAGATCACAGAACACACAAGTAAGGTGAGCATCTTAGGGCCTCTGTGCCCATTTGGCATGTTTTAGGAAACAAAACTGTATCATCAGATTCTGTTTAGGCCGAAAACTACATGCACATTCATTTACAGAATCATTACTACCAACCTATGTGGACGTTTGTTGGTGCGGGCATCAAGAAAGTAGATGATTCTGCTAAGCCGATGAGTGCTGTTCTCCCCAAGCAGTGTGATCACCATAAAGAACAAGTTGTAGAATTTGATCCAGATAATAATACAGTTACGCTTGGTAACGGAAATAAGGTACACTAATTCATTAGATCTTAGTGAGTCAGTAATGTCTATACAAAGAATAAACAAGTGGCAGAAACTAGGCTACTAACTAGTATATCCAAAACTAGCCAATCAATAATACAGACAAATCATTTAGTAAATTGTATGACTAACTTTGAAGAATAGTTCCCAGGCAACGGATATCATCAAGTTGAGAGTACACTTCAACTCTAATTATTCCAATCAATTTAATATACCCATAATGCATATCACAACACTCTAATCTTGCTTGAAATCAATAATAGGATCTGCGCTGTTTTTATCTATATAGATCTGTAATTCAGCATGCAGTATTTGCTTAATTATATATTTATTTGAGCCCAGTAATACAGGGTAGGCGAGGGTTTGTACCCATGATATTCTGAGAGAACATTTATAGTACAGGGTAAGCAAGGGGTTTGTACCCATGGTGTACTGAGAGAACATTTATAGTACATGGTGGGCGAGGGATTGTACCCATGATGTACTGAGAGAACATTTATAGTACAGGGGAGGCAAGGGATTGTACCCATGGTGTACTGAGAGAACATTTATAGTACATGGTAGGCGAGGGATTGTACCCATGGTGTATTGAGAGAACATTTATAGTACAGGAGATGCTAGGGATTGTACCCATGATGTACTGAGAGAACATGTATAGTACAGGGTAGGCGATGGATTGTATACATGATGTACTGAGAGAACATTTATAGTACAGGGGAGGCGAGGGAATGTACCCATGGTGTACTGAGAGAACATTTATAGTACAGGGGAGGCGAGGGATTGTACCCATGGTGTACTGAGAGAACATGTATAGTACAGGGTAGGCGATGGATTGTATACATGATGTACTGAGAGAACATGTATAGTACAGGGTAGGCGATGGATTGTATACATGATGTACTGAGAGAACATTTATAGTACAGGGTAGGCGATGGATTGTATACATGATGTACTGAGAGAACATGTATAGTACAGGGGAGGCGAGGGAATGTACCCATGGTGTACTGAGAGAACATTTATAGTACAGGGTAGGCGATGGATTGTATACATGATGTACTGAGAGAACATTTATAGTACAGGGTAGGCGATGGATTGTATACATGATGTACTGAGAGAACATGTATAGTACAGGGGAGGCGAGGGATTGTACCCATGGTGTACTGAGAGAACATTTATAGTACAGGGTAGGCGATGGATTGTATACATGATGTACTGAGAGAACATTTATAGTACAGGGTAGGCGATGGATTGTATACATGATGTACTGAGAGAACATTTATAGTACAGGGGAGGCGAGGGATTGTATACATGATGTACTGAATACACTTATAGTACAGGGGAGGCGAGGGATTGTATCCATGGTGTACTGAATACATTTATAGTACAGGGGAGGCGAGGGATTGTATCCATGGTGTACTGAATACATTTATAGTACAGGGTAGGCGAGGGATTGTATCCATGGTGTACTGAATACACTTCTAGTACAGGGGAGGCGAGGGATTGTATCCATGGTGTACTGAGAGAACATTTATAGTACAGGGGAGGCGAGGGATTGTATCCATGTTGCACTGAGAGAACATTTACAGTACAGAGTAGGTGAGGGATTGCATACATAGTGTACTGAGCGAACATTTATAGTACAGGGGAGGCGAGGGATTGTATCCATGGTGTACTGAGAGAACATTTATAGTACAGGGGAGGCGAGGGATTGTTTCCATGATGTACTGAGCGAACATGTATAGTACAGGAGAGGCGAGGGTTTGTACCCATGGTGTACTGAGAGAACATCTATAGTACAGGGTAGGCGAGGGATTGTATCCATGGTTTACTGAGCGAACATCTATAGTACAGGGTAGGCGAGGGATTGTATCCATGGTGTACTGAGAGAACATGTATAGTACAGGGTAGGCGATGGATTGTATACATGATGTACTGAGAGAACATTTATAGTACAGGGTAGGCGATGGATTGTATACATGATGTACTGAGAGAACATGTATAGTACAGGGGAGGCGAGGGAATGTACCCATGGTGTACTGAGAGAACATTTATAGTACAGGGTAGGCGATGGATTGTATACATGATGTACTGAGAGAACATTTATAGTACAGGGTAGGCGATGGATTGTATCATGATGTACTGAGAGAACATGTATAGTACAGGGGGCGAGGGATTGTACCCATGGTGTACTGAGAGAACATTTATAGTACAGGGTAGGCGATGGATTGTATACATGATGTACTGAGAGAACATTTATAGTACAGGGTAGGCGATGGATTGTATACATGATGTACTGAGAGAACATTTATAGTACAGGGGAGGCGAGGGATTGTATACATGATGTACTGAATACACTTATAGTACAGGGGAGGCGAGGGATTGTATCCATGGTGTACTGAATACATTTATAGTACAGGGGAGGCGAGGGATTGTATCCATGGTGTACTGAATACATTTATAGTACAGGGTAGGCGAGGGATTGTATCCATGGTGTACTGAATACACTTCTAGTACAGGGGAGGCGAGGGATTGTATCCATGGTGTACTGAGAGAACATTTATAGTACAGGGGAGGCGAGGGATTGTATCCATGTTGCACTGAGAGAACATTTACAGTACAGAGTAGGTGAGGGATTGCATACATAGTGTACTGAGCGAACATTTATAGTACAGGGGAGGCGAGGGATTGTATCCATGGTGTACTGAGAGAACATTTATAGTACAGGGGAGGCGAGGGATTGTTTCCATGATGTACTGAGCGAACATGTATAGTACAGGAGAGGCGAGGGTTTGTACCCATGGTGTACTGAGAGAACATCTATAGTACAGGGTAGGCGAGGGATTGTATCCATGGTTTACTGAGCGAACATCTATAGTACAGGGTAGGCGAGGGATTGTATCCATGGTGTACTGAGAGAACATTTATAGTACAGGGTAGGCGAGGGATTGTACCCATGGTGTACTGAGAGAACATCTATAGTACAGGGTAGGTGAGGGATTGTATCCATGGTTTACTGAGCGAACATTTATAGTACAGGGTTGGCGAGGGATTGTATCCATGGTGTACTGAGAGAACATGTATAGTACAGGGTAGGCGAGGGATTGTATCCATGGTGTACTGAATACACTTATAGTACAGGGTAGGCGAGGGATTGTATCCATGGTGTACTGAGAAAACATTTATAATAGAGGGGAGACGAGGGATGGTATCCATGGTGCACTGAGAGAACATTTATAGTACAGGGGAGGCGAGGGATTGTATACATGATGTACTGAGCGAACATTTATAGTACAGGGGAGGCGAGGGATTGTATCCATGGGGTACTGAGAGAACATTTATAGTACAGGAGAGGCTAGGGATTGTACCCATGATGTACTGAGAGAACATTTATAGTACAGGAGAGGCTAGGGATTGTACCCATGATGCACTGAGAGAACATTTATAGTACAGGAGAGGCGAGGGATTGTATCCATGGTGTACTAAGAGAATATTTATAGTACAGGGTAGGCGAGGGATTGTATCCATGGTTTACTGAGCGAACATTTATAGTACAGGGTTGGCAAGGGATTGTATCCATGGTGTACTAAGCGAACATTTATAGTACAGGGTAGGCGAGGCATTGTATCCATGGTGTACTGAGAGAACATTTATAGTACAGGGGAGGCGAGGGATTATATCCATAGTGTACTGAGAGAACATTTATAGTACAGGGTAGGCGAGGGATTATATCCATAGTGTACTGAGAGAACATTTATAGTACAGGGTAGGCGAGGGATTATATCCATAGTGTACTGAGAGAACATTTATAGTACAGGGTAGGCGAGGGATTATATCCATAGTGTACTGAGAGAACATTTATAGTACAGGGTAGGCGAGGGATTATATCCATAGTGTACTGAGAGAACATTTATAGTACAGGGTAGGCGAGGGATTATATCCATAGTGTACTGAGAGAACATTTATAGTACAGGGTAGGCGAGGGATTATATCCATAGTGTACTGAGAGAACATTTATAGTACAGGGTAGGCGAGGGATTATATCCATAGTGTACTGAGAGAACATTTATAGTACAGGGTAGGCGAGGGATTATATCCATAGTGTACTGAGAGAACATTTATAGTACAGGGTAGGCGAGGGTTGTATCATGATGTACTGAGAGAACATTTATAGTACAGGGTAGGCGAGGGTTTGTATCCATGATGTACTGCGAGAACATTTATAGTACAGGGGAGGCGAGGGATTGTATCCATGGTGTACTGAGAGAACATTTATAGTACAGGAGAGGCTAAGGATTGTACCCATGGTGTACTGAGAGAACATGTATAGTACAGGAGAGGCGAGGGTTTGTATCTATGATGTACTGCGAGAACATTTATAGTACAGGGGAGGCGAGGGATTGGATCCATGATGTACTGAGAGAACATTTATAGTACAGGAGAGGCTAGGGATTGTACCCATGGTGTACTGAGAGAACATTTATAGTACAGGAGAGGCTAGGGATTGTACCCATGATGTACTGAGAGAACATGTATAGTACAGGGTAGGCGAGGGATTGTACCCATTGTGTACTGAGAGAATGTACCATGGTACTGAGAGAACATTATAGTACAGGTAGGCGAGGATTGTATCCATGGTACTGAGGAACATTTATAGTACAGGTAGGCGAGGATGTATCCATGTGACTGAAATTTATAGTACAGGGAGGCGAGGATGTATCATGTGTACTGAAAACATATAGTACAGGGAGGCAGGATTTACATTGTACTGAGGAACATTATAGTACAGGAGGCAGGTTGTACCATGTGTATGAGAACATTTATAGTACAGGGTAGGCGAGGGATTGTACCCATGATGTACTGAGAGAACATTTATAGTACAGGGTAGGCGAGGGATTGTATCCATGGTGTACTGAGCGAACATTTATAGTACAGGGTAGGCGAGGGATTGTATCCATGGTGTACTGAGCGAACATTTATAGTACAGGGTAGGCGAGGGATTGTATCCATGGTGTACTGAAGAACATTTATAGTACAGGGGAGGCGAGGGATTGTATCCATGGTGTACTGAGAGAACATTTATAGTACAGGGTAGGCGAGGGATTGTATCCATGGTGTACTGAGAGAACATTTATAGTACAGGGTAGGCGAGGGATTGTATCCATGGTGTACTGAGAGAACATTTATAGTACAGGGTAGGCGAGGGATTGTATCCATGGTGTACTGAGAGAACATTTATAGTACAGGGTAGGCGAGGGATTGTATCCATGGTGTACTGAGAGAACATTTATAGTACAGGGTAGGCGAGGGATTGTATCCATGGTGTACTGAGAGAACATTTTAGTACAGGGTAGGCGAGGGATTGTATCCATGGTGTACTGAGAGAACATTTATAGTACAGGGTAGGCAGGGATTGTATACATGATGTACTGAGCGAACATTTATAGTACAGGGTAGGCGAGGTTGTATCCATGTGACTGAGAGAACATTATAGTACAGGGAGCGAGGGATTGTATCCATGGTGACTGAGAACATTTATAGTACAGGAGGCGAGGGATTGTATCCATGTGTACTGAGAGAACATTTATAGTACAGGGTAGGCGAGGGATTGTATCCATGTGTACTGAGAGAACATTTATAGTACAGGCTAGGCTAGGGATTGTATACATGATGTACTGAGAGAACATTTATAGTACAGGGTAGGCGAGGGATTGTATCCATGGTGTACTGAGAGAACATTTATAGTACAGGGTAGGCGAGGGATTGTACCCATGGTGTACTGAGAGAACATTTATAGTACAGGGTAGGCGAGGGATTGTATCCATGGTGTACTGAGAGAACATTTATAGTACAGGGGAGGCGAGGGATTGTATCCATGGTGTACTGAGCAAACATTTATAGTACAGGGCAGGCGAGGGATTGTATCCATGGTGTACTGAGAGAACATTTATAGTACAGGGTAGGCGAGGGATTGTATCCATGTGCACTGAAAACATTTATAGTACAGTAGGCTAGGGATTGTATACATGATGTACTGAGCGAACATTTATAGTACAGGGTAGGCGAGGGTTTGTATCCATGGTGTACTGAGTGAACATTTATAGTACAGGGTAGGCGAGCGTTTGTACCCATGATGTACTGAGAGAACATCTATAGTACAGGGTAGGCGAGGGATTGTATCCATGGTGTACTGAGAGAATATTTATAGTACAGGGGAGGCGAGGGATTGTATCCATAGTGTACTGAGAGAACATTTATAGTACAGGGTAGGCGAGGGAATGTATCCATGATGTACTGAGAGAACATTTATAATACAGGGTAGGCGAGGGATTGTATCCATAGTGTACTGACAGAACATTTATAGTACAGGGTAGGCGAGGGTTTGTATCCATGGTGTACTGAGAGAACATTTATAGTACAGGGTAGGCGAGGGTTTGTATCCATGATGTACTGAGAGAACATTTATAGTACAGGGTAGGCGAGGGATTGTATCCAAGATGTACTGCGAGAACATTTATAATACAGGGGAGACGAGGGAGTGTATCCATGGTGTACTGAGAGAACATTTATAGTACAGGGGATACGAGGGAGTGTATCCATGGTGTACTGAGAGAACATTTATAGTACAGGGTAGGTGAGATATTGTAGCAATGGTGTACTGAGGGAACATTTATAGTACAGGGTAGGCGAGGGTTTGTATCCATGATGTACTGAGAGAACATTTATTATACAGGGTAGGCGAGGGTTTGTACCCATGGTGTACTGAGCGAACATTTATAGTACAGGGTAGGCGATGGATTGTATCCATGGTGTACTTAGAGAATATTTACAGTACAGGTTAGGCGAGGTATTGTATCCATGGTGTACTGAGAGAACATATATAGTACAGGGGAGGCGAGGAATTATATACATAGTGTACTGAGCGAACATTTATAGTACAGGGTAGGCTAGGGATTGTATCCATTGTGTACTGATAGAACATTTATAGTACAGGGTAGGCGAGGGTTTGTACCCATGGTGTACTAAGAGAACATTTATAGTACAGGGTAGGCGAGGGTTTGTATCCATGGTGTACTGAGCAAACATTTATAGTACAGGGTAGGCGAGGGATTGTATCCATGATGTACTGAGAGAACATTTATAGTAAAGGGTAGGCGAGGGATTGTATCCATAGTTTACTGAGAGAACACTTATAGTACAGGGGAGACGAGGGATTGTATCAATGGTGTACGGAGAGAACATTTACAGTACAGTGTAGGCGATGGATTGTATCCATGGTGTACTGAGAGAACATTTATAGTACAGGGTAGGCGATGGATTGTATCCATGATGTACTGAGAGAACATTTATAGTACAGGGTAGGCGAGGGATTGTATCCATGGTGCACTGAGAGAACATTTATAGTACAGGGTAGGCGCGGGATTGTATCCATGGTGTACTGAGAGAACATTTATAGTACAGGGGAGACGAGGGATTGTATCCATGGTGTACTGAGAGAACATTTATAGTACAGGAGAGGCGAGGGTTTGTATCCATGGTGTACTGAGAGAACATTTATAGTACAGGGGAGACGAGGGAGTGTATCCATGGTGTACTGAGAGAACATTTATAGTACAGGGTAGGCGAGGGATTGTATCCATGGTGTACTGAGAGAACATTTATAGTACAGGGGAGACGAGGGATGGTATCGATTGTGTACTGAGAGAACATTTATAGTACAGGGGAGGCGAGGGATTGTATCCATGGTTTACTGAGAGAACATTTATAGTACAGGGTAGGCGAGGGATTGTATCCATGGTTACTGAGAGAATATTTACAGTACAGGTTAGGCGAGGTATTGTATCCATGGTGTACTGAGAGAACATATATAGTACAGGGGAGGCGAGGAATTATATACATAGTGTACTGAGCGAACATTTATAGTACAGGTTAGGCTAGGGATTGTATCCATTGTGTACTGATAGAACATTTATTGTACAGTAGGCGAGGGTTGTACCCATGGTGTACTAAGAGAACATTTATAGTACAGGGTAGGCGAGGGTTTGTATCCATGGTGTACTGAGCAAACATTTATAGTACAGGTAGGCGAGGGATTGTATCCATGATGTACTGAGAGAACATTTATAGTAAAGGGTAGGCGAGGGATTGTATCCATGGTGTACTGAGAGAACATTTATAGTACAGGGGAGACGAGGGATTGTATCCATGGTGTACTGAGAGAACATTTATAGTACAGGGGAGGCGAGGGATTGTATCCATAGTTTACTGAGAGAACACTTATAGTACAGGGGAGACGAGGGATTGTATCAATGGTGTACCGAGAGAACATTTACAGTACAGGGTAGGCGATGGATTGTATCCATGGTCTACTGAGAGAACATTTATAGTACAGGGTAGGCGATGGATTGTATCCATGATGTACTGAGAGAACATTTATAGTACAGGGTAGGCGAGGGATTGTATCCATGGTGCACTGAGAGAACATTTATAGTACAGGGTAGGCGAGGGATTGTATCCATGGTGTACTGAGAGAACACAAACCAACAAAACAAAACAACAACAACAAACAAAACAACAAACCAAACAAAACAAAACAACAACCAACAAAACAAAACAACAAACCAACAAAATTTATAGTACAGGGTAGGCGAGGGATTGTATCCATGGTGTACTGAGAGAACATTTATAGTACAGGGTAGGCTAGGGATTGTAAACATGATGTACTGAGCGAACATTTATAGTACAGGGTAGGCGAGGGATTGTATCCATGGTGTACTGAGAGAACATTTATAGTACAGGGTAGGCGAGGGATTGTATCCATGGTGTACTGAGAGAACATTTATAGTACAGGACAAAACATTTATAGTAAGTGGAGGCGAGGGATTGTATCCATGGTGTACTGAGAGAACATTTATAGTACAGGGTAGGCGAGGGATTGTATCCATGATGTACTGAGAGAACATTTATAGTACAGGGTAGGCGAGGGATTGTATCCATGGTGTACTGAGAGAACATTTATAGTACAGGGGAGGCGAGGGATTGTATCCATGGTGTACTGAGAGAACATTTATAGTACAGGGTAGGCGAGGGATTGTATCCATGGTGTACTGAGAGAACATTTATAGTACAGGGTAGGCTAGGGATTGTATCCATGGTGTACTGAGAGAACATTTATAGTACAGGGTAGGCGAGGGATTGTATCCATGGTGTACTGAGAGAACATTTATAGTACAGGGTAGGCGAGGGTTTGTATCCATGATGTACTGAGAGAACATTTATTGTACAGGGTAGGCGAGGGTTTGTACCCATGGTGTACTGAGCGAACATTTATAGTACAGGGTAGGCGATGGATTGTATCCATGGTGTACTTAGAGAATATTTACAGTACAGGTTAGGCGAGGTATTGTATCCATGGTGTACTGAGAGAACATATATAGTACAGGGGAGGCGAGGAATTATATACATAGTGTACTGAGCGAACATTTATAGTACAGGGTAGGCTAGGGATTGTATCCATTGTGTACTGATAGAACATTTATAGTACAGGGTAGGCGAGGGTTTGTACCCATGGTGTACTAAGAGAACATTTATAGTACAGGGTAGGCGAGGGTTTGTATCCATGGTGTACTGAGCAAACATTTATAGTACAGGGTAGGCGAGGGATTGTATCCATGATGTACTGAGAGAACATTTATAGTAAGGGGTAGGCGAGGGATTGTATCCATAGTTTACTGAGAGAACACTTATAGTACAGGGGAGACGAGGGATTGTATCAATGGTGTACGGAGAGAACATTTACAGTACAGTGTAGGCGATGGATTGTATCCATGGTGTACTGAGAGAACATTTATAGTACAGGGTAGGCGATGGATTGTATCCATGATGTACTGAGAGAACATTTATAGTACAGGGTAGGCGAGGGATTGTATCCATGGTGCACTGAGAGAACATTTATAGTACAGGGTAGGCGCGGGATTGTATCCATGGTGTACTGAGAGAACATTTATAGTACAGGGGAGACGAGGGATTGTATCCATGGTGTACTGAGAGAACATTTATAGTACAGGAGAGGCGAGGGTTTGTATCCATGGTGTACTGAGAGAACATTTATAGTACAGGGGAGACGAGGGAGTGTATCCATGGTGTACTGAGAGAACATTTATAGTACAGGGTAGGCGAGGGATTGTATCCATGGTGTACTGAGAGAACATTTATAGTACAGGGGAGACGAGGGATGGTATCGATTGTGTACTGAGAGAACATTTATAGTACAGGGGAGGCGAGGGATTGTATCCATGGTTTACTGAGAGAACATTTATAGTACAGGGTAGGCGAGGGATTGTATCCATGGTGTACTGAGAGAATATTTACAGTACAGGTTAGGCGAGGTATTGTATCCATGGTGTACTGAGAGAACATATATAGTACAGGGGAGGCGAGGAATTATATACATAGTGTACTGAGCGAACATTTATAGTACAGGTTAGGCTAGGGATTGTATCCATTGTGTACTGATAGAACATTTATTGTACAGGGTAGGCGAGGGTTTGTACCCATGGTGTACTAAGAGAACATTTATAGTACAGGGTAGGCGAGGGTTTGTATCCATGGTGTACTGAGCAAACATTTATAGTACAGCGTAGGCGAGGGATTGTATCCATGATGTACTGAGAGAACATTTATAGTAAAGGGTAGGCGAGGGATTGTATCCATGGTGTACTGAGAGAACATTTATAGTACAGGGGAGACGAGGGATTGTATCCATGGTGTACTGAGAGAACATTTATAGTACAGGGGAGGCGAGGGATTGTATCCACAGTTTACTGAGAGAACACTTATAGTACAGGGGAGACGAGGGATTGTATCAATGGTGTACCGAGAGAACATTTACAGTACAGGGTAGGCGATGGATTGTATCCATGGTCTACTGAGAGAACATTTATAGTACAGGGTAGGCGATGGATTGTATCCATGATGTACTGAGAGAACATTTATAGTACAGGGTAGGCGAGGGATTGTATCCATGTTGCACTGAGAGAACATTTATAGTACAGGGTAGGCGCGGGATTGTATCCATGGTGTACTGAGAGAACAGTTATAGTACAGGGGAGGCGAGGGTTTGTTTCCATGGTGTACTGAGCAAACATTTATAGACAGGGTAGGCGAGGGATTGTATCCATGGTTTACTGAGAGAACACTTATAGTACAGGGGAGACGAGGGATTGTATCCATGGTGTACTGAGAGAACATTTATAGTACAGGGTAGGCAATGGATTGTATCCATGATGTACTGAGAGAACATTTATAGTACAGGGTAGGCGAGGGTTTGTATCCATGTTGTACTGAGAGAACATTTATAGTACAGGCTAGGCGAGGGATTGTATCCATGGTGCACTGTGAGAAATTTATAGTACAGGATAGGCGAGGGATTGTATCCATGGTGTACTGAGAGAACAGTTATAGTACAGGGTAGGCTAGGGATTGTATACATGATGTACTGAGCGAACATTTATAGTTCAGGGTAGGCGAGGGTTTGTATCCATGGTGTACTGAGTGAACATTTATAGTACAGGGTAGGCGAGGGTTTGTACCCATGATGTACTGAGAGAACATCTATAGTACAGGGTAGGCGAGGGATTGTATCCATGGTGTACTGAGGGAACATTTATAGTACAGGGGAGGCGAGGGATTGTACCCATGGTGTACTGAGAGAACATTAATAGTACAGGGTAGGCGAGGGATTGTATCCATGGTTTACTGAGAGAACATTTATAGTACAGGGGAGGCGAGGGATTGTATCCATGGTGTACTGAGAGAATATTTACAGTACAGGGTAGGCGAGGGTTTGTATCCATGGTGTACTGAGAGAACATTTATAGTATAGTGGAGGCGAGGGATTGTATCCATGGTGTACTGAGAGAACATTTATAGTACAAGGTAGGCGAGGGATTGTATCCATGATGTACTGCGAGAACATTTATAGTACAGGGTAGGCGAGGGATTGTATCCATGGTGTACTGAGAGAACATTTATAGTACAGGGGAGGCGAGGGATTGTATCCATGGTGTATTGAGAGAACATTTATAGTACAGGGTAGGCGAGGGATTGTATCCATGGTGTACTGAGAGAACATTTATAGTACAGGGTAGGCTAGGGATTGCATCCATGGTGTACTGAGAGAACATTTATAGTACAGGGTAGGCGAGTGATTGTATCCATGGTGTACTGAGAGAACATTTATAGTACAGGGTAGGCGAGGGATTTTATCCATTGTGTACTGAGAGAACATTTGTAGTACAGGGGAGGCGAGGGATTGTATCCATGATGTACTGAGATAACATTTATAGTACAGGGTAGGCGAGGGATTTTATCCATGGTGTACTGAGAGAACATTTACAGTACAGGGGAGGCGAGGGATTGTACCCATGGTGTACTGAGCGAACATGTATAATACAGGCTAGGCGAGGGGTTGTATTTGTGGTGTACTGAGAGAATGTTCTAGTGCTCGGGAGGCTAGCGTTTGTACGTGTGGTGTACTGAGAGAATAGTCATAGTATATTACAGAGGTGGCTAGGTGTGTACTTGTTGTGTACTGGGAGAACAGTTCGAGTACAGGGGTGGCTAGGGTTTGTACTTGTGGTGTACTGAGATAATATTCATAGTGCATGGGTGGCTATGGTTTGTACTTGTTGTGTACTGGGAGAATATTTAAGAGTGCAGAGGTTGCTAGGGTTTGTACTTGCAGTGTACCGAGATAATAGCTAAGAGTGCAGTGGTGGCTAGTGTTTGTACTAGTTGTGTACAGAGATAATAGAGTGCAGGGTGGCTAGGGTTTGTATTTGTTGTGTACTGGGAGAATAGTCATAGTGCAGGGGTGGCTAGGGTTTGTACTTGTGATGTACCGAGAGAATAGCTAAGAGTGCAGGGGTGGCTAGTGTTTGTACTTGTTGTGTACTGGGAGAATAGTCATAGTGCAGGGTTGCTAGGTGTGTACTTGTTGTGTACAGAGAATATTTAGAGTGCAGGGCTGGCTAGGGTTTGTACTTGTTGTGTACAAAGAATATTTAGAGTGCAGGGCTGGCTAGGGTTTGTACTTGCTGTGTACTGTGAGAATATTTAAGAGTGCAGTGCTGGCTAGGGTTTGTACTTGCTGTGTATTGTGAGAATATTTAAGAGTGCAGTGGTGGCTAGTGTTTGTACTAGTTGTGTACAGAGATAATAGAGTGCAGGTGTGGCTAGGGTTTGTACATAGTGTGTACTTAAGAGAATGGTTAGAGTGCAGGTGTGGCTAGGGTTTGTACGTGCGGTGTACTGGGAGAATAGTTGAGTGCAGGGGTGGCTAGGGTGTGTACATAGTGTGTACTGAGAGATTAGTTAGAGTACAGGGGTGGCTATGTTTTGGACGTGTGGTGTACTGCGAAAATAGTTAGGGTACAGGGGTGGCCATGGTTTGGTGTGGTGTACTGCGAGAATAGTTTACAGGGGTGGCCATGGTTTGGTGTGGTGTACTGAGAGAATAGTTTACAGGGGTGGCTATGGTTTGGTGTGGTGTACTGAGAGAATAGTTAACAGGGGTGGCTATGGTTTGATGTGGTGTACTGAGAGAATAGTTAACATGGGTGGCTATGGTTTTGTGTGGTGTACTGCGAGAATAGTTAACAGGGGTGGCTATGGTTTGGTGTGGTGTACTGAGAGAATAGTTAACAGGGGTGGCTATGGTTTGGTGTGGTGTACTGAGAGAATAGTTAACAGGGGTGGCCATGGTTTGGTGTGGTGTACTGAGAGAATAGTTAACAGGGGTGGCTATGGTTTGGTGTGGTGTACTGAGAGAATAGTTAACAGGGGTGGCCATGGTTTGGTGTGGTGTACTGAGAGAATAGTTAACAGGGGTGGCTATGGTTTGGTGTGGTGTACTGAGAGAATAGCTTACAGGGGTGGCCATGGTTTGGTGTGGTGTACTAAGAATACATACAAGTATAGTGCAGTTACAATTAGTATAGGGGAGGCTAGTGTTACATTATCCAAATATAGAGAATGTATGTTGTTACAATGCAAATATGTGTTGCTCTCACAATGTTATATTGTTGTTGCTTGTGTTGTTGTTGCTTTTGCTGTTTCTGTTGCTGATGGCACTGCTGTTGTTTTATATTTTCAGTTGAGCTATGATTATCTAGTTGTCGCACTTGGATTGCAGATCAACTTGGACATGGTGAGCTTTTGTGCTTTCTCTACCACCATTTACATCCTATATACTAAATGCTTTCACTACCACCACGTACATCCTATATACTGACTACTTTCACTACCACCATGAACATCATACATACTGAATGCTTTCACTAGCACCACGTACATCCTATATACTGACTGCTTTACCTAGCACCATGTACATCCTATATACTGCCTGCTCTCCCTAGCACCACGTACATCCTATATACTGCCTGCTTTCCCTAGCACCATGTACATCCTATATACTGCCTGCTCTCCCTAGCACCACGTACATCCTATATACTGCCTGCTTTCCCTAGCACCATGTACATCCTATATACTGCCTGCTTTCCCTAGCACCATGTACATCCTATATACTGTCTGCTTTCTCTAGCACCACGTACATCCTATATACTGCCTGCTTTCACTACCACCATGTACATCCTATATACTGCCTGCTTTCACTACCACCATGTACATCCTATATACTCACTGCTTTCACTACCACCATGTACATCCTATATACTGCCTGCTTTCACTACCACCACGTACATCCTATATACTGCCTGCTTTCACTAGCACCATGTACATCCTATATACTAAATGCTTTCACTACCACCACGTACATCCTATATACTGACTGCTTTCACTACCACCATGTACATCATATATACTGCATGCTTTCCCTAGCACCACGTACATCCTATATACTGCCTGCTTTCAATACCACCATGTACATCCTATATACTAAATGCTTTCACTACCACCATGTACATCCTACATACTAAATGCTTTCACTACCACCATGTACATCCTATATCCCCCCAGCTGGGCAGGGGTTAGAATATCCCAGCTGTCGCACTACAGAGGGGTACAACCCCCCCCCCCCAAATGTGCCTGCCTGTTTGCCGTGGGCGGAGACCTGTGTCGCCTGATGAGAGGATCCTGGTGGTTGAGTAGAATCAGTGTTGGCAAATAATACCCTGTTTCCACAACACACCACTTCGGCCTTAAGTTGGGTTAAACGGGAGGTCAGGAAAGCCCGTCCTTGATCAATCGGCTGGTCATGCCGAGCCCTAGGGCATCGTTAATCTTAAACACATATTTTCAAAATTTGTCTTGAAAACAAATATTGATTCTCTAAATATTTATACTCTTTCATTGTCTTCTTTTTGATGCCCTAGAAGGCGGTGGCTCATGGGCTAATCGGGTGAAAGTTTGTTGTTTGATTGACTTTTGTAACCTCCCAAGGATAGTCTAAACTTGGTAGGACCTTCTGTGGGAATACACTTGTCCGGTCTAGTCCTTTCATTCTGAGTATATCATTGATGTATCCCTGTCATGATCTGTGATGGATTTCCCCAGATCATGTCCCCTTGTTGGGCTCTGAGACGGGTGGGGAGCATTGACGATGAACTATATATTACTATTATGAGTTCCACTCAAAAAAAAGCCAAGCGTGCACTAAGTGAATCTGATGATGATTCTGTTGAACAACAGAGAGTGAACTTCCCTCGCTTCATTCTCATTGAGGCTGTAGACAGTTCAAAACCTATCACAAAAATGTCCCCTTTCGTCATTGAAAAGCAAATGAAATCTATCCTAGGTACACCTAAATCTGTTAAAAGTCTTCGAAATGGAAGTCTTTTGGTTGAAATTACTTCAAAAGCTCAATCTCAGAATTTATTATCAACGAACACCTTCTTTGGACATTCTGTGAAGGTCAGTCCCCACAAATCTTTGAACTCATCCAAAGGTGTCATCAGGTGCAGGGAATTATCTTCCTGCTCTTTGGATGAGATCAAAGAATGTTTGTCAAGTCAAGGGATCATTGACGTGAAGAGAATATCGATAAAACGTAACAACGAAATAAAAACCACAAACACATATAATTACATGTGACACACCAGTCATCCCGTCACGTTGAATGCAAAACTTGCAAAAACTTGTTGACCAAACTTTGCCAAATCTTTCCAGACAAAAAAACAGAAATAATGCAGTTATTCCCTAGTTCCGACAGATCTTCTCATCTTGACCAGCTTACAAATCAAAATACACCACAAACACCTAAACCTACAGCAGACAAACAAAAACAAGCAAAAACAAACATACACAAGAATCCAACAACAAAAACCACTCGAAACAACAATACACAAGAAAAAAACATTCAACCAAAAACAACATCAACTTCATCAAAACCAAAACCTACTAAAGAATCTACAGCTCAACAAACATCAACTCCAACAAAACCAAAACCTACTAAAGAATCTACAGCTCAACAAACATCAACTCCAACAAAAAAGCAATCTGCTGTCACTTCCAGATAGCAGAAAACTAAACCTATACAATCAGATAAACACACAGTGTCCAGTCCAGTGTCTACAAGCAATAGATACTCGGATTTGGACACGGACGATGACAATCTGGAGGGCGAGGCATCAGACAAGTCCGAGTCTATGATCTGGCACGATGGGCAGGAACCTCCAGTCGTGCGAGGATGACTGGAGCAAGATGCCACTTAATATATTTTTAACTTTATATTTTATCTATGAATAATAATTATGTAAATATCGGTATAGTATTTTTAATAATTAATCTCTCCATAATGGCCAATGGAATTATCCAGTGGAATTGTCGAGGTTTAAAATCTAATTTTGCAGAGCTTTCTCTTTTAGTGCAAGAATATAAACCTGCTGCGTTATGCCTTCAAGAAACATTTTTGAAACAAAATGATACAATTTCTATAAAACATCACATCATTTTCAATAAAATATACAGTGAAGGTGATAAAGCCCAGGGTGGGGTATCTATCATCGTCAATAATAGTGTTCCACATAAGGAATTACTGTTAAATACAAACTTACAAGCTGTTGCTGTAAGACTGTCATTACATAGCACTATCACACTGTGTTCACTATATCTTCCACCAAGTAAACCAATTGAAGAACATAGGCTGAATGATCTTATAATACAATTACCCACTCCATATATTCTAATAGGTGATTTCAATGCACATAACATCATCTGGGGTTGTAATAATACAAACCAAAGAGGTCTCCAGATAGAGAATTTCATCTCTGATAATTCTCTTTCTTACATGAACGATCCATCTTCCAAAACATATTTACACCCAGGAACAGGATCCTATTCTGCAATAGATCTTACACTATGTAGCCCAGTCATACTTCCAGATTGCTCATGGAAAGTCGATGATGATCTCAACGGAAGCGACCACTTCCCCATCTTCATATCTGAAAATCAGCCAACCGCTTATAGTCAACCCCAGAAGATGGAAACTTTCTAAAGCAAATTGGACTAAATTCCAACAACTTTGTGAACAAACAATTTCATATGAAACATTCAAGGATTGTCGTGATCAAACACAGCTATTCACTACATTACTAATAAAAGCAGCAGAACAATCCATACCTCAGACTTCACCTAATCCAAAGAGACCATACAAATCCTGGTATGATGATGATTGTAAGAAAGCCATCCAAAATAGGAAATCGGCCATAAGAAAATTCAATTTGAGACCCACCACAGAAAATTTAAACAACATTCGCATATATAGAGCAAAAGCACGACGTACAATACAAAGCAGCAAACGCAAATGTTGGAAACAATACATCTCAAGACTAAATAACAGAACAACAACTAAGAAAACCTGGGACATGATAAGAACAATTAATGGCAAAGGTACTTCACCTATTAACCACCTCACTGCAAACAACAAACAAATCACCACACCTCTGGAAATTTCAAACACCTTAGCAGAAACATTTGCACAAAAATCATCAGCAAATAATTATTCACAAAAATTTCAGAAATTCAAAGACACTAAACTTCAATTCAAAGAACAAAGAACATTACAACAAACTATTTAATCTTAAAGAACTAAAGTCTGTTTTGTCAAAAGCACATGATACATCCCCAGGTCCAGATAAAATCCACTATCAATTCTTAAAACATCTACCTAGCTCCTCCCTCTTTATCTTATTGGACATGTTTAATTCTATATGGCAAACTGGTGAGTTTCCTACATCTTGGAGGGAGGCTTTAGTCATCCCAATACCAAAACCAGATAAGGATAAAAAAGGATCCAAACAACTATAGACCCATAGCGTTAACAAGTTGTATATGTAAAACTATGGAAAGAATGGTAAACAACCGGCTTGTATGGTTTCTCGAATCAAATCATTTAATTGTTAATGTCCAGAGTGGCTTTCGTCAGCAGCGAAGCACACTGGATCATCTAGTTCGTTTCGAAACATTTATAAGAGAGGGCTTTGTCAATAAACAACATGTTGCTTCAGTATTTTTCGACCTTGAGAGTGCTTATGACACAACCTGGAAATATGGCATTTTAAAAGATCTTCACGACTTTGACCTCAGAGGACGCCTTCCATTATTTATTTCTGCATTTTTAAATGAAAGACTTTTTCGTGTTCGTGTTTGTAATACCCTATCAGATGCCCGGGAACAGCAGATGGGTGTACCACAGGGTTGTATTGTGTCCGTTACATTGTTTAGTATTAAAATAAACAATATTGTTAAATCAATAAATCCAGGGGTTGAGTGCTCCCTTTATGTAGATGATTTTGTTATTTGCTTCAGGTCTAGTAATATGAACATAATAGAACGCCAACTCCAGCAATGTCTGAATAAACTTCAGACTTGGTCGGATGAAAATGGTTTTAAATTTTCTAAATCAAAAACTAAATGTATGCATTTTTGTAATCTACGTGGACTTCATCCAGACCCAGAAATTTACCTGGATGACTCACGTGTAGAAGTAGTCTCAGAATACAAATTTTTAGGTGTTATCTTTGATAAAAAAACTCTCATTCATTCCTCATATCAATAATTTAAAAAAGAAATGTCAAAAAGCTCTAAATAGTTTAAAGGTTGTGGCACATTCCGATTGGGGAGCTGATAGAAAGGTACTTCTACGGCTCTTAATGGTCATTGGTTCGCTCTAAGCTCGATTATGGTTCGATAATTTACGAATCTGCACGAAAATCGTACCTGAAAATACTTTATCCTATACATAATCAAGGTCTACGATTAGTCCTTGGAGCTTTCAGAACTTCCCCTGTTAAAAGTCTTTATGCTGAAGCAAATGAACCCTCTCTGTATGCTAGACGACAGAAGCTTGCTCTTCAATACCTACTGAAACTCAAGTCAAATCCTCTAAACCCAGCTCACAAAGTGGTCTTTCAACCCCAATTTAAAGTGCAGTTTCAAAGAAAACCGAGAGCTATTGCCCCACTAGGTATACGCATGGAACAATGTCTAGATGACCTACATATTGACATGAAATCTATTGCACAGTATAAAATCCCAGATTCTCCTACTTGGACCCTTAAAACTGCCGAGTTTCGCTTTGATCTCACTTCTGATAAAAAGTCTATTACAGACAGGAGCCAGTTTCAAACAAAATATCATGAAATCAGGGAATTTTATTCTGACTTCAAAGCCATATACACAGATGGTTCAAAAGATGGTGACACTGTTGCGTCAGCAGCAATCTTTGGGAATAAAAATCGGAAATGTAGACTTCCAAACAAGTCCTCAATTTTCTCTGCCGAACTGAAGGCCATATATCTCGCTCTAGATCTTGCAGTGGAATCACACTATGTTCAATATATCATTTTCTCTGATTCCTTGTCTGTTTTACAGGCTTTGTATTATGAAAAGTTTGAAAATCCTATTGTTTGTACTTTTCTTGAAAGGATTTCTTCCCTTTCAGAAACAAATACATTTGTGTTCTGCTGACTTCCGAGTCATATGGGTAATGACATGGCTGACCAGAATGCAAAGCTGGCTTTGTCATTACCAATTTCTAGGATTAAAGTGGGTTATACCGATTTTAAGTCTACAATTCTTACCTCAATCCTCTTGGCAGGCCCAATGGGATGATGAAATGTTTAACAAACTTCATTAGATCAAACCAACACTTGGCGAATGGTGCCCAATTTACAGGCCTATTCGTCGAGAATAAGTCATTCTTGCCCGTCTCAGGATTGGTCATTCTCGAATATCACATTCATGGCTGTTGTCACGAGATGATGCACCAGAATGTATCCCATGCACTACTCTATACACGGTGGAGCATATCTTAATACACTGTGTTGACCTTCAACCAATCCGGTTGCAGTACTACAATGTGGACAACATTAAAAAACTTTTCGACTCTATCAGAGTAGAGTCCATCATATCATTTATCAAGGCAATAGGAATTTATAATAAGCTGTGATATCAATTGTTAATCATGCCTTTGTAGTAATCATTCATTCATATATTACCTGTAATTAATCTTGCGTTTTTATAACTTCTTAGTATTAATTTTTACGTAATGCATATACTTATATATAATTTTATTTCATACACTCGACAATAAACATAACTTTAATGCGCGCTACATGACCTTATAAGTTAGATGTCGATGCGCCGTAAAACACCATTCATTCATTCATTCATTCATTCATTCATTCATTCATTCATTCATTCATTACATCCTATATACTGACTGCTTTCACTACCACCATGTACATCCTATATACTGACTGCTTTCACTACCACCATGTACATCCTATATACTGACTGCTTTCACTAGCACCATGTACATCCTATATACTGCATGCTTTCACTACCACCATGTACATCCTAAATACTGCCTGCTTTCCCTAGCACCATGTACATCCTATATACTGCCTGCTTTCCCTAGCACCACGTACATCCTATATACTAAATGCTTTCACTACCACCATATGTACATCCTATATAATAAATGCTTTCCCTAGCACCACGTACATCCTATATACTGCCTGCTTTCCCTGGCACCATGTACATCGTATATACTGCCTGCTTTCATTAGCACCACGTACATCCTATATACTGCCTGCTTTCACTGATGGTCACGGGTTCTAGCCCCGCACAGACCGTGTCTCATTTATATGAAAAAGTTGGCAGTTTCTTACGGAGGTTGGTGCACCCAAGTACTGGTTAACCGCTGGAGCCTGCCCAGGAAAGGTGTTGTTACGTAAACTGCCCGCCGGCGACATAGCCTAAAATGGTGCTGATGCAGGCGTAAAACCCGAAATATAACATATAACATGCATTCCCTAGCACCATGTACATCCTATATACTGCATGCTTTCACTACCACCATGTACATCCTATATACTGCATACTTTCACTACCACCATGTACATCCTATATACTGCATGCTTTCACTACCACCATGTACATCCTATATACTGCCTGCTTTCATTACCACCATGTACATCCTATATACTGCATGCTTTCCCTAGCACCACGTACATCCTATCTACTGCCTGCTTTCCCTACCACCATGTACATCCTATATACTGCCTGCTTTCCCTAGCACCATGTACATCCTATACTGCATGCTTTCACTACCAACATGTACATCCTATATACTGAATGCTTTCACTACCACCATTTACATCATATATACTGCCTGCTTTCCCTAGCACCACGTACATCCTATATACTGCCTGCTTTCCCTAGAACCACGTACATCCTATATACTGCCTGCTTTCCCTAGCACCACGTACATCCTATATACTGCCTGCTTTCACTACCAACATGTACATCCTATATACTGCCTGCTTTCCCTAGCACCATGTACATCCTATATACTGCCTGCTTTCACTAGCACCATGTACATCCTATATACTGCCTGCTTTCCCTAGCACCATGTACATCCTATATACTGCCTGCTTTCCCTAGCACCATGTACATCCTATATACTGCCTGCTTTCCCTAGCACCATGTACATCCTATATACTGACTGCTTTCACTACCACCATGTACATCCTATATACTGACTGCTTTCACTACCACCACGTACATCCTATATACTGCCTGCTTTCACTAGCACCATGTACATCCTATATACTAAATGCTTTCACTACCACCATGTATATCCTATATACTGCCTGCTTTCACTAGTACCTTGTACATCCTATATACTGACTGCTTTCACTGCCATCACGTACATCATATATACTGCCTGCTTTCACTTACACCATGTACATCATATATACTAAATGCTTTCACTACCACCACGTACATCCTATATACTGACTGCTTTCCCTAGCACCACGTACATCCTATATACTGACTACTTTCACTACCACCATGAACATCATACATACTGCCTGCTTTCCCTAGCACCACGTACATCCTATATACTGCCTGCTTTACCTAGCACCATGTACATCCTATATACTGCCTGCTCTCCCTAGCACCACGTACATCCTATATACTGCCTGCTTTCCCTAGCACCATGTACATCCTATATACTGCCTGCTCTCCCTAGCACCACGTACATCCTATATACTGCCTGCTTTCCGTAGCACCATGTACATCCTATATACTGCCTGCTTTCCCTAGCACCATGTACATCCTATATACTGTCTGCTTTCTCTAGCACCACGTACATCCTATATACTGCCTGCTTTCACTACCATCATGTACATCCTATATACTGCCTGATTTCACTAGTACCTTGTACAACCTATATACTCACTGCTTTCACTACCACCATGTACATCATATATACTGCCTGCTTTGACTACCACCACGTACATCCTATATACTGCCTGTTTTCCCTAGCACCACGTACATCCTATATACTGACTGCTTTCACTAGTACCATGTACATCCTATATACTGACTGCTTTCACTACCACCATGTACATCATATATACTGCATGCTTTCCCTAGCACCACGTACATCCTATATACTGCCTGCTTTCAATACCACCATGTACATCCTATATACTAAATGCTTTCACTACCACCATGTACATCCTACATACTAAATGCTTTCACTACCACCATGTACATCCTATATACTGACTGCTTTCACTACCACCACGTACATCATATATACTGCCTGCTTTCACTACCACCATGTACATCCTATATACTAAATGCTTTCACTACCACTACGTACATCCTATATACTGCCTGTTTTCCCTAGCACCACGTACATCCTATATACTGACTGCTTTCACTAGTACCTTGTACATCCTATATACTGACTACTTTCACTACCACCATGTACATCATACATACTCCCTGCTTTCCCTAGCACCACGTACATCCTATATACTGCCTGCTTTCCCTAGCACCATGTACATCCTATATACTGCCTGCTTTCTCTAGCACCACGTACATCCTATATACTGCCTGCTTTGCCTAGCACCATGTACATCCTATATACTGCCTGCTTTCACTGATGGTCACGGGTTCTAACCCCGCTCAGACCGTGTCTCATTTATATGAAAAAGTTGGCAGTTTCTTACGGAGGTTGGTGCACCCAAGTACTGGTTAACCGCTGGAGCCTGCCCAGGAAAGGTGTTGTTACGTAAACTGCCCGCCGGCGACATAGCCTAAAATGGTGCTGATGCAGACGTAAAACCCGAAATATAACATATAACATGCTTTCCCTAGCACCATGTACATCCTATATACTGCATGCTTTCATTCACTACCACCATGTACATCCTATATACTGCATACTTTCACTACCACCATGTACATCCTATATACTGCATGCTTTCACTACCACCATGTACATCCTATATACTGCCTGCTTTCACTACCACCATGTACATCCTATATACTGCATGCTTTCCCTAGCACCACGTACATCCTATCTACTGCCTGCTTTCCCTACCACCATGTACATCCTATATACAGCCTGCTTTCCCTAGCACCATGTACATCCTATATACTGCATGCTTTCACTACCAACATGTACATCCTATATACTGCATGCTTTCACTACCACCATTTACATCCTATCTACTGCCTGCTTTCCCTACCACCATGTACATCCTATTACAGCCTGCTTTCCCTAGCACCACGTACATCCTATATACTGCCTGCTTTCACTACCAACATGTACATCCTATATACTGCCTGCTTTCCCTAGAACCATGTACATCCTATATACTGCCTGCTTTCACTAGCACCATGTACATCCTATATACTGCCTGCTTTCCCTAGCACCATGTACATCCTATATACTGCCTTCTTTCCCTAGCACCATGTACATCCTATATACTGCCTGCTTTCCCTAGCACCATGTACATCCTATATACTGCCTGCTTTCCCTAGCACCACGTACATCCTATATACTGACTGCTTTCACTACCACCATGTACATCCTATATACTGCCTGCTTTCCCTAGCACCATGTACATCCTATATACTGCCTGCTCTCCCTAGCACCACGTACATCCTATATACTGCCTGCTTTCCCTAGCACCATGTACATCCTATATACTGCCTGCTCTCCCTAGCACCACGTACATCCTATATACTGCCTGCTTTCCGTAGCACCATGTACATCCTATATACTGCCTGCTTTCCCTAGCACCATGTACATCCTATATACTGTCTGCTTTCTCTAGCACCACGTACATCCTATATACTGCCTGCTTTCACTACCATCATGTACATCCTATATACTGCCTGATTTCACTAGTACCTTGTACAACCTATATACTCACTGCTTTCACTACCACCATGTACATCATATATACTGCCTGCTTTGACTACCACCACGTACATCCTATATACTGCCTGTTTTCCCTAGCACCACGTACATCCTATATACTGACTGCTTTCACTAGTACCATGTACATCCTATATACTGACTGCTTTCACTACCACCATGTACATCATATATACTGCATGCTTTCCCTAGCACCACGTACATCCTATATACTGCCTGCTTTCAATACCACCATGTACATCCTATATACTAAATGCTTTCACTACCACCATGTACATCCTACATACTAAATGCTTTCACTACCACCATGTACATCCTATATACTGACTGCTTTCACTACCACCACGTACATCATATATACTGCCTGCTTTCACTACCACCATGTACATCCTATATACTAAATGCTTTCACTACCACTACGTACATCCTATATACTGCCTGTTTTCCCTAGCACCACGTACATCCTATATACTGACTGCTTTCACTAGTACCTTGTACATCCTATATACTGACTACTTTCACTACCACCATGTACATCATACATACTCCCTGCTTTCCCTAGCACCACGTACATCCTATATACTGCCTGCTTTCCCTAGCACCATGTACATCCTATATACTGCCTGCTTTCTCTAGCACCACGTACATCCTATATACTGCCTGCTTTGCCTAGCACCATGTACATCCTATATACTGCCTGCTTTCACTGATGGTCACGGGTTCTAACCCCGCTCAGACCGTGTCTCATTTATATGAAAAAGTTGGCAGTTTCTTACGGAGGTTGGTGCACCCAAGTACTGGTTAACCGCTGGAGCCTGCCCAGGAAAGGTGTTGTTACGTAAACTGCCCGCCGGCGACATAGCCTAAAATGGTGCTGATGCAGACGTAAAACCCGAAATATAACATATAACATGCTTTCCCTAGCACCATGTACATCCTATATACTGCATGCTTTCATTCACTACCACCATGTACATCCTATATACTGCATACTTTCACTACCACCATGTACATCCTATATACTGCATGCTTTCACTACCACCATGTACATCCTATATACTGCCTGCTTTCACTACCACCATGTACATCCTATATACTGCATGCTTTCCCTAGCACCACGTACATCCTATCTACTGCCTGCTTTCCCTACCACCATGTACATCCTATATACAGCCTGCTTTCCCTAGCACCATGTACATCCTATATACTGCATGCTTTCACTACCAACATGTACATCCTATATACTGCATGCTTTCACTACCACCATTTACATCCTATCTACTGCCTGCTTTCCCTACCACCATGTACATCCTATATACAGCCTGCTTTCCCTAGCACCACGTACATCCTATATACTGCCTGCTTTCACTACCAACATGTACATCCTATATACTGCCTGCTTTCCCTAGAACCATGTACATCCTATATACTGCCTGCTTTCACTAGCACCATGTACATCCTATATACTGCCTGCTTTCCCTAGCACCATGTACATCCTATATACTGCCTTCTTTCCCTAGCACCATGTACATCCTATATACTGCCTGCTTTCCCTAGCACCATGTACATCCTATATACTGCCTGCTTTCCCTAGCACCACGTACATCCTATATACTGACTGCTTTCACTACCACCATGTACATCCTATATACTGACTGCTTTCACTACCACCACGTACATCCTATATACTGCCTGCTTTCACTAGCACCATGTACATCCTATATACTAAATGCTTTCACTACCACCATGTATATCCTATATACTGCCTGCTTTCACTAGTACCTTGTACATCCTATATACTGACTGCTTTCACTGCCATCACGTACATCATATATACTGCCTGCTTTCACTAACACCATGTACATCATATATACTAAATGCTTTCACTACTACCACGTACATCCTATATACTGACGGCTTTCCCTAGCACCACGTACATCCTATTTACTGACTACTTTCACTACCACCATGTACATCATACATACTGCCTGCTTTCCCTAGCACCACGTACATCCTATATACTGCCTGCTTTCCCTAGCACCATGTACATCCTATATACTGCCTGCTCTCCCTAGCACCACGTACATCCTATATACTGCCTGCTTTCCGTAGCACCATGTACATCCTATGTACTGCCTGCTTTCCCTAGCACCATGTACATCCTATATACTGCCTGCTTTCTCTAGCACCACGTACATCCTATATACTGCCTGCTTTCACTACCATCATGTACATCCTATATACTGCCTGCTTTCACTAGTACCTTGTACAACCTATATACTCACTGCTTTCACTACCACCATGTACATCATATATACTGCCTGCTTTCACTACCACCACGTACATCCTATATACTGCCTGTTTTCCCTAGCACCACGTACATCCTATATACTGACTTCTTTTACTAGTACCTTGTACATCCTATATACTGACTGCTTTCACTACCACCATGTACATCATATATACTGCATGCTTTCCCTAGCATCACGTACATCCTATATACTGCCTGCTTTCACTACCACCATGTACATCCTATATACTAAATGCTTTCACTACCACCATTTACATCCTACATACTAAATGCTTTCACTACCACCATGTACATCCTATATACTGACTGCTTTCACTACCACCACGTACATCATACATACTGCCTGCTTTCACTACCACCATGTACATCCTATATACTAAATGCTTTCACTACCACTACGTACATCCTATATACTGCCTGTTTTCCCTAGCACCACGTACATCCTATATACTGACTGCTTTCAATAGTACCTTGTACATCCTATATACTGACTACTTTCACTACCACCATGTACATCATACATACCCCTGCTTTCCCTAGAACCATGTACATCCTATATACTGCCTGCTTTCACTAGCACCATGTACATCCTATATACTGCCTGCTTTCCCTAGCACCATGTACATCCTATATACTGCCTGCTTTCCCTAGCACCATGTACATCCTATATACTGCCTGCTTTCCCTAGCACCATGTACATCCTATATACTGCCTGCTTTCCCTAGCACCACGTACATCCTATATACTGACTGCTTTCACTACCACCATGTACATCCTATATACTGACTGCTTTCACTAGCACCATGTACATCCTATATACTAAATGCTTTCACTACCACATGTATATCCTATATACTGCCTGCTTTCACTAGTACCTTGTACATCCTATATACTGACTGCTTTCACTGCCATCACGTACATCATATATACTGCCTGCTTTCACTAACACCATGTACATCATATATACTAAATGCTTTCACTACCACCACGTACATCCTATATACTGACTGCTTTCCCTAGCACCACGTACATCCTATATACTGACTACTTTCACTACCACCATGTACATCATACATACTGCCTGCTTTCCCTAGCACCACGTACATCCTATATACTGCCTGCTTTCCCTAGCACCATGTACATCCTATATACTGCCTGCTCTCCCTAGCACCACGTACATCCTATATACTGCCTGCTTTCCGTAGCACCATGTACATCCTATGTACTGCCTGCTTTCCCTAGCACCATGTACATCCTATATACTGCCTGCTTTCTCTAGCACCACGTACATCCTATATACTGCCTGCTTTCACTACCATCATGTACATCCTATATACTGCCTGCTTTCACTAGTACCTTGTACAACCTATATACTCACTGCTTTCACTACCACCATGTACATCATATATACTGCCTGCTTTCACTACCACCACGTACATCCTATATACTGCCTGTTTTCCCTAGCACCACGTACATCCTATATACTGACTGCTTTCACTAGTACCTTGTACATCCTATATACTGACTGCTTTCACTACCAACATGTACATCATATATACTGCATGCTTTCCCTAGCATCACGTACATCCTATATACTGCCTGCTTTCACTACCACCATGTACATCCTATATACTAAATGCTTTCACTACCACCATTTACATCCTACATACTAAATGCTTTCACTACCACCATGTACATCCTATATACTGACTGCTTTCACTACCACCACGTACATCATACATACTGCATGCTTTCCCTAGCATCACGTACATCCTATATACTGCCTGCTTTCACTACCACCATGTACATCCTATATACTAAATGCTTTCACTACCACCATGTACATCCTATATACTAAATGCTTTCACTACCACTACGTACATCCTATATACTGCCTGTTTTCCCTAGCACCACGTACATCCTATATACTGAATGCTTTCACTAGTACCTTGTACATCCTATATACTGACTACTTTCACTACCACCATGTACATCATACATACTCCCTGCTTTCCCTAGCACCACGTACATCCTATATACTGCCTGCTTTCCCTAGCACCATGTACATCCTATATACTGCCTGCTTTCTCTAGCACCACGTACATCCTATATAATGCCTGCTTTCCCTAGCACCATGTACATCCTTTATACTGCCTGCTTTCTCTAGCACCATCATATATACTGCCTGCTTTCCCTAGCACCACGTACATCCTATATACTGCCTGCTTTCACTACCACCATGTACATCCTATATACTGCCTGCTTTCACTACCACCATGTACATCCTATATACTAAATGCTTTCACTACCACCATGTACATCCTATATACTGACTGCTTTCACTACCACCACGTACATCATATATACTGCCTGCTTTCACTACAACCATGTACATCCTATATACTAAATGCTTTCACTACCACCAAGTACATCCTATATACTGCCGTTTTCCCTAGCACCACGTACATCCTATATACTGACTGCTTTCACTAGTACCTTGTACATCCTATATACTGACTACTTTCACTACCACCATGTACATCATACATACTCCTGCTTTCCCTAGCACCATGTACATCATATATACTGCCTGCTTGCTCTAGCACCACGTACATCCTATATACTGCCTGCTTTCGCTAGCACCACGTACATCCTATATACTGCCTGCTTTCCCTAGCACCATGTACATCCTATATACTGCGTGCTTTCTCTAGCACCATCCTATATACTGCCTGCTTTCCCTAGCACCACGTACATCCTATATACTGTCTGCTTTCCCTAGCACCACGTACATCCTATGTACTGCCTGCTTTTCCATAGCACCATGTACAGCCTATATACTGCCTGCTTTCTCTAGCACCATCATATATACTACCTGCTTTCCCTAGCACCACGTACATCCTATATACTGCCTGCTTTCCCTAGCACCATGTACATCCTATATACTGCATGCTTTCACTACCATCATGTACATCATATATACTGACTGCTTTCCCTAGCACCATGTACATCCTATATACTGACTGCTTTCCCTAGCACCATGTACATCATATATACTGCCTGCTTTCACTACCAGCATGTACATCCTATATACTGCCTGCTTTCACTACCATCATGTACATCCTATATACTGCCAGCTTTCACTACCATCATGTACATCATATATACTGCCTGCTTTCACTACCACCATGTACATCCTATATACTGCCTGCTTTCACTACCACCATGTACATCCTATATACTGCATGCTTTCACTACCACCATGTACATCCTATATACTGCCAGCTTTCACTACCATCATGTACATCATATTTACTGCCTGCTTTCACTACCACCATGTACATCCTATATACTGCCTGTTTTCCCTAGCACCATGTACATCCTATAGAGTGCCTGCTCTCCCTAGCACCATGTACATCCTATATTCTGCATGCTTTCCCTAGCACCATGTACATCCTATATATTGCCTGCTTTCCCTAGCACCATGTACATCCTATATACTGCCTGTTTTCCCTAGCACCATGTACATCCTATATACTGCCTGCTTTCCCTAGCACCACGTACATCCTATATACTGCCTGCTTTCCCTAGCACCATGTACATCCTATATACTGCCTGTTTTCCCTAGCACCATGTACATCCTATATACTGCCTGCTTTCCCCAGCACCATGTACATCCTATATACTGCCTGCTTTCCCTAGCACCACGTACATCCTATATACTGCCTGCTTTCCCTAGCACCATGTACATCCTATATACTGCCTGCTTTCTCTAGCACCATCCTATATACTGCCTGCTTTCCCTAGCAACACGTACATCCTATATACTGCCTGCTTTCCCTAGCACCATGTACATCCTATATACTGTCTGCTTTCCCTAGCACCACGTACATCCTATATACTGCCTGCTTTCCCTACCACCATGTACAGCCTATATACTGCCTGCTTTCTCTAGCACCATCCTATATACTGCCTGCCTTCCCTAGCACCACGTACATCCTATATACTGCCTGCTTTCCCTAGCACCATGTACATCCTATATACTGCATGCTTTCACTACCGTCATGTACATCATATATACTGACTGCTTTCCCTAGCACCATGTACATCCTATATACTGACTGCTTTCCCAAGCACCATGTACATCCTATATACTGACTGCTTTCACTACCACCATGTACATCATATATACTGCCTGCTTTCACTACCACCATGTACATCCTATATACTGCCTGCTTTCACTACCATCATGTACATCCTATATACTGCCAGCTTTCACTACCATCATGTACATCATATATACTGCCTGCTTTCACTACCATCATGTACATCCTATATACTGCCTGCTTTCACTACCACCATGTACATCCTATATACTGCATGCTTTCACTACCACCATATATATCCTATATACTGCCTGCTTTCCCTGGCACCACGTACATCCTATATACTGCCTGCTTTCCCTGGCACCATGTACATCCTATATACTGCCTGCTTTCCCTAGCACCACGTACATCCTATATAATTCCTGTTCATTAGCACCACGTACATCCTATATACTGCCTGCTTTCCCTAGCACCATGTACATCATATATACTGCCTGCTTTCACTACCACCATGTACATCCTATATACTAAATTCTTTCACTACCACCACGTACATCCTATATACAGCCTGTTGTCCCTAGCACCACGTACATCCTATATACTGACAGCTTTCACTAGTACCTTGTACATCCTATATACTGAATACTTTCACTACCACCATGTACATCATACATACTGCCTTCTTTCCCTAGCACCACGTACATCCTATATACTGCCTGCTTTCCCTAGCACCATGTAAATCCTATATACTGCCTGCTTTCTCTAGCACCACGTACATTCTATATACTGCCTGATTTCCCTAGCACCACGTACATCCTATATACTGCCTGCTCTCCCTAGCACCATGTACATCCTATATACTGCTTGCTTTCTCTAGCACCATCCTATATACTGCCTGCTTTCTCTAGCACCATCCTATATACTGCCTGCTTTCCCTAGCACCACGTACATCCTATATACTGCCTGCTTTCCCTAGCACCACGTACATCCTATATACTGCCTGCTTTCCCTAGCACCATGTACATCCTATATACTGCCTGCTTTCCCTAGCACCACGTACATCCTATATACTGCCTGCTTTCCCTAGCACCACGTACATCCTATATACTGCCTGCTTTCCCTAGCACCAAGTACATACTATATACTACCTGCTTTCCCTAGCACCACGTGCATCCTATATACTGCCTGTTTTCCCTAGCACCACGTACATCCTATATACTGCCTGCTTTCACTACCATCACGTACATCCTATATACTGCCTGTTTTCCCTAGTACCACGTACATCCTATATACTGCCTGCTTTCCCTAGCACCATGTACATCATATATACTGCCTGTTTTCACTACCACCACGTACATCCTATATACTGCCTGTTTTCCCTAGCACCACGTACATCCTATATACTGCATGCTTTCACTACCATCACGTACATCCTATATACTGCCTGCTTTCCCTAGCACCACGTACATCATATATACTGCCTGCTTTCCCTAGCACCATGTACATCCTTTATACTGCCTGCTTTCCCTAGCACCACGTACATCCTATATACTGCCTGTTCATTAGCACCACGTACATCCTATATACTGCCTGCTTTCCCTAGCACCATGTACATCCTATATACTGCCTGCTTTCACTACCACCATGTACATCATATATACTGCCTGCTTTCCCTAGCACCATGTACATCCTATATACTGCCTGCTTTCACTACCACCACGTACATCCTATATACTGCCTGCTTTCCCTAGCACCATGTACATCCTATATACTGCCTGCTTTCCCTAGCACCATGTACATCCTATATACTTCATGCTTTCACTACCACCACGTACATCCTATATACTGCCTGCTTTCACTACCACCACGTACATCCTATATACTGCCTGCTTTCCCTAGCACCACGTACATCCTATATACTGCCTGCTTTCCCTAGCACCACGTACATCCTATATGCTGCCTGCATTCATTAGCACCACACGTACATCCTATATACTGCCTGCTTTCCCTACCACCATGTACATCCTATATACTGCCTGCTTTCCCTATCACCATGTACATCCTATATACTGTCTGCTTTCACTACCACCATTTACATCCTATATACTGAATGCTTTCCCTAGCACCACCTACATCCTATATACTGCCTGCTTTCCCTAGAACCATGTACATCCTATATACTGCCTGCTTTCCCTAGCACCACGTACATCCTATATACTGCCTGCTTTCACTAGCACCACGTACATCCTATATACTGCCTGCTTTCCCTAGCACCATGTACATCCTATATACTGCCTGCTTTCCTAGCACCACGTACATCCTATATACTGCCTGTTTCATTAGCACCACGTACATCCTATATACTGCCTGATTTCCCTAGCACCATGTACATCCTATATACTGCCTGCTCTCCCTAGCACCACGTACATCCTATATACTGCCTGCTTTCCCTAGCACCATGTACATCCTATATACTGCCTGCTTTCCCTAGCACCATGTACATCCTATATACTGCCTGCTTTCCCTAGCACCATGTACATCCTATATACTGCCTGCTTTCCCTAGCACCACGTACATCCTATATACTGCCTGCTTTCACTACCACCAAGTACATCCTATATACTGCCTGCTTTCCCTAGCACCACGTACATCCTATATACTGCCTGCTTTCCCTAGCACCATGTACATCCTATATACTGCCTGCTTTCCCTAGCACCACGTACATCCTATATACTGCCTGCTTTCCCTAGCACCACGTACATCCTATATACTGCCTGCTTTCCCTAGCACCATGTACATCCTATATACTGCCTGCTTTCCCTAGCACCACGTACATCCTATATACTGCCTGCTTTCCCTAGCACCACGTACATCCTATATACTGCCTGCTTTCCCTAGCACCACGTACATCCTATATACTGCCTGCTTTCCCTAGCACCACGTACATCTATATACTGCCTGCTTTCCCTAGCATCATGTACATCATATATACTGCCTGCTTTCCCTAGCACCACGTACATCCTATATACTGCCTGCTTTCCCTAGCACCACGTACATCCTATATACTGCCTGCTTTCCCTAGCACCACGTACATCCTATATACTGCCTGCTTTCCCTAGCACCACGTACATCCTATATACTGCCTGCTTTCCCTAGCACCACGTACATCCTATATACTGCCTGCTTTCCCTAGCACCACGTACATCCTATATACTGCCTGCTTTCACTACCATCACGTACATCCTATATACTGCCTGCTTTCCCTAGCACCATGTACATCATATATACTACCTGCTTTCCCTAGCACCACGTACATCCTATATACTGCCTGCATTCATTAGCACCACGTACATCCTATATACTGCCTGCTTTCACTGATTGTCACGGGTTCGAGCCCCGCTCAGACCGTGTCTCATTTATATGAAAAAGTTGCCAGTTTCTTACGGAGGTTGGTGCACCCAAGTACTGGTTAACCGCTGGAGCCTGCCCAGGAAAGGTGTTGTTAGGTAAACTGCCCGCTGGCGACATAGTCTAAAATGGTGCTGATGCAGGCGTAAAACCCGAAATATAACATATAACATGCTTTCCCTAACACCATGTACATCCTATATACTGCTTGCCTTCCTTAGCACCATGTACATCGTATATACTGCCTGCTTTCACTACCACCACGTACATCCTATCTACTGCCTGCTTTCACTACCACCATGTACATCCTATATACTGCCTGCTTTCACTAGCACCATGTACATCCTATATACTGCGTGCTTTCACTACCACCATGTACATCCTATATACTGCCTGCTTTCACTACCACCATGTACATCCTATATACTGCCTGCTTTACCTAGCACCATGTACATCCTATATACTGCCTGCTTTCACTACCACCATGTACTTCATATATACTGCCTGCTTTTCCTAGCACCATGTACATCCTATATACTGCCTGCTTTCACTACCACCAAGTATATCCTATATACTTCCTGCTTTCACTACCACCATGTACATCCTATATACTGCCTGCTTTCACTAGCACCATGTACATCCTATATACTGCCTGCTTTCACTACCACCATGTACATCCTATATACTTCCTGCTTTCACTACCACCATGTACATCCTATATACTGCCTGCTTTCACTAGCACCATGTACATCCTATATACTGCCTGCTTTCACTACCACCATGTACATCCTATATACTGCCTGCTTTCACTACCACCATGTACATCCTATCCTATATACTGCCTGCTTTCACTACCACCATGTACATCCTATATACTGCCTGCTTTCACTAGCACCATGTACATCCTATATACTGCCTGCTTTCACTACCACCATGTACATCCTATCCTATATACTGCCTGCTTTCACTACCATCATGTACATCATATATACTGACTAATCTCACTTACACAATTTACATTATATACTGAATTCTTTGTTTTATATTACAAAACAATTCGAATAACATCTTAAGAAGTGTTATGTATTTTATGTCAAATCTGTCGGTCATCAACAACGTAAATTCCATAGTTTTACTTGCCTGTAAAGTACAAATGTATACAATTGTTCAACTTTGTGTGGAGATATCAATTCCACAGTTTACTTGTATAGTATATAGTTGGTTATCTTTGGGTGGAGATATCAATTCCACAGTTTTACTTGTATAGTATATAGTTGGTCATCTTTGTTTGGAGATATCAATTCCACAGTTTTACTTGTATAGTATATAGTTAGTCATCTTTGTTTGGAGATATCAATTCCACAGTTTTACTTGTATAGTATATAGTTGGTTATCTTTGGGTGGAGATATCAATTCCACAGTTTTACTTGTATAGTATATAGTTGGTTATCTTTGGGTGGAGATATCAATTCCACAGTTTACTTGCATAGTATATAGTTGGTTATCTTTGGGTGGAGATATCAATTCCACAGTTTACTTGTATAGTATATAGTTGGTTTTCTTTGGGTGGAGATATCAATTCCACATTTTACTTGTATAGTATATAGTTGGTCATCTTCGGGTGGAGATATCAATTCCACAGTTTTACTTGTATAGTATATAGTTGGTCATCTTTGTTTGGAGATATCAATTCCACAGTTTTACTTGTATAGTATATAGTTGGTTATCTTTGGGTGGAGATATCAATTCCACAGTTTACTTGTATAGTATATAGTTGGTTATCTTTGGGTGGAGATATCAATTCCACAGTTTACTTGCATAGTATATAGTTGGTTATCTTTGGTTGGAGATATCAATTCCACAGTTTACTTGTATAGTATATAGTTGGTTATCTTTGGGTGGAGATATCAATTCCACAGTTTACTTGTAAAGTATATAGTTTGTTATCTTTGGTTGGAGATATCAATTCCACAGTTTACTTGTATAGTATATAGTTGGTCATCTTCGGGTGGAGATATCAATTCCACAGTTTACTTGTATAGTATATAGTTGGTTATCTTTGGGTGGAGATATCAATTCCACAGTTTCCTTGTATAGTATATAGTTGGTTATCTTTGGGTGGAGATATCAATTCCACAGTTTACTTGTAAAGTATATAGTTTGTTATCTTTGGTTGGAGATATCAATTCCACAGTTTACTTGTATAGTATATAGTTGGTCATCTTCGGGTGGAGATATCAATTCCACAGTTTACTTGTATAGTATATAGTTGGTTATCTTTGGGTGGAGATATCAATTCCACAGTTTCCTTGTATAGTATATAGTTGGTTATCTTTGGGTGGAGATATCAATTCCACAATTTACTTGTATAGTATATAGTTGGTTATCTTTGGGTGGAGATATCAATTCCACAATTTACTTGTATAGTATATAGTTGGTTATCTTTGGGTGGAGATATCAATTCCAGTTTACTTGTATAGTATATAGTTGGTTATCTTTGGGTGGAGATATCAATTCCACAGTTTACTTGTATAGTATATAGTTGGTTATCTTCGGGTGGAGATATCAATTCCAGTTTTACTTGTATAATATATAGTTGGTCATCTTCGGGTGGAGATATCAATTCCACCTTTTAACTTGTATAGTATATAGTTGGTCATCTAGTGTATAATGAGTCATATTTGGTGGAGATATGAATTCCCCGAATTTGCTTGTTAATCAGAGGCTTGGGTCATGTAGTGATGTGATATATGTTAATCTGAAATCCAATACTACGATGGAACAAACAGTATAATACACGACATATTGTAGGTGGAAGGCCTTGCAGAAGCACTGAAGGAGGACCCATCAGTAGGCTCCATCTATCTCCCAGACATGGCGGCAAAAACATACGTTGCAATGCAGAACTTCAGAGGCGGAAATGCCATATTCACAATCCCAAACACAGTAGTCAAATGTGCCGGGGCCCCACAGAAAATCATGTATCTGGCTGATGAATACTGGAGAAAGGTATGTCATACATAGCACCTTTCTGAGCATCTCACTCAACTGTGCCTGGAGCCTCACTGTAAATCTGACTTTTTGTTCAGTTCACAACTCGGAAAAGTATTGAAAGTAGTCGAGAGAATCCTGAAACATAGAGGTCAATGAGAGGAAGGTCAGAATACAATATCCATAACTCTACCATCAGTAATTACAGATTTATCTCCCGTTTACTGCTTACTCCTTAAGGATATATGCATATTTATGTGTTGGTTTTAGATTACAGCCCCCTTGTACGAAACTGATTGAGTATTTATCAAACCTATACTGAATATATATGTTTTTGTTGGTATAGTACTACTCACCACCAATACTTAAACAATGTCCACAATCACTACAGATCGTCATTAGCTCAACTGGTTTAGTAACATATGTTACTAATTCGTCGTTATGAGTCCAAAATTCATTTCTTTCTTTCATCGCCTTAACAAGTATTGTCAGTGCATGGGGTCTGGACAAATGGTTTCGTGTTCAAAACCCCAAAAATAGTGTTTGTTTTTAAGAACATTAGGATACCTGTGTTCTGTCATTCATTAGAGTATATATACATGTCTTCCATTCCTGGGCACGAGTCCATAGAGACTGCACGTGTCCATAGAGACTGCACGTGTCCATAGAGACTGCACGTGTCCATAGAGACGGTACTTGTCCATAGAGATTGTACGTGTCCATAGAGACTACACGTGTCCATAGAGACTGCACGTGTCCATAGAGACTGTACGTGTCCATAGAGACTGTACGTGTCCATAGAGACTGCACGTGTCCATAGAGATTGTATTTGTCCATAGAGACTACACGTGTCCATAGAGACTGTACGTGTCCATAGAGACTACACGTGTCCATAGAGACTGCACGTGTCCATAGGGACTGCACGTGTCCATAGAGACTGCACGTGTCCATAGAGACTGCAAGTGTCCACAGAGATTGTACGTGTCCATAGAGACTACACGTGTCAATAGAGACTACACGTGTCCATAGAGACTGCACGTGTCCACAGAGATTGTACGTGTCCATAGAGACTACACGTGTCCATAGAGAATACACGTGTCCATAGAGACTACAGGTGTCCATAGAGACTGCACGTGTCCATAGAGACTGTACGTGTCCATAGAACATGTCCATAGAGACTGCACGTGTCCACAGAGATTGTACGTGTCCATAGAGACTACACGTGTCCATAGAGACTGCACGTGTCCATAGAGACTGCACGTGTCCATAGAGACTGCACGTGTCAATAGAGACTGCACGTGTCCATAGAGACTACACGTGTCCATAGAGACTACACGTGTCCATAGAGACTGTACGTGTCCATAGAACGTGTCCATAGAGACTACACGTGTCCATAGAGAATGCACGTGTCCATAGAGACTACACGTGTCCATAGAGACTGCACGTGTCCATAGAGACTACACGTGTCCATAGAGACTACACGTGTCCGTAGAGACTGCACGTGTCCATAGAGACTGCACGTGTCCATAGACACTGCACTTGTCCATAGAGACTACACGTGTCCATAGAGACTGCACTTGTCCATAGAGACTGCACGTGTCCATAGAGACTGCACGTGTCCGTAGAGACTGTACGTGTCCATAGAGACTGTACGTGTCCATAGAGACTGCACGTGTCCATAGAGACTGCACGTGTCCATAGAGACTACACGTGTCCATAGAGACTGCACGTGTCCATAGAGACTACACGTGTCCATAGAGACTACACGTGTCCATAGAGACTACACGTGTCCATAGAGACTGTACGTGTCCATAGAACGTGTCCATAGAGACTACACGTGTCCATAGAGAATGCACGTGTCCATAGAGACTGCACGTGTCCATAGAGATTGTACGTGTCCATAGAGACTACACGTGTCCATAGAGACTACACGTGTCCGTAGAGACTGCACGTGTCCATAGAGACTGCACGTGTCCATAGACACTGCACTTGTCCATAGAGACTACACGTGTCCATAGAGACTGCACTTGTCCATAGAGACTGCACGTGTCCATAGAGACTGCACGTGTCCGTAGAGACTGTACGTGTCCATAGAGACTGTACGTGTCCATAGAGACTGCACGTGTCCATAGAGACTGCACGTGTCCATAGAGACTACACGTGTCCATAGAGACTGCACGTGTCCATAGAGACTACACGTGTCCATAGAGACTGCACGTGTCCATAGAGACTGCACGTGTCCATAGAGACTGTACGTGTCCATAGAGACTACACGTGTCCATAGAGATTGTATTTGTCCATAGAGACTACACGTGTCCATAGAGACTGTACGTGTCCATAGAGACTACACGTGTCCATAGAGACTGCACGTGTCCATAGGGACTGCACGTGTCCATAGAGACTGCACGTGTCCATAGAGACTGCAAGTGTCCACAGAGAGTGTACGTGTCCATAGAGACTACACGTGTCAATAGAGACTACACGTGTCCATAGAGACTGCACGTGTCCACAGAGATTGTACGTGTCCATAGAGACTACACGTGTCCATAGAGACTACAGGTGTCCAGAGAGACTGCACGTGTCCATAGAGACTGTACGTGTCCATAGAACATGTCCATAGAGACTGCACGTGTCCACAGAGATTGTACGTGTCCATAGAGACTACACGTGTCCATAGAGACTGCACGTGTCCATAGAGACTGCACGTGTCCATAGAGACTACATGTGTCAATAGAGACTGCACGTGTCCATAGAGACTGCACGTGTCCATAGAGACTACACGTGTCCATAGAGACTGTACGTGTCCATAGAACGTGTCCATAGAGACTACACGTGTCCATAGAGAATGCACGTGTCCATAGAGACTGCACGTGTCCATAGAGATTGTACGTGTCCATAGAGACTACACGTGTCCATAGAGACTACACGTGTCCGTAGAGACTACACGTGTCCATAGAGACTACACGTGTCCGTAGAGACTGCACGTGTCCATAGAGACTGCACGTGTCCATAGACACTGCACTTGTCCATAGAGACTACACGTGTCCATAGATACTGCACTTGTCCATAGAGACTGCACGTGTCCATAGAGACTGCACGTGTCCGTAGAGACTGTACGTGTCCATAGAGACTGTACGTGTCCATAGAGACTGCACGTGTCCATAGAGACTGCAAGTGTCCATAGAGACTACACGTGTCCATAGAGATTGCACGTGTCCATAGAGACTACACGTGTCCATAGAGACTGCACGTGTCCATAGAGACTGCACGTGTCCATAGAGACTCTATTTGTCCATAGAGACTGCACGTGTCCATAGAGACTGCACATGTCCATAGAGACTGCACGTGTCCATAGAGACTGCACGTGTCCATAGAGACTGCACGTGTCCATAGAGACTACACGTGTCCATAGAGACTACACGTGTCCATAGAGACTGCACATGTCCATAGAGACTGCACTTGTCCATAGAGACTACAAGTGTCCATAGAGACTAAACGTGTCCATAGAGACTGCATGTGTCCATAGAGACTGCACTTGTGCAAAAACCCATAGAGAATACACGTGTCCATAGAGACTGCACGTGTCCATAGAGACTGTACGTGTCCATAGAGACTGCACGTGTCCATAGAGACTGCACGTGTCCATAGAGAATGCACGTGTCCATAGAGACTGCACGTGTCCATAGAGATTGTACGTGTCCATAGAGACTACACGTGTCCATAGAGACTACACGTGTCCGTAGAGACTGCACGTGTCCATAGAGACTGCACGTGTCCATAGACACTGCACTTGTCCATAGAGACTACACGTGTCCATAGAGACTGCACTTGTCCATAGAGACTGCACGTGTCCATAGAGACTGCACGTGTCCGTAGAGACTGTACGTGTCCATAGAGACTGTACGTGTCCATAGAGACTGCACGTGTCCATAGAGACTGCACGTGTCCATAGAGACTACACGTGTCCATAGAGACTGCACGTGTCCATAGAGACTACACGTGTCCATAGAGACTGCACGTGTCCATAGAGACTGCACGTGTCCATAGAGACTGTACGTGTCCATAGAGACTACACGTGTCCATAGAGATTGTATTTGTCCATAGAGACTACACGTGTCCATAGAGACTGTACGTGTCCATAGAGACTACACGTGTCCATAGAGACTGCACGTGTCCATAGGGACTGCACGTGTCCATAGAGACTGCACGTGTCCATAGAGACTGCAAGTGTCCACAGAGAGTGTACGTGTCCATAGAGACTACACGTGTCAATAGAGACTACACGTGTCCATAGAGACTGCACGTGTCCACAGAGATTGTACGTGTCCATAGAGACTACACGTGTCCATAGAGACTACAGGTGTCCAGAGAGACTGCACGTGTCCATAGAGACTGTACGTGTCCATAGAACATGTCCATAGAGACTGCACGTGTCCACAGAGATTGTACGTGTCCATAGAGACTACACGTGTCCATAGAGACTGCACGTGTCCATAGAGACTGCACGTGTCCATAGAGACTACATGTGTCAATAGAGACTGCACGTGTCCATAGAGACTGCACGTGTCCATAGAGACTACACGTGTCCATAGAGACTGTACGTGTCCATAGAACGTGTCCATAGAGACTACACGTGTCCATAGAGAATGCACGTGTCCATAGAGACTGCACGTGTCCATAGAGATTGTACGTGTCCATAGAGACTACACGTGTCCATAGAGACTACACGTGTCCGTAGAGACTACACGTGTCCATAGAGACTACACGTGTCCGTAGAGACTGCACGTGTCCATAGAGACTGCACGTGTCCATAGACACTGCACTTGTCCATAGAGACTACACGTGTCCATAGATACTGCACTTGTCCATAGAGACTGCACGTGTCCATAGAGACTGCACGTGTCCGTAGAGACTGTACGTGTCCATAGAGACTGTACGTGTCCATAGAGACTGCACGTGTCCATAGAGACTGCAAGTGTCCATAGAGACTACACGTGTCCATAGAGATTGCACGTGTCCATAGAGACTACACGTGTCCATAGAGACTGCACGTGTCCATAGAGACTGCACGTGTCCATAGAGACTCTATTTGTCCATAGAGACTGCACGTGTCCATAGAGACTGCACATGTCCATAGAGACTGCACGTGTCCATAGAGACTGCACGTGTCCATAGAGACTGCACGTGTCCATAGAGACTACACGTGTCCATAGAGACTACACGTGTCCATAGAGACTGCACATGTCCATAGAGACTGCACTTGTCCATAGAGACTACAAGTGTCCATAGAGACTAAACGTGTCCATAGAGACTGCATGTGTCCATAGAGACTGCACTTGTGCATAGAGAATACACGTGTCCATAGAGACTGCACGTGTCCATAGAGACTGTACGTGTCCATAGAGACTGCACGTGTCCATAGAGACTGCACGTGTCCATAGAGAATGCACGTGTCCATAGAGATTGCACGTGTCCACAGAGAGTGTACGTGTCCATAGAGACTACACGTGTCAATAGAGACTGCACGTGTCCATAGAGACTGCACATGTCCACAGAGATTGTACGTGTCCATAGAGACTACACGTGTCCATAGAGACTACACGTGTCCATAGAGACTGCACGTGTCCATAGAGACTGTACGTGTCCATAGAACGTGTCCGTAGAGACTGCACGTGTCCACAGAGATTGTACGTGTCCATAGAGACTACACGTGTCCATAGAGACTACACCTGTCCATAGAGACTGTACGTGTCCATAGAACGTGTCCATAGAGACTGCACGTGTCCACAGAGATTGTACGTGTCCATAGAGACTACACGTGTCCATAGAGACTACACGTGTCCGTAGAGACTGCACGTGTCCATAGAGACTGCACGTGTCCATAGACACTGCACTTGTCCATAGAGACTACACGTGTCCATAGAGACTGCACTTGTCCATAGAGACAGCAAGTGTCCATAGAGACTGCACGTGTCAATAGAGACTGCACTTGTCCATAGAGACTACACGTGTCCATAGAGACTGCACTTGTCCATAGAGATTGCACGTGTCCATATAGACTGCACGTGTCCGTAGAGATTGTACGTGTCCATAGAGACTGTACGTGTCCATAGAGACTGCACGTGTCCATAGAGACTGCACGTGTCCATAGAGGCTACACGTGTCAATAGAGACTGTACGTGTCCATAGAGACTACACGTGTCCATAGAGACTGCACGTGTCCATAGAGACTGCACGTGTCCATAGAGACTTTATTTGTCCATAGAGACTGCACGTGTCCATAGAGACTGCACGTGTCCATAGAGACTGCACGTGTCCATAGAGACTGCACGTGTCCATAGAGACTGCACGTGTCCATAGAGACTACACGTGTCCATAGAGACTACACGTGTCCATAGAGACTGCACGTGTCCATAGAGACTGCACTTGTCCATAGAGACTAAACGTGTCCATAGAGACTAAACGTGTCCATAGAGACTACACGTGTCCATAGAGACTACACGTGTCCATAGAGACTGCACGTGTCCATAGAGACTGCACTTGTCCATAGAGACTAAACGTGTCCATAGAGACTAAACGTGTCCATAGAGACTGCACGTGTCCATAGAGACTGCAAGTGTCCATAGAGACTGCACGTGTTCATAGAGACTGCACTTGTGCATAGAGAATACACGTGTCCATAGAGACTGCACGTGTCCATAGAGACTGCACGTGTCCATAGAGACTACACGTGTCCATAGAGACTACACGTGTCCATAGAGACTGCACGTGTCCATAGAGACTGCACGTGTCCATAGAGACTACACGTGTCCATAGAGACTACACGTGTCCATAGAGACTACACGTGTCCATAGAGACTGCACGTGTCCATAGAGACTGCACGTGTCCATAGAGACTGCACGTGTCCATAGAGACTGCACGTGTCCATAGAGACTGCACGTGTCCATAGAGACTACACGTGTCCATAGAGACTGCACGTGTCCATAGAGACTGCACGTGTCCATAGAAGATGTCCATAGAGACTACACGTGTCCATAGAGACTGCACGTGTCCATAGAGACTGCACTGTCCATAGAGACTACACGTGTCCATAGAGACTACACGTGTCCATAGAGACTGCACGTGTCCATAGAGACTGTACGTGTCCTAAACTGTCCATAGAGACTGCACGTGTCCATAGAGACTGCACGTGTCATAGAGACTACTGTCCATAGAGATACACGTGTCCATAGAGACTGCACGTGTCCATAGAGACCACCCAAAATACACGTGTCCATAGAGACTACACGTGTCCATAGAGACTGCACGTGTCCATAGAGACTACACGTGTCCATAGAGACTGCACGTGTCCATAGAGACTGCACGTGTCCATAGAGACTGCACGTGTCCATAGAGACTGCACGTGTCCATAGAGACTACACGTGTCCATAGAGACTGCACTTGTCCATAGAGACTACACGTGTCCATAGAGACTACACGTGTCCGACTGCACGTGTCCATAGAGACTACACGTGTCCATAGAGACTACACGTGTCCATAGAGACTGCACGTGTCCATAGAGACTACACGTGTCCATAGAGACTGCACGTGTCCGTAGAGACTGCACGTGTCCATAGAGACTGCACTTGTCCATAGAGACTACACGTGTCCATAGAGACTGCACGTGTCCATAGAGACTGCACTTGTCCATAGAGACTGCACGTGTCCATAGAGACTACACGTGTCCATAGAGACTACACATGTCCATAGAGACTACACGTGTCCATAGAAACTACACGAATGTCCATAGAGACTACACGTGTCCATAGACACTGCACTTGTCCATAGAGACTACACGTGTCCATAGAGACTGCACTTGTCCATAGAGACTGCACTTGTCCATAGAGATACACGTGTCCATAGAGACTAACGTGTCCATAGAGACTGCACGTGTCCATAGAGACTGTACGTGTCCATAGAACTCTATGTCCATAGAGCCTACACGTGTCCATAGAGACTACATATGTCCATAGAGACTCACGTGTCCATAGAAACTACACGTGTCAATAGAGACTGCACGTGTCCATAGAGACTACACGTTTCCATAGAGACTGCACGTGTCCATAGAGTCTCTATTTGTCCATAGAGACTACACGTGTCCATAGACACTGCACTTATCCATAGAGACTACACGTGTCCATAGAGACTGCACGTGTCCATAGAGACTGCACTGTCCATAGAGACTCACGTGTCCATAGAGACTGCACTGTCCATAGAGACTCACGTGTCCATAGAGACTGCACGTGTCCATAGAGACTGCACGTGTCCATAGAGACTGCACTTGTCCATAGAGACTGACGTGTCCATAGAGACTGCACGTGTCCATAGAGACTGCACGTGTCCATAGAGACTGCACGTGTCCATAGAGACTGCACTTGTCCATAGAGACTGCACTTGTCCATAGAGACTGCACGTGTCCATAGAGACTACACGTGTCCATAGAGACTGCACGTGTCTATAGAGACTGCACGTGCCCATAGAGACTGCACCTGTCCATAGAGACTGCACGTGTCCATAGAGACTGCACGTGTCCATAGAGACTGCACGTGTCCATAGAGACTACACGTGCCCATAGAGACTGCACGTGTCCATAGAGACTACACGTGTCCATAGAGACTACACGTGTCCATAGAGATTGTACGTGTCCATAGAGACTACACGTGTCCATAGAGACTACACGTGTCCGTAGAGACTGCACGTGTCCATAGAGACTGTACGTGTCCATAGAGACTGCACGTGTCCATAGAGACTACACGTGTCCATAGTCACTGCACTTGTCCATAGAGACTACTTGTGTCCATAGAGACTACACGTGTCCGTAGAGACTACACGTGTCCATAGAGACTACACGTGTCCGTAGAGACTACACGTGTCCGTAGAGACTGCACGTGTCCATATACACTGCACTTGTCCATAGAGACTACATGTGTCCATAGAGACTGCACTTGTCCATAGAGACTGCACTTGTCCATAGAAACTGCACGTGTCCATAGAGACTGCACGTGTCCGTAGAGACTGTACGTGTCCATAGAGACTCTATGTGTCCATAGAGCCTACACGTGTCCATAGAGACTACATATGTCCATAGAGACTGCACGTGTCCATATAAACTACACGTGTCAATAGAGACTGCACGTGTCCATAGAGACTACACGTTTCCATAGAGACTGCACGTGTCCATAGAGTCTCTATTTGTCCATAGAGACTACACGTGTCCATAGACACTGCACTTATCCATAGAGACTACACGTGTCCATAGAGACTGAACTTGTTCATAGAGACTGCACGTGTCCATAGAGAATGCACGTGTCCATAGAGATTACACATGTCCATAGAGACTGCACGTGTCCATAGTTACTGCACTTGTCCATAGACACAGCACTTGTTCATAGAGACTACAGGTGTCCATAGAGACTGCACGTGTCCATAGAGACAGCACGTGTCCATAGAGACTGCACTTGTCCATAGAGACTGCACTTGTGCATAGAGACTGCACGTGTCCAATAGAAACTGCACTTGTTAATAGAGACTGCACGTGTCCATAGAGACTGCACTTGTGCATAGAGACTGTACTTGTGCATAGAGATTACACGTGTCCATAGACACTGCACTTGTCCATAGAGACTACACGTGTCCATAGAGACTGCACTTGTCCATAGAGACTGCACGTGTCCATAGAGACTACACGTGTCCATAGAGACTGCACGTGTCTATAGAGACTGCACGTGCCCATAGAGACTGCACCTGTCCATAGAGACTGCACGTGTCCATAGAGACTGCACGTGTCCATAGAGACTGCACGTGTCCATAGAGACTACACGTGCCCATAGAGACTGCACGTGTCCATAGAGACTACACGTGTCCATAGAGACTGCACGTGTCCATAGAGACTGCACGTGTCCATAGAGACTGCACGTGTCCATAGAGACAGCACGTGTCCATATAGACTAGACTATACGTGTCCATAGAGACTGCACATGTCCATAGAGACTGCACGTGTCCATAGAGACTGCACGTGTCCATAGAGACTACACGTGTCCATAGAGACTGCACGTGTCCATAGAGACTGCACGTGTCCATAGAGACTGCCTTCAAATACACGTGTCCATAGAGACTGCACGTGTCCATAGAGACTGCACGTGTCCATAGAGACTACACGTGTCCATAGAGACTGCACGTGTCCATAGAGACTGCACGTGTCCATAGAGACTGCACGTGTCCATAGAGACTGCACGTGTCCATAGAGACTGCACGTGTCCATAGAGACTGCACGTGTCCATAGAGACTGCACGTGTCCATAGAGACTGCACGTGTCCATAGAGACTGCACGTGTCCATAGAGACTGCACGTGTCCATAGAGACTGCACGTGTCCATAGAGACTGCACGTGTCCATAGAGACTGCACGTGTCCATAGAGACTGCACGTGTCCATAGAGACTGCACGTGTCCATAGAGACTGCACGTGTCCATAGAGACTACACGTGTCCATAGAGACTACACGTGTCCATAGAGACTACACGTGTCCATAGAGACTGCACTTGTCCATAGAGACTACACGTGTCCATAGAGACTGCACGTGTCCATAGAGACTGCACGTGTCCATAGAGACTCACTTGTCCATAGAGACTACACGTGTCCATAGAGACTGCACTTGTCCATAGAGACTACACGTGTCCATAGAGACTGCACTTGTCCATAGAGACTACACGTGTCCATAGAGACTGCACGTGTCCATAGAGACTGCACGTGTCCATAGAGACTGCACGTGTCAACAGAGACTGCACGTGTCCATATAGACTACACGTGTCCATAGAGACTACACGTGTCCATAGAGACTACACGTGTCCATAGGGACTACACGTTTCCATAGAGACTGCACGTGTCCATAGAGACTACACGTGTCCATAGAGACTCTATTTGTCCATAGAGACTACACATGTCCATAGACACTGCACTTGTCCATAGAGACTACACGTGTCCATAGAGACTGCATTTGTTCATAGAGACTGCACGTGTCCATAGAGAATGCACGTGTCCATAGAGACTACACGTGTCCATAGAGACTGCACGTGTTCATGGAGACTGCACGTGTCCATAGAGACTGCACATGTCCATAGACACTGCACGTGTCCATAGAGACTGCACGTGTCCATAGAGACTACACTTGTGCATAGAGAATACACGTGTCCATAGAGACTGCACGTGTCCATAGAGACTGCACGTGTCCATAGAGACTATACGTGTCCATAGAGACTGCACGTGTCCTTAGAGACTGCACTTGTGCATAGAGAATACACGTGTCCATAGAGACTGCACGTGTCCATAGAGACTTCCCGTGTCCATAGAGACTACACGTGTCCATAGAGACTACACGTGTCCATAGAGACTGCACGTGTCCATAGAGACTGCACTTGTTCATAGAGACTGCACGTGTCCATAGAGATTGTATTTGTCCATAGAGACTACACGTGTCTATAGAGACTACACGTGTCCATAGAGACTGCACGTGTCCATAGAGACTGTACGTGTCCATAGAGACTACACGTGTCCATAGAGACTGCACGTGTCCATAGAGACTGCACGTGTCCATAGAGACTGCACGTGTCCATAGAGACTGCACGTGTCCATAGGCACTGCACGTGTCCACAGAGATTGTACGTGTCCATAGAGACTACACGTGTCAATAGAGACTGCACGTGTCCATAGAGACTGCACATGTCCACAGAGATTGTACGTGTCCATAGAGACTACACGTGTCCATAGAGACTACGCGTGTCCATAGAGACTGCACTTGTCCATTGAGACTGTACGTGTCCATAGAACGTGTCCATAGAGTCTGCACGTGTCCACAGAGATTGTACGTGTCCATAGAGACTACACGTGTCCATAGAGACTACACGTGTCCATAGAGACTGTACGTGTCCATAGAGACTGTACGTGTCCATAGAACGTGTCCATAGAGACTGCACGTGTCCACAGAGAGTGTACGTGTCCATAGAGACTACACGTGTCCATAGAGACTGCACGTGTCCATAGAGACTGCATATGTCCATAGAGATTGTACGTGTCCATAGCGACTACACGTGTCCATAGAGATTACACGTGTCCATAGAGACTACATGTGTCCATAGAGAATGCACGTGTCCATAGAGACTACACGTGTCCATAGAGACTGTACGTTTCCATAGAGACTGCACGTGTCCATAGAGACTGCACGTGTCCATAGATACTGCACGTGTCCATAGAGACTACACGTGTCCATAGAGACTGCACTTGTCCATAGAGAGTACACGTGTCCATAGAGACTGCACGTGTCCATAGTCACTGCACTTGTCCATAGAGACTACTTGTGTCCATAGAGACTACACGTGTCCGTAGAGACTACACGTGTCCATAGAGACTACACGTGTCCGTAGAGACTACACGTGTCCGTAGAGACTGCACGTGTGCATAGACACTGCACTTGTCCATAGAGACTACACGTGTCCATAGAGACTGCACGTGACCATAGAGACTACACGTGTCCATAGAGACTGCACTTGTCCATAGAGACTGCACGTGTCCATAGAGACTGCACGTGTCCGTAGAGACTGTACGTGTCCATAGAGACTGTACGTGTCCATAGAGACTGCACGTGTCCATAGAGACTGCACGTGTCCATAGAGACTACACGTGTCCATAGAGACTGCACGTGTCCATAGAGACTACACGTGTCCATAGAGACTGCACGTGTCCATAGAGACTCTATTTGTCCATAGAGACTGCACGTGTCCATAGAGACTGCACGTGTCCATAGAGACTGCACGTGTCCATAGAGACTGCACGTGTCCAAAGAGACTGCACGTGTCCATAGAGACTACACCTGTCCATAGAGACTAGAGACTGCACTTGTCCATAGAGACTACACGTGTCCATAGAGACTACACGTGTCCATAGAGACTGCACGTGTCCATAGACTGCACGTGTCCATAGAGACTACACGTGTCCATAGAGACTACACGTGTCCATAGAGACTGCACGTGTCCATAGAGACTGCACGTGTCCATGGAGACTACACGTATCCATAGAGACTACACGTGTCCATAGAGACTGCACGTGTCCATAGAGACTGCACATGTCCATAGAGACTGCACGTGTCCATAGAGAATGTACGTGTCCATAGAGACTACACGTGTCAATAGAGACTGCACGTGTCCATAGAGACTACACGTGTCCATAGAGACTGCACTTGTCCATAGAGATTGCACGTGTCCATAGAGACTGCATATGTCCATAGACACTGCACGTGTCCATAGAGACTGCACGTGTCCATAGAGACTGCACGTGTCCATAGAGACTGCACGTGTCCATAGATACTGCACGTGTCCATGGAGACTGCACGTGTCCATAGAGACTGCACGTGTCCATAGAGACTGCACGTGTCCATAGAGACTACACGTGTCCATAGACACTGCACTTGTCCATAGAGACTACACGTGTCCATAGAGACTACACGTGTCCATAGAGACTACACGTGTCCATAGAGACAGCACTTGTCCATAGAGACTACACGTGTCCATAGAGACTGCACTTGTCCATAGAGACTACACGTGTCCATAGAGACTGCATGTGTCCATAGAGACTGCACTTGTGCATAGAGACTACACGTGTCCATAGAGACTGCACGTGTCCATAGAGACTGCACGTGTCCATAGAGACTACACGTGTCAATAGAGACTGCACGTGTCCATATAGACTACACGTGTCCATAGAGACTACACGTGTCCATAGAGACTACAAGTATCCATAGAGACTACACGTGTCCATAGAGACTACACGTGTCCATAGGGACTACACGTTTCCATAGAGACTGCACGTGTCCATAGAGACGACACGTGTCCATAGAGACTCTATTTGTCCATAGAGACTACACATGTCCATAGACACTGCACTTGTCCATAGAGACTACACGTGTCCATAGAGACTGCACTTGTGCATAGAGACTGCACTTGTGCATAGAGACTGCACTTGTGCATAGAGACTGCACTTGTCCATAGAGACTGCACTTGTCCATAGAGACTGGTTCGTTTAGTACTAATATTTGTTATAAGTACCTCAGCAAGTCATCTGAGGCATACGTACCTTAGTAAGTCATCTGAGGCATAGGTACCTCAGTAAGTCATCTGGGGCATAAGTACCTCAGTAAGTCATCTGGGGCATAAGTACCTTAGTAAGTCATCTGGGGCATACGTACCTCAGTAAGTCATCTGAGGCATAAGTACCTCAGTAAGTCATCTGAGGCACAAGTACCTCAGTAAGTCATCCGAGTAACAAGTACCTCGCCTCAGTAAGAATCTGGGGCATAAGTACCTCAGTAAGTCATCTGGGGCATAAGTACCTCAGTAAGTCATCTGGTGCATAAGTACCTCAGCAAGTCATCTGGGGCATAAGTACCTCAGTAAGTCATTTGGGGCATAAGTACCTTAGTAAGTCATCTGGGGCATAAGTACCTCAGTAAGTCATCTGGGGCATACGTACCTCAGTAAGTCATCCCGAGGCATAAGTACCTCAGTAAGTCATCCCGAGGCATAAGTACCTCAGTAAGTCAACCCGAGGCATAAGTACCTCAGTAAGTCATCCCGAGGCATATGTACCCCAGTAAGTCATCCCGAGGCATACGTACCTCAGCAAGTCATCCCGAGGCATACGTACCTCAGCAAGTCATATGGGGCATACGTACCTCAGTAAGTCATCCCGAGGCATAAGTACCTCAGTAAGTCATCTGGGGCATACGTACCTCAGTAAGTCATCTGGGGCATACGTACCTTAGTAAGTCATCTGGGGCATACGTACCTCAGTAAGTCATCTGGGGCATACGTACCTCAGTAAGTCATCTGAGGCCTAAGTACCTTAGTAAGTCATCTGGGGCATAAGTACCTCAGTAAGTCATCTGGGGCACAAGTACCTCAGTAAGTCATCTGGGGCATAAGTACATCAGTAAGTCATCTGGGGCATACGTACCTCAGTAAGTCATCTGGGGCATACGTACCTCAGTAAGTCATCTGGGGCATAAGTAACTCAGTAAGTCATCCAAGGCATACGTACCTCAGTAAGTCATCTGAGGCATAAGTACCTCAGTAAGTCATCTGGGGCATAAGTACCTCAGTAAGTCATCTGGGGCATAAGTACCTCAGTAAGTCATCTGGGGCATACGTACCTCAGTAAGTCATCTGGGGCATAAGTACCTCAGTAAGTCATCTGGGGCATAAGTACCTCAGTAAGTCATCTGGGGCATAAGTACCTCAGTAAGTCATCTGAGGCATAAGTACCTCAGTAAGTCATCTGAGGCATAAGTACCTCAGTAAGTCATCTGGGGCATAAGTACCTCAGTAAGTCATCTGAGGCATAAGTACCTCAGTAAGTCATCTGGGGCATACGTACCTCAGTAAGTCATCTGGGGCATAAGTACCTCAGTAAGTCATCTGGGGCATAAGTACCTCAGTAAGTCATCCCGAGGCATAAGTACCTCAGTAAGTCATCCCGAGGCATATGTACCTCAGTAAGTCATCCCGAGGCATACGTACCTCAGCAAGTCATCCCAAGGCATACGTACCTCAGCAAGTCATCTGGGGCATACGTACCTCAGTAAGTAATCCCGAGGCATAAGTACCTCAGTAAGTCATCTGCTGGGGCATACGTACCTCAGTATGTCATCTGGGGCATACGTACCTTAGTAAGTCATCTGGGGCATACGTACCTCAGTAAGTCATCTGGGGCATACCTACCTCAGTAAGTCATCTGAGGCATAAGTACCTTAGTAAGTCATCTGGGGCATAAGTACCTCAGTAAGTCATCTGCGGCATAAGTACCTCAGTATGTCATCTGGGGCATAAGTACCTCAGTAAATCATCTGGGGCATAAGTAACTCAGTAAATCATCTGGGGCATACGTACCTCAGTAAGTCATCTGGGGCATAAGTACCTCAGTATGTCATCTGGGGCATAAGTACCTCAGTAAGTCATCCGAGGCATAAGTACCTCAGTAAGTCATATGGGGCATAAGTACCTCAGTAAGTCATCTGAGGCATAAGTACCTCAGTAAGTCATCTGGGGCATAAGTACCTCAGTAAGTCATCTGGGGCATAAGTACCTCAGTAAGTCATCCCGAGGCATAAGTACCTCAGTAAGTCATCCCGAGGCATATGTACCTCAGTAAGTCATCCCGAGGCATACGTACCTCAGCAAGTCATCCCAAGGCATACGTACATCAGCAAGTCATCTGAGGCATAAGTACCTCAGTAAGTCATCTGAGGCATAAGTACCTCAGTAAGTCATCCCGAGGCATACGTACCTCAGTAAGTCATCTGAGGCATAAGTACCTCATAAGTCATCTGAGGCATAAGTACCTCAGCAAGTCATCTAGGGCATAAGTACCTCAGCAAGTCATCTGAGGCATATGTACGTCAGCAAGTCATCCCGAGGCATAAGTACCTCAGTAAGTCATCTGTGGCATAAGTACCTCAGTAAGTCATCTGGGGCATAAGTACCTCAGCAAGTCATCTGGGACATAAGTGCCTCAGTAAGTCATCCCGAGGCATAAGTACCTCAGCAAGTCATCTGGGGCATAAGTACCTCAGCAACACATCTGGGACATAAGTACCTCAGTAAGTCATCTGGGGCATAAGTACCTCAGTAAGTCATCTGGGACATAAGTACCTCAGTAAGTCATCTGGGGCATACGTACCTCAGTAAGTCATCTGGGACATAAGTACCTCAGCAAGTCATCTGGGACATAAGTACATCAGTAAGTCATCCGAGGCATAAGTACCTCAGTAAGTCATCTGGGACATATGTACCTCAGTAAGTCATCTGGGGCATAAGTACCTCAGTAAGTCATCGGGGGCATAAGTACCTCAGTAAGTCATCTGGGGCATAAGTACCTCAGTAAGTCATCTGAGGCATAAGTACCTCAGCAAGTCATCTAGGGCATAAGTACCTCAGCAAGTCATTTGAGGCATAAGTACCTCAGCAAGTCATCCCGAGGCATAAGTACCTCAGTAAGTCATCTGGGGCATAAGTACCTCAGTAAGTCATATGGGGTATAAGTACCTCAGCAAGTCATCTGGGACATAAGTACCTCGGTAAATCATCCCGAGGCATAAGTACCTCAGCAAGTCATCTGGGGCATAAGTACCTCAGCAACACATCTGGGACATAAGTACCTCAGTAAGTCATCTGGGGCATAAGTACCTCAGTAAGTCATCTGGGACATAAGTACCTCAGTAAGTCATCTGGGGCATACGTACCTCAGTAAGTCATCTGGGACATAAGTACCTCAGCAAGTCATCTGGGGCAAAAGTATCTCAGCAAGTCATCTGGGACATAAGTACCACAGTAAGTCATCCGAGGCATAAGTACCTCAGTAAGTCATCTGGGACATATGTACCTCAGTATGTCATCTGGGGCATAAGTACCTCAGTAAGTCATCTGGGGCATAAGTACCTCAGTAAGTCATCCCGAGGCATAAGTACCTCAGTAAGTCATCTGGGGGCATAAGTACCTCAGTAAGTCATCTGAGGCATAAGTACCTCAGTAAGTCATCCGAGGGATAAGTACCTCAGTAAGTCATCCGAGGCATAAGTACCTCAGTAAGTCATCTGGTGCATACGTACCTCAGTAAGTCATCCCGAGGCATAGGTACTCCAGCAAGTCATCTGGGGCATAAGTACCTCGCCTCAGTAAGCATCTGGGGCATAAGTACCTCAGTAAGTCATCCGAGGCATAAGTACCTCAGTAAGTCATCTGGGGCATAAGTACCTCAGTAAGTCATCTGGGGCATAAGTATCTCGCCTCAGTAAGCATCTGGGGCATAAGTACCTCAGTAAGTCATCTGGGGCATAAGTACCTCAGTAAGCCATCTGGGGCATAAGTACCTCAGTAAGTCATCTGAGGCATAAGTACCTTAGTAAGTCATCCGAGGCATAAGTACCTCAGTAAGTCATCCGAGGCATAAGTACCTCAGTAAGTCATCTGGGGCATAAGTACCTCGCCTCAGTAAGCATCTGGGGCATAAGTACCTCAGTAAGCATCTGGGACATAAGTACCTCAGTAAGTCATCCGAGGCATAAGTACCCCAGTAAGTCATCTGGGGCATAAGTACCTCAGTAAGTCATCCAAGGCATAAGTACCTCACCTCAGTAAGTCAACTGGGGCATACGTACCTCAATAAGTCATCTGGGGCATAAGTACCTCAGCAAGTCATCTGGGGCATAACTACCTCAGCAAGTCATCTGGGGCATAAGTACCTCAGCAAGTCATCTGGGGCATAAGTACCTCAGTAAGTCATCTGGGGCATAAGTACCTCAGTAAGTCATCTAGGACATAAGTACCTCAGTAAGTCATCTGGGACATATGTATCTCAGTAAGTCATCTGGGGCATAAGTACCTCAGTAAGTCATCTGGGACATAAGTACCTCAGTAAGTCATCCCGAGGCATAAGTACCTCAGCAAGTCATCTGGGGCATAAGTACCTCAGCAAGTCATCTGGGACATAAGTACCTCATTAAGTCATCTGGGGCATAAGTACCTCAGTAAGTCATCCGAGGCATAAGTACCTCACCTCAGTAAGTATCTGGGGCATACCTACCTCAGTAAGTCATCTGGGTCATAAGTACCTCAGCAAGTCATCTGGGGCATAAGTACCTCAGCAAGTCATCTGGGGCATAAGTACCTCAGCAAGTCATCTGGGGCATAAGTACCTCAGTAAGTCATCTGGGGCATAAGTACCTCAGCAAGTCATCTGGGGCATAAGTACCTCAGTAAGTCATCTGGGGCATAAGTACCTCAGTAAGTCATCTGAGGCATAAGTACCTCAGTAAGTCATCCGAGGCATAAGTACCTCAGTAGGTCATCTGGGGCATACGTACCTCAGTAAGTCATCTGGGGCATAAGTACCTCAGTAAGTCATCTGGGGAATAAGTACCTCAGTAAGTCATCTGGGGCATAAGTACCTCAGTAAGTCATCTGGGGCATAAGTACCTCAGTAAGTCATCTGAGGCATACGTACCTCAGTAAGTCATCTGGGGCATAAGTACCTTAGTAAGTCATCTGGGGCATACGTACCTTAGTAAGTCATCTGGGGCATATGTACCTTAGTAAGTCATCTGGGGCATACGTACCTCGGTAAGTCATCTGAGGCATAAGTACCTCAGTAAGTCATCCCGAGGCATAAGTACCTCAGTAAGTCATCCCGAGGCATACTTACCTCAGTAGGTCATCCCGAGGCATAAGTACCTTAGTATGTCATCTGGGGCATACGTATCTTAGTAAGTCATCTGGGGCATAAGTAACTCAGTAAGTCATCTGAGGCATACGTACCCTAGTAAGTCATCTGGGGCATAAGTACCTCAGTAAGTCATCCGAGGCATAAGTACCTCATTAAGTCATCTGGGGCATACGTACCTCAGTAAGTCATCTGGGGCATACGTACCTCAGTAAGTCGTCTTATGCATACGTACCTCAGTAAGTCATCTGGGGCATACGTACCTCAGTAAGTCATCAGAGGCATAAGTACCTCAGTAAGTCATCTGGGGCATAAGTACCTCAGTAAGTCATCTGGGGCATACGTAGCTCAGTAAGTCATCCGAGGCATAAGTACCTCAGTAAGTCATCCGAGGCATAAGTACCTCAGTAAGCATCCGAGGCATAAGTACCTCAGTAAGCATCTGAGGCATAAGTACCTCAGTAAGTCATCCGAGGCATAAGTACCTCAGTAAGTCATCTGGGGCATAAGTACCTCAGTAAGTCATCCGAGGCATAAGTACCTCAGTAAGTCATCTGGGGCATACGTACCTCAGTAAGTCATCTGGGGCATAAGTACCTCAGCAAGTCATCTGGGGCATAAGTACCTCAGTAAGTCATCTGGGGCATAAGTACCTCAGTAAGTCATCTGAGGCATAAGTACCTCAGTAAGTCATCTGGGGCATAAGTACCTCAGTAAGTCATCTAGGACATAAGTACCTCAGTAAGTCATCTGGGGCATACGTACCTCAGTAAGTCATCCGAGGCATAAGTACCTCAGTAAGTCATCTGGGGCATAAGTACCTCAGTAAGTCATCCCGAGGCATAAGTACCTCAGTAAGTCATCTGGGGCATAAGTACCTCAGTAAGTCATCTGGGGCATAAGTACCTCAGTAAGTCATCTGGGGCATAAGTACCTCAGTAAGTCATCCGAGGCATAAGTACCTCACCTCAGTAAGTATCTGGGGCATACCTACCTCAGTAAGTCATCTGGGGCATAAGTACCTCAGCAAGTCATCTGAGGCATAAGTACCTCAGTAAGTCATCTGGGGCATAAGTACCTCAGTAAGTCATCCGAGGCATAAGTACCTCAGTAAGTCATCTGGGGCATAAGTACCTCAGTAAGTCATCTGAGGCATAAGTACCTCAGTAAGTCATCTGAGGCATAAGTACCTCAGTAAGTCATCTGAGGCATAAGTACCTCAGTAAGTCATCCGAGGCATAAGTACCTCAGTAAGTCATCTGGGGCATACGTACCTCAGTAAGTCATCTGGGGCATAAGTACCTCAGTAAGTCATCTGGGGCATAAGTACCTCAGTAAGTCATCTGGGGCATAAGTACCTCAGTAAGTCATCTGGGGCATAAGTACCTCAGTAAGTCATCTGAGGCATACGTACCTCAGTAAGTCATCTGGGGCATAAGTACCTCAGTAAGTCATCTGGGGCATACGTACCTCAGTAAGTCATCTGGGGCATACGTACCTCAGTAAGTCATCTGGGGCATACGTACCTCAGTAAGTCATCTGAGGCATAAGTACCTCAGTAAGTCATCCCGAGGCATAAGTACCTCAGTAAGTCATCCCGAGGCATAATTACCTCAGTAAGTCATCCCGAGGCATAAGTACCTCAGTAAGTCATCTGGGGCATACGTACCTCAGTAAGTCATCTGGGGCATAAGTACCTCAGTAAGTCATCTGAGGCATACGTACCTTAGTAAGTCATCTGGGGCATAAGTACCTCAGTAAGTCATCCGAGGCATAAGTACCTCAGTAAGTCATCTGGGGCATAAGTACCTCAGTAAGTCATCTGGGGCATAAGTACCTCAGTAAGTCATCCTATGCATAAGTACCTCAGTAAGTCATCTGGGGCATACGTACCTCAGTAAGTCATCTGGGGCATAAGTACCTCAGTAAGTCATCTGAGGCATACGTACCCTAGTAAGTCATCTGGGCATAAGTACCTCAGTAAGTCATCCGAGGCATAAGTACCTCAGTAAGTCATCTGGGGCATACGTACCTCAGTAAGTCATCTGGGGCATACGTACCTCAGTAAGTCGTCTTATGCATACGTACCTCAGTAAGTCATCTGGGGTATACGTACCTCAGTAAGTCATCCGAGGCATAAGTACCTCAGTAAGTCATCTGGGGCATAAGTACCTCAGTAAGTCATCTGGGGCATACGTAGCTCAGTAAGTCATCCGAGGCATAAGTACCTCAGTAAGTCATCCCGAGGCATAAGTACCTCAGTAAGTCATCCCGAGGCATAATTACCTCAGTAAGTCATCCCGAGGCATACGTACCTCAGTATGTCATCCCGAGGCATAAGTACCTCAGTAGGTCATCCTGAGGCATAAGTACCTCAGTAAGTCATCCCGAGGCATAAGTACCTCAGTAAGTCATCTGGGGCATACGTACCTTAGTAAGTCATCTGGGGCATAAGTACCTCAGTAAGTCATCTGAGGCATACGTACCCTAGTAAGTCATCTGGGGCATAAGTACCTCAATAAGTCTTCCGAGGCATAAGTATCTCAGTAAGTCATCTGGGGCATACGTACCTCAGTAAGTCATCTGGAGCATACGTACCTCAGTAAGTCATCTTATGTATACGTACCTCAGTAAGTCATCTGGGGCATACGTACCTCAGTAAGTCATCCGAGGCATAAGTACCTCAGTAAGTCATCTGAGGCATAAGTACCTCAGTAAGTCATCTGGGGCATAAGTACCTCAGTAAGTCATCTGGGGCATACGTACCTCAGTAAGTCATCTGGGGAATACGTACCTCAGTAAGTCATCTGGGGCATAAGTACCTCAGTAAGTCATCTGAGGCATACGTACCTTAGTAAGTCATCTGGGGCATACGTACCTCAGTAAGTCATCTGAGGCATAAGTACCTCAGTAAGTCATCTGAGGCATACGTACCTCAGTAAGTCATCCCGAGGCATAAGTACCTCAGTAAGTCATCCCGAGGCATAAGTACCTCAGTAAGTCATCCCGAGGCATAATTACCTCAGTAGGTCATCCCGAGGCATAAGTACCTCAGTAAGTCATCCCGAGGCATAAGTACCTCAGTAAGTCATCTGGGGCATAAGTACCTTAGTAAGTCATCTGGGGCATAAGTACCTCAGTAAGTCATCTGAGGCATACGTACCCTAGTAAGTCATCTGGGGCATAAGTACCTCAGTAAGTCATCCGAGGCATAAGTACCTCAGTAAGTCATCTTGGGCATACGTACCTCAGTAAGTCATCTGGGGCATACGTACCTCAGTAAGTCATCCGAGGCATAAGTACCTCAGTAAGTCATCTGGGGCATAAGTACCTCAGTAAGTCATCTGGGGCATAAGTACCTCAGTAAGTCATCTGGGGCATACGTACCTCAGTAAATCATCTAGAGCATACGTACCTCAGTAAGTCATCTGGGGCATACGTACCTCAGTAAGTCATCTGGGGCATACGTACCTCAGTAAGTCATCTGGGGCATAAGTACCTCAGCAAGTCATCTGAGGCATAAGTACCTCAGCAAGTCATCTGAGGCATAAGTACCTCAGCAAGTCATCCGAGGCATAAGTACCTCAGTAAGTCATCTGAGGAATACGTACCTCAGTAAGTCATCTGAGGAATACGTACCTCAGTAAGTCATCTGAGGCATAAGTACCTCAGCAAGTCATCTGAGGCATACACATATTGTTCTACTCCTGATATGTCTCTACGGTTTGATGCCGTGAAATACTAGTTTGACATTGCAGCCGTTTCATGCTCCGTTTATGATTTAATTCGTTATACATTTGTTCTTGTTTTTGCGCACATTAAGCCAACCAGACACACACGACACGTTCCACTTACACCAATTCATTTGCATTTCAGCATGGTGTACGTGACAAAGCCAACATTAACTACTATACGGGTCTTGAAGTGATATTTGGTATAAAAAAATATGCTGCAACTTTAAGCAAGGTTGTAAAACGAAAGTAAGTACATGTAGATTTTCACTGCAGTAAGTAAGTTTATGTTAGATTTACACTTGAAGTGGCTGTTAGATTTACAATGAAGTTGGTAGCCCATAGATTTACACTGGAAGAAGCTGTTATTGTACACAGCTATATGTACAGCATAAACATTGACAGATGAACAACGTCAGACAGGACAAAGATATTAACGTAGAACTTTAAATATGAAAAATAACACACGTCCAGGGTCTGGTGGCTTATCAACATAATTCTTTGAAATTGTCTGGTCAAAAGTGGCTGCATATCCGGTTCCGGTCAAAATGGCGGAGTTTCCGTTTCAAAATACCCAATATAATAATATGTCCATTATTGATTATACAAGATTTGGCATCTTTGTATAATTATTTGTATCCAATAAGTTTCATTGTTATTGAATAGACATGTTCAATACATGTGTACATAACGGATGGTATATGTTGTCGAAGGTTTTATTAACATCTAAAAACAATATCAAACCTGGTTCTTTGTTTACATTTAAATAATTAATAAGCTCTCCAATAGTTCTGACATTTTTATCAATGTCCTGCACTTTTATGATAACAAATATGATATATTTCATATATCCAGATATTGATGGATAGAAGGTCATTGTCCTTTTATTTATAACATTGTAATAATACTTTGTTTTTGTAGTTCTGACTAATCGTTATTTTTCTAAAAAATAATTTAACAATGTGATTAAGAACATTTAAAAGTTATTCTACTGTGGTCATACCACCGCCCTGTGTAAAGTTATTCTACTGTGGTCATACCACCGCCCTGTGTAAAGTTATTCTACTGTGGTCATACCACCGCCCTGTGTAAAGTTATTCTACTGTGGTCATACCACCGCCCTGTGTAAAGTTATTCTACTGTGGTCATACCACCGCCCTGTGTAAAGTTATTCTACTGTGGTCATACCACCGCCCTGTGTAAAGTTATTCTACTGTGGTCATACCACCGCCCTGTGTAAAGTTATTCTACTGTGGTACTACTACCGCTGTGTGTAAAGTTATTCTATTGTGGTCATACCACCGCTCTGTGTAATGTTATTCTACTGTGGTCATACCACCGCTCTTTGTAGAGTTATTCTACTGTGGTCATACCACCGCTCTGTGTAAAGTTGTTCTACTGCCGTCATACCACTGCTCTGTGTAAAGTTATTCTACTGTCGTCATACCACCGCTCTGTGTAATGTTATTCTACTGTGGTCATACCACCGCTCTTTGTAAAGTTATTCTACTGTGGTCATACCACCGCTCTGTGTAAAGTTGTTCTACTGCCGTCATACCACTGCTCTGTGTAAAGTTATTCTACTGTCGTCATACCACCGCTATGTGTAAAGTTATTCTACTTGTGGTCATACCACCGTTCTGTGTAAAGTTATTCTACTGTGGTCATACCACCGCTCTGTGTAAAGTTATTCTACTGTGGTCATACCACCGTTCTGTGTAAAGTTATTCTACTGTCGTCATACCACCTCTATGTGTAAAGTTATTCTACTGTGGTCATACCACCGCCCTGTGTAAAGTTATTCTACTGTGGTACTACTACCGCTGTGTGTAAAGTTATTCTACTGTGGTCATACCACCGCCCTGTGTAAAGTTATTCTACTGTGGTACTACTACCGCTGTGTGTAAAGTTATTCTATTGTGGTCATACCACCGCTCTGTGTAATGTTATTCTACTGTGGTCATACCACCGCTCTTTGTAAAGTTATTATACTGTGGTCATACCATCGCTCTGTGTAAAGTTGTTCTACTGCCGTCATACCACTGCTCTGTGTAAAGTTATTCTACTGTCGTCATACCACCGCTCTGTGTAATGTTATTCTACTGTGGTCATACCACCGCTCTTTGTAAAGTTATTCTACTGTGGTCATACCACCGCTCTGTGTAAAGTTGTTCTACTGCCGTCATACCACTGCTCTGTGTAAAGTTATTCTACTGTCGTCATACCACCGCTATGTGTAAAGTTATTCTACTTGTGGTCATACCACCGTTCTGTGTAAAGTTATTCTACTGTGGTCATACCACCGCTCTGTGTAAAGTTATTCTACTGTGGTCATACCACCGTTCTGTGTAAAGTTATTCTACTGTCGTCATACCACCTCTATGTGTAAAGTTATTCTACTGTGGTCATACCAGCGCTCTGTGTAAAATTATTCTACTGTGGTCATACCACCGCTCTGCGTAAAGTTAATCTACTGTGGTCCTACCACCGCCCTGTGTAAATTTATTCTAATGTTGTCATACCACCGCTATGTGTAAAGTTATTCTAATGTTGTCATACCACCGCTATGTGTAAAGTTATTCTACTTGTGGTCATACCACCGCTCTGTGTAAAGTTATTCTACTGTCGTCATACCACCGTTCTGTGTAAAGTTATTCTACTGTGGTCATACCACCGCTCTGTGTAAACTTATTCTACTGTGGTCATACCACCGCTCTGCGTAAAGTTAATCTACTGTGGTCATACCACAGCTCTATGTAAAGTTATTCTACTGTGGTCCTACTACCGCTTGGTGCAACGTTATTCTACTGTGGTCATACCACCGCTCTGTGTAATGTTATTCTACTGTGGTCATACCACCGCTCTGTGTAAAGTTATTATACTGTGGTCCTACCACCGCCCTGTGTAAAGTTATTCTACTGTGGTCATACCACCGCTCTGTGTAATGTTATTCTACTGTGGTCATACCACCGCTCTGTGTAAAGTTATTCTACTGTGGTCCTACCGCCGCCCTGTGTAAAGTTATTCTACTGTGGTCATACCACCGCTCTGTGTAAAGTTATTCTACTGTGGTCATACCACCGCTCTGTGTAAAATTATTCTACTGTGGTCATACCACCGCTCTGCGTAAAGTTAATCTACTGTGGTCCTACCACCGCCCTGTGTAAAGTTATTCTAATGTGGTCATACCACCGCTCTGTGTAAAGTTATTCTACTGTGGTCATACCACCGATCTGTGTAAAGTTATTCTACTGTGGTCATACCACCGCTCTGTGTAAAGTTATTCTACTGTAGTCATACCACCGCTCTGTGTAAAGTTATTCTACTGTGGTCCTACCACCACCCTGTTTAAAGTTATTCTACTGTGTACTGTGGTCATACCACCGCTCTGTGTAATGTTATTCTACTGTGGTCATACCACCGCTCTGTGTAAAGTTATTCTACTGTGGGCATACCACCGTTCTGTGTAAAGTTATTCTACTGTCGTCAAACCACCGCTCTGTGTAAAGTTATTCTACTGTGGCCATACCTTTCTTACGGAGGTTGGTGCACCCAAGTACTGGTTAACCGCTGAAGCCTGCCCAGGGAAGGTGTTGTTAGGTAAACTGCCCTACGGCGATATAGCCCAAAATGGTGCTGATGCAGGTATAAATCCCGAAATATAACATATCATAACTATTGCCATACCACCGCTCTGTGTAAAGTTATTCTACTGTGATACTACCACCACTCTGTGTAAAGGTATTCTACTGTGGTCCTACCACCGCCCTGTGAAAAGTTAATCTACTGTGGTCCTACCACCGTCCTGTGTAAAGTTATTCTAATGTTGTCATACCACCACTCTGTGTAAAGTTATTCTACTGTGGTCATACCACCGCTCTGTGTAAAGTTATTCTACTGTGGTCATACCACCGCTCTGTGTAAAATTATTCTACTGTGGTCATACCACTGCTCTGCGTAAAGTTAATCTACTGTGGTCCTACCACCGCCCTGTGTAAAGTTATTCTACTGTGGTCATACCACAGCTCTGTGTAAAGTTATTCTACTGTGGTCCTACTACCGCTTTGTGCAACGTTATTCTACTGTGGTCATACCACCGATCTGTGTAAAGTTATTCTACTGTGGTCATACCACCGCTCTGTGTAAAGTTATTCTACTGTGGTCCTACCACCGCCCTGTGTAAAGTTATTCTACTGTGGTCATACCACCGCTCTGTGTAAAGTTATTCTACTGTGGTCATACCACCGTTCTGTGTAAAGTTATTCTACTGTGTCTGTGGTCATACCACCGCTCTGTGTAATGTTATTCTACTGTGGTCATACCACCGCTCTGTGTAAAGTTATTCTACTGTGGTCCTACCGCCGCCCTGTGTAAAGTTATTCTACTGTGGTCATACCACAGCTCTGTGTAAAGTTATTCTACTGTGGTCCTACTACCGCTTTGTGCAATGTTATTCTACTGTGGTCATACCACCGCTCTGTGTAAAGTTATTCTACTGTGGTCCTACCACCGCCCTGTGTAAAGTTATTCTACTGTGGTCATACCACCGCTCTGTGTAAAGTTATTCTACTGTGGTTATACCAACGTTCTGTGTAAAGTTATTCTACTGTATACTGTGGTCATACCACCGCTCTGTGTAATGTTATTCTACTGTGGTCATACCACCGCTCTGTGTAAAGTTATTCTACTGTGGTCATACCAACGTTCTGTGTAAAGTTATTCTACTGTGTACTGTGGTCATACCACCGCTCTGTGTAATGTTATTCTACTGTGGTCATACCACCGCTCTGTGTAAAGTTATTCTACTGTGGTCCTACCGCCGCCCTGTGTAATGTTATTCTACTGTGGTCATACCACCGCACTGTGTAAAGTTATTCTACTGTGGTCATACCACCGCTCTGTGTAAAATTATTCTACTGTGGTCATATCACTGCTCTGCGTAAAGTTAATCTACTGTGGTCCTACCACCGCCCTGTGTAAAGTTATTCTAATGTGGTCATACCACCGCTCTGTGTAAAGTTATTCTACTGTGGTCATACCACAGCTCTGTGTAAAGTTATTCTACTGTGGTCCTACTACCGCTTTGTGCAACGTTATTCTACTGTGGTCATACCACCGATCTGTGTAAAGTTATTCTACTGTGGTCATACCACCGCTCTGTGTAAAGTTATTCTACTGTGGTCATACCACCGCTCTGTGTAAAGTTATTCTACTGTGGTCCTACCACCACCCTGTGTAAAGTTATTCTACTGTGGTCATACCACCACTCTGTGTAAAGTTATTCTAATGTGGTTATACCACCGTCCTGTGTAAAGTTATTCTACTGTGTACTGTGGTCATACCACCGCTCTGTGTAATGTTATTCTACTGTGGTCCTACAACCGCCCTGTGAAAAGTTATTCTATTGTGGTACTACCACCGCTCTTTGTAAAGTTATTCTACTGTGGTCATACCACCGCTCTGTGTAAAGTTATTCTACTGTGGTCATACCACCGCTCTGTGTAATGTTATTCTACTGTCGTCATACCACCGTTCTGTGTAAAGTTATTCTACTGTCGTCATACCACCGCTATGTGTAAAGTTATTGTACTTGTGGTCATACCACCGCTCTGTGTAAAGTTATTCTACTGTGGTCATACCACCGCTCTGTGTAAAATTATTCTACTGTGGTCATACCACCGCTCTGTGTAAAGTTATTCTACTGTGGTACTAACACCGCTCCGTGTAAAGTTATTCTACTTTGGTCCTACCACCGCCCTGTGTAAAGTTATTCTACTGTGTACTGTGGTCCTACGACCGCTCTGTGTAAAATTATTCTACTGTGGTCATACCACCGCTCTGTGTAAAGTTATTCTACTGTGGCTATACCACCGCTCTGTGTAAAGTTATTCTGCTGTGGTACTACCACCGCTCTGTGTAAAGTTATTCTACTGTGGTCATACCACTGCTCTGTGTAATGTTATTATATTGTGGTACTAACACTGCTCTGTGTAAAGTTATTCTATTGTGGTCATACCACCGCTCTGTGTAATGTTATTCTACTGTGGTACTAACACCGCTCTGTGTAAAGTTATTCTACTGTGGTCCTACCACCGCTCTGTGTAAAGTTATTCTACTGTGGTCATACCACCGCCCTGTGTAAAGTTATTCACCATGTGTGCGACTTTCAAATCTCAAATAGCTATTCAGAAATATTCGCCACATCAAAACGATGTTTATCTGCCAAGACCTTGTTCCTTTCCACAAAGTTCGATGTCACACTTTGAGGTTATAGGTCAAATTGTTACATTTAAATTCCAAGTATCCTCTTTCTTCTCTCTCCCTCGTGGCGATGGATTCCATCAGGAATGAGGTCTCGAGAGTGATTAATATAAGTTGTAAGAACTTGTTTCGCAATTGAGCTAAAATAGATTTGTATAAACTATTGTTACTGACGTGTAACTATGTCATGCTTGGGGAGGGTTCAAATAACTAAGCACGAATGATCGCAACATCATGATGACGTGTCGCTTTGCAACTTTGTCATGGATGAGGGGATTCGGAAATAGGTTGGCACAAATATTCCTCATCAATATGTGTTTTGTTCGAACTGTAGCTTTGTCGTGCATTTGGGATATTTAAATAACTACACACTAATGTCCACCCCATAAAGTTGACGTGTCCAACCTAAGATCCGTGAACCTACCTTAAAGGTCAAGGTCACACTTAGATAGTAATGGTCAAATATTGGTACAATATATCGTGACCGCTCTGTAACATTCTCATTGATGGGGAGTTCAAATACTGTTGCACACATGTTCACATGTCGAGTCCAAGAACCTGGTCCATACCAAAGGTCGAGATCACTGAGGCTAAAGGTGAAATGTCGAGTCCAAGAACCTGGTCCATACCAAAGGTCGAGATCACTGAGGCTAAAGGTGAAATGTCGAGTCCAAGAACCTGGTCCATACCAAAGGTCGAGATCACTGAGGCTAAAGGTGAAATGTCGAGTCCAAGAACCTGGTCCATACCAAAGGTCGAGATCACTGAGGCTAAAGGTGAAATGTCGAGTCCAAGAACCTGGTCCATACCAAAGGTCGAGATCACTGAGGCTAAAGGTGAAATGTCGAGTCCAAGAACCTGGTCCATACCAAAGGTCGAGATCACTGAGGCTAAAGGTGAAATGTCGAGTCCAAGAACCTGGTCCATACCAAAGGTCGAGATCACTGAGGCTAAAGGTGAAATGTCGAGTCCAAGAACCTGGTCCATACCAAAGGTCGAGATCACTGAGGCTAAAGGTGAAATGTCGAGTCCAAGAACCTGGTCCATACCAAAGGTCGAGATCACTGAGGCTAAAGGTGAAATGTCGAGTCCAAGAACCTGGTCCATACCAAAGGTCGAGATCACTGAGGCTAAAGGTGAAATGTCGAGTCCAAGAACCTGGTCCATACCAAAGGTCGAGATCCACTGAGGCTAAAGGTGAAATGTCGAGTCCAAGAACCTGGTCCATACCAAAGGTCGAGATCACACTGAGGCTAAAGGTGAAATGTCGAGTCCAAGAACCTGGTCCATACCAAAGGTCGAGATCACTGAGGCTAAAGGTGAAATGTCGAGTCCAAGAACCTGGTCCATACCAAAGGTCGAGATCACTGAGGCTAAAGGTGAAATGTCGAGTCCAAGAACCTGGTCCATACCAAAGGTCGAGATCACTGAGGCTAAAGGTGAAATGTCGAGTCCAAGAACCTGGTCCATACCAAAGGTCGAGATCACACTGAGGCTAAAGGTGAAATGTCGAGTCCAAGAACCTGGTCCATACCAAAGGTCGAGACTCACTGAGGCTAAAGGTGAAATGTCGAGTCCAAGAACCTGGTCCATACCAAAGGTCGAGATCACTGAGGCTAAAGGTGAAATGTCGAGTCCAAGAACCTGGTCCATACCAAAGGTCGAGATCACACTGAGGCTAAAGGTGAAATGTCGAGTCCAAGAACCTGGTCCATACCAAAGGTCGAGATCTCACTGAGGCTAAAGGTGAAATGTCGAGTCCAAGAACCTGGTCCATACCAAAGGTCGAGATCACACTGAGGCTAAAGGTGAAATGTCGAGTCCAAGAACCTGGTCCATACCAAAGGTCGAGATCACTGAGGCTAAAGGTGAAATGTCGAGTCCAAGAACCTGGTCCATACCAAAGGTCGAGATCACTGAGGCTAAATGTGACATGTCGAGTCCAAGAACCTGGTCCATACCAAAGGTCGAGATCACACTGAGGCTAAAGGTGAAATGTCGAGTCCAAGAACCTGGTCCATACCAAAGGTCGAGATCACACTGAGGCTAAATGTGACATGTCGAGTCCAAGAACCTGGTCCATACCAAAGGTCGAGATCACACTGAGGCTAAAGGTGAAATGTCGAGTCCAAGAACCTGGTCCATACCAAAGGTCGAGATCACTGAGGCTAAATGTGACATGTCGAGTCCAAGAACCTGGTCCATACCAAAGGTCGAGATCACACTGAGGCTAAAGGTGAAATGTCGAGTCCAAGAACCTGGTCCATACCAAAGGTCGAGATCACACTGAGGCTAAATGTGACATGTCGAGTCCAAGAACCTGGTCCATACCAAAGGTCGAGATCACACTGAGGCTAAAGGTGAAATGTCGAGTCCAAGAACCTGGTCCATACCAAAGGTCGAGATCACTGAGGCTAAATGTGACATGTCGAGTCCAAGAACCTGGTCCATACCAAAGGTCGAGATCACACTGAGGCTAAAGGTGAAATGTCGAGTCCAAGAACCTGGTCCATACCAAAGGTCGAGATCTCACTGAGGCTAAAGGTGAGGCTATAGTTCGTGTCTGGACTGTAGCGTTGTCATATATTGGGGGATTTTCATAACTACACACAAATGTGACATGTCGCCTCCAAGAACTGTGACTCGACCTCAATGACTAGGTCATTATTTGAGGTTAACTGTTAAATATTGGTATAACATATCTGTTGTGTAGATGTGCTATGCATGAGGGGATTGTGAAACAATCAGGCACAACTATTCCCAACATGAACCTCACCTGTTCCTACTTCAAGGTGTAGATCAACTATTCCCAACATGAACCTCACCTGTTCCTACTTCAAGGTGTAGATCACGTTTTGGTGTTAAATGTGAAATATGTTTCGTGTTTTACACTGCATCACGAACATGGTACACTAATATGAACATATGGAAACTATCATTTATACATTACTCTGTGCATGCCTTTTGTTTCATCCATTCATTCAATTCTCATCATGTTTATATGAATGAGTGATCGTATATATGTACATGTCCAAATCCGCACACCGCCCGTTTTATTTCATTTTTTATGGCGTTTTTACTTTTTTTATTTCAGAAATATTAGTATGCAACTGCACATTTGCCTGCAGTCAGCTACGCACCTGTATATTGCGGGGTAATTAACTCAGTATTTGTGTTTAGCTCGATGGTCCTGTTTACTTCACTAAGACAATATTGGTGCAACAAACGTTATGTCAATTTTCAGGGACATAAAAGTGAACTACAGAACCACCTTGAAGGCTGTAGACCACACAAAGAAGGTTGTAACAATAGCATTACTGGACAGTGAATCTGGCGAGACGGAAACCCATCCTGTATGTATAATAAAATTAGACCTGTAGCTGTCCTGGCAGCTAAAGGGCATTGCACACTTGATCTCAAGCTGAATATTACTATTTAGTCACCAACTGTAGCAGTGTTATTCGGCCATTTAGTATCTCGACAATGAGTCCATGGAATGGGCTCTCTATCATTGCACTATCCAAAATCTCATATAACTAATATATTATGGAGGTATCGCTCTCACACATACAGAAGACAGTAGATTTTATCGGAACCTTAAACCTCCCAATAAAATGTCTTACTGTTCATCCTGGTTCCGGAAAGTCTTCAGCTCTGTAGAATGTCAGTCATCATAGCCTGGGTGTAAAATACACTACTCGATAGCTGGAGCCACACAACTGAACATAACCAAACTACTATCCTATAACTGAACATAACCAAACTACTATCCTATAATTGAACATAACCAAACTACTATCCTATAATTGAACATAACCAAACTACTATCCTATAACTGAACATAACCAAACTACTATCCTATAACTGAACATAACCAAACTACTATCCTATAACTGAACATAACCAAACTACTATCCTATAACTGAACATAACCAAACTACTATCCTATAACTGAACATAACCAAACTACTATCCTATAACTGAACATAACCAAACTACTATCCTATAACTGAACATAACCAAACTACTATCCTATAACTGAACATAACCAAACTACTATCCTATAACTGAACATAACCAAACTACTATCCTATAATTGAACATAACCAAACTACTATCCTATAACTGAACATAACCAAACTACTATCCTATAACTGAACATAACCAAACTACTATCCTATAACTGAACATAACCAAACTACTATCCTATAACTGAACATAACCAAACTACTATCCTATAATTGAACATAACCAAACTACTATCCTATAATTGAACATAACCAAACTACTATCCTATAATTGAACATAACCAAGTCAAGTCAAATATCTTTTATTCTCTCATTTCATAACATACATGAAAAATGATGTATTACAATCAATACAATACATTATTCCAGGAATCGCAGGTTCGATCCCCCACCTGACCCTACTAAAATTAACAGTCTTTCAGATGGGACTTTAACCCGCGGTATCGTGTCGGTGTTCTGGAATGGGTCTCGGTCTGCATCATTGCACTATCCTCCAAGCATCTAAAATCACTAATATATTCAGGCGGCGTCGCTCATTTGGGCAACCGGTACCGACGATAAATAAACGTAAAACACACACAATACAATAATACATGATGCTCATAATATTACTAACATAAGTATACATATATAACAATGATAAACCTTTGCATGACTACGGTTCAGTGTAGAATAGTATATCTCCACTGCAAATGTATAAGTTAGCTAGCTAAACATGCCGGAGCGTCAACATTTTACGCTACGTTATAATGTGTGTAACATTCGTTCATACATAACTATAATTATATAGCTATTCTATTTCTAAACGAACTAAAGTATAAGTAAAATTTACATTGCCGCATTCTGCGTATTAACTGAGAAAATTGAAACTTTATTTATTACCTAAGTTAGCACATATATTATAGAAAGGTTTTTCCTATATTCTAAGTATACATTTGATGACTTTACATAGTTTTATAAATCCATCTTTATTATTCGTATTCATTAGCTGCTCAAATTTATACATATTTGGTCTTCTGTAATAGTAAGGTTTGATAGATGTTTTTCTTTCGTTTCCCAAATGATCACGTTCAAATAAATAATGAAATTCGTCGCCTATTTCATTTACACAATGATTACAAAATCTACGGTTATGTGGTACTCTGTTCCAGTTTCCATTGGGAGTCTATGGTTTCTAGTTCTAAACTTAGTGAAGTATGTTAAAGGAGGTGTTAATTTCAAATAATTTTCAAAACCGACCGTTTTTTAAAAATAATCTGTAGCATGTACTGTTACTGAAATTTTCTGTAAGGGAGTCCCGTTCGGTTAAAAATCAATCTTGTAGTTTCTGCCTCACAGAGAGTTTCAACCACTTTGTATTAATATTATTTTGAGTTCACCACAGGTTAATATGTCCACAACTTATTAGTACGGATATTGTAAAGCCACGGACATTTGTTCTTTAGTGATTCACTATTAAAACCAGATGACATTTTGTTAATAATTTGATATATAATATTAGAATGTTTTTAGTTGTTTCATTTTCAACTGTGTAATGTAATCGCGCTCAGAAAGAAATAATTTTCTCCTGTATATCATGCGTGCATCCACTTTCTCCATATACCATATCATTTGGGGTTGACCATTTCATTTTCATTATGTATTTCAAATATTTCAACTGTACTCTCTCAACAACATCAATATTGCCAATTCCCCATATCTCGGCTCCATACAACAGAATCGGTTTGATTGTTTTACTAAAAAGGTAAATTTGGATGTCTATTGGTAAATTTAATCTATTTGAGTTTCTAAGTAAACCATACATGAACCTTGTAGCTTGTGATGCTATATATATATATATGTTTTACATTTCCTAAACGTTCCATATCTGCTAAATTATATACCGAGATATTTGTATTCAGTGACAGTTTCAAGTGGTTCACTTTTAAAAGTAAAATTATAAGCACGTTGTCTACCTTTAGAAAATACAAGTGCATTTGACACGGTCAACGTTTTGTTCTACGGAGGATATTGACTGCATCAGGTCAAAGTTGTGTTCTACGGACATATATTGACTGGGCCAGGTCACAATTGTCTTCTACCGACTTATATTGACTGGGCCATGTCAAAGGTGTGTTCTACAGACCTATATAGACTTGACTAGGTCAAAGGTGTGTTCTACGGACATATATTGACTGGGCCAGGTCAAAGTTGTGTTCTACTGACACATATTGACAGAGCCAGGTTAAAGTTATGTTCATACATTACTATAATCACCAAGCACTTTGCGCTTGAGGCATTTCAGTGTTCAACTAAAATGATATGCAGCTCAAACATCTGAGAGTGCCTATCACATTTATGCTTACTCACCCGTATATGCTTACAGATAGACATAACATACGGTTGAGCTTATTCACCCTCGCTGCCGGCGAACCATGTGCGCGAATATATACCCCAGTAGTTATAGCTGTATTTAAAGTCGCCTCTGCTGAGGCATGTGGGCTACTAGTTTCTCTAAGTAGATTATGTAGACTGTAATTAGCTTATGCCGACATCCGAAGAGGCATCCTCTTTCTTCCCAGAGTGACATGCCCTGTATCCGTTCTTTCGAAGGCGGTCCTTTTTAGGGTCACATCCTCCACCATTTGTCAGCTCACAGCAGCAAGAATAGTTCCAGTTTCCTCGCTGGGACCTCGTCGCTACTTAAAAGCCGCGTACCATCGTCTCCTTGAAAGAGCAGGATAAAAACAATGACCAGATATCCGCCAGCGAAGTCCTTGAACCATTTCCCTGCTGTGAGGTGTGTCTAGATCACGACGTGCGCGTTGTGGAGGAGAGACTCAATATTGACTGATCTCTGTGTTTATTCTCGCCCGATAAAGTGGCGCTCTGATCTCATTAATCTTGCGTTGGATTTTATGAAATGACAATAACCGTGTTTATCACATAACTTTGACTGTATTCAGTTTAATACAGTTAACACATATATATGTGTCCACCTCCGTGGTCGAGTGATTATGGTCGCTGACTTGTATACCACTGTAACCTATCATCACTGATGGCCACGGGTTCGAGACCCGCTCAGGCCATGTCTAATTTATATGAAAAAGGTGGCAGTTTCTTACGGAGGTTGGTGCACCCAAGTACTGGTTAACCGCTGGATCCTGCCCAGGAAAGGTGTTGTTAGGTAAACTGCCCGCCGGCGATATAGCCCAAAATGGTGCCGATGCAGGCGTAAAAGCCGAAATATAACATATAACACATATATTCTTGTATATACATATATACACACGAGTAATACAACCTGGAACGATTCTGATTGGTCGCGGCATGATATCTTGCTGATGATTAGTTGTGGTTGAAAATCAAATGATTAAATCAATATGTTTATAGTGATTAGAAGTATTGTGTCGGTTATTTGAGTGGAGATTATCAGCCACTATTCACTACGGCATACGGATGAACCTTACCGAGTTCCTAGTAATGTAATACGGCTCAACAGTAAACTGGCAAATATAGAAACATTTGCTGTTGTTTTTGTCAAGTATGCACAGTGGTTGTTGTAATGAAAAGGAGCTTGCACTCGTGGTGTTTTCATACTATCTTTATGGAAGTTTGCTTTAAGCTCGCCAAAATTCCAACTCATTTCATAAAATATAGTATGAAATCACAACTCGTGTACACTTATGTCCGCCTACGTGGTCGAGTGGTTAAGGTCGCTGACTTGTATACCACTGTAACCTATCATCACTGATGGTCACGGGTTCGAGCCACGCTCAGGCCGTGTCTCATTTATATGAAAAAGTTGGCAGTTTCTTACGGAGGTTGGTGCACCCAAGTACTGATTAACCGCTGCAGCCTGCCCAGGAAAGGTGTTGTTAAGTAAACTGCCCGCCGGCTATATAGCCCGAAATGGTGCTGATACAGGCGTAAAACCCTAAATATAACATAATGTACACTTATATATATATAATATAGCCCATTTCGTGACGCTTGTGTTCTATTGCAGTATGACTTCCTGCATGTATGTCCTCCCCAGGGGGCACCTGACGTGCTGAAACGTTCCCCGGCAAAGTTCAGAGATGCTGCCACAGGTTTCCTGGATGTTAACAAGTTCACTATGCAACACAACACTTACCCGAACGTATTTGGTGTCGGAGATTGTACTAATCTACCTACCTCTAAAACTACTGCTGCTGTTGGTAGGTGACAGTTATAATTTAAAGCACGATGTAATCACGAGGTCATTTCTTGAAACACATGATCATCTATTTGATATAACATGAATTTGTGAATGTGCCAACTGCATTGATGAAAAATACAACTTACCTGTCAATCTACGGTAGAATAACAGACTTTGTGTATGCATGGATGGTGGCCCATGTATCTAAATAACCTTTATATACATATTGTTTCAGGTTCCCAGAATAAAATAGTTTATAATAGCTTACGACAAGTGATGGCTGGACAGACACCCAATGGACAGGTAGGTTTAATGTTCTTAGTGTCTATCCGTCTGTCCGTCCCGATATTCTTGTCAGCGCTATTTCTCAACACCCACTGGCCGGAAATCAATGTAACTTTATACCAAGCCTAGTTGTGCATATTGTCGGCGCATTCCACTCGGATAAATGTTCACCGAGTTATAACCAGTGTCCAGAAATCAATGGAACTTCACATGAGTGATTGGTACCAAGGCTAGTTGTGCATATCATTCGGGATAATCTACCCATGTTTTAACACAGAACAAAATGCGCCGTTTAGGGTTAGGCTTAGCGTTAGGCTTAAGATCCTACCTAGAATATGAATGTGATGATTATATCATTCCTGTAATTTTATATGGATGATGGATTATGTCTGCCTGTGTCAAAATATACGTTGGGAATTATGTCCGGGGATTATGTCCTGGGGATTATATCCGGGGAATTATGTCCGGGGGTTTATGTCACGGGGGAATTATGTCACGGGGGATTATGTCCGGAGGATTATGTCCGGAGGATTATGTCAATGGGGAATTATGTCCGGGGGTTTATGTCAATGGGGGAATTATGTCATGGGGATTATGTCCGGGGGATTATGTCACAGGGGATTATGTCATGGGGGATTATGTCACGGGGGAATTATGTCCGGAGGATTATGTCACTGGGGAATTATGTCACAGGGGATTATGTCACGGGGGATTATGTCTGGTGGATTATGTCACGGGGGAATTATGTCACGGGGGGATTATGTCATGGGGATTATGTCCGGGGGATTATGTCACAGGGGATTATGTCACGGGGGATTATGTCTGGTGGATTATGTCACGGGGGATTATGTCTGGTGGATTATGTCACGGGGGGATTATGTCATGGGGATTATGTCCGGGGGATTATGTCACAGGGGATTATGTCACGGGGGATTATGTCTGGTGGATTATGTCACGGGGGAATTATGTCACGGGGGATTATGTCATGGGGGATTATGTCACGGTGGATTATGTCCGGTGGATTATGTCACGGGGGAATTATGTCACGGGGGGGATTATGTCATGGGGGATTATGTCACGGTGGATTATGTCACGGGGGAATTATGTCACGGGCGATTATGTCATGGGGATTATGTCATGGGGGATTATGTCCGGGGGATTATGTCACGGGGGAATTATGTCACGGGGGAATTATGTCACGGGCGATTATGTCATGGGATTATGTCCGGTGGATTATGTCCGGTGGATTATGTCCGGGGGATTATGTCCGGGGGATTATGTCACGGGGGAATTATGTCACGGGCGATTATGTTACGGGGGATTATGTCCAGTGGATTATGTCCGGGGGATTATGTCACGGGGGAATTATGTCATGGGGGATTATGTCATGGGAGATTATGTCACGGGGAATTATGTCTGGGGGATTATTTCACGGGGGAATTATGTCTGGGGGATTACTGTCACAGAATAACACAAGGGACAGCTTCTATGATAGTCACGAAGACCCGGACTAAGTGTATGCATACAAACAGAGGCAACTTTACACAATTTTCATATACATATATATATAAGTGGTGGCAAACAACAAGATGGAAATGATTGCTCCTGAGCGAGACGTATGATCGTTCGTATTTTAACTGTTCGCAAATGGCGTTAACTGCCGTTCTATTACATTGTTAACAGAAGTTCACACTGTTCCGACTATGTCGATATCTAACTCTGTATCTGGACCCATTCATCGACGTTATAATATATATGCACTTAATGCATTTCAGAGTGACAGTAGTTAATGTTGTTATCCAGTGATTTAATTAATCTTGTGTCACCGACGTTTCTCTGCGTCCTTAGGACCTTGTCCCCTGACGGCGGACTCGATACTGGCAGCTCCAGCTATTGCTAATCGCTGATACGCCCAGTCTGTAGGGTGACCAGCTCACGGTAGCAAAATCCCTCTGTCGGGCCATGACAGAACCGGATGCACATCACTGGGCTATCTTCCCAGACTCCGTGTTCAAGCATGAAGCGACCCAATTGGCCGCTTGAAACGATATACGTTTATACTCTAGATGTATTTGGAAGAACTGCCTTGCTGTGTGGAATTCCTCGCTAATTATACAGTTTCGGTGAATACACGCACAGGGTTTTCATGCGTTTATGAGCTGATTTAACATTCACATTCTATCGAATGGTTTAGTACAAGGCGTTGGAGAGTAATTTTACTGATAAAGGGAACAGTGTTTAGTGATAAGATAAATCCAAGTCACATAATACTAGTTCGATTTAAATCGATTAAACGCGAATTTCCGTAATAAGTAATGTATAATATTATGACAATGTACCTTTGCGGTTAATCCCCATTTTAGTATAAATTTACCCACTGATCTATACAATGGTACGACATAATGTACGTAAATCCATTGACAATGAGGCGCCGACTACACAGTAGTCAAGCTGGTCACTTTCATTTTGTTACAATTAAGTCCGGGGAATTATGTCCTACACTCCAATTATCTTTAATTGGGTTATGGCTCTTTTGTTATTCCGTCCGCTCCGTCATTCCAATAAGTACAAGTAAAGGTAGCCGGAGAAAATGTACACTGTTGAGGTAGGAAGTTGAAATATATAAAGGGACAACAAGGGGTATTAAAAGAGGTAAAATTATTTCATAATGAACACAGTATCACAAGCTTTGTATTTTAAGATTATTTATGTCGAATGTATATTATGATAATAAGAGGCAAACAAATAAACAAATAGACTAAATGTCATAGGGTGAGAAAAATGTGCAGCAAATCCGGGGTTCGAGTCCGAAACCTTTCGGTTACAGGGCAAATGCTCTACCGACTCAGCTAGCCCGGCCGCTTAACACATCTCCCCAAATGAAATTATATGAATAGTGGTATCGAGATAACTAGTAGATAAACAGTAGAGTTTTATTACATGCATTGAAGACGTTCATGGTTTCATTACTCCATTGACTCAACACTGGGAGGGGAGACATGGCAACACTGGGAGGGGAGACATGGCAAGGCAACACTGGGAGGGGAGACATGGCAACACTGGGAGGGGAGACATGGCAACACTGGGAGGGGAGACATGGCAACACTGGGAGGGGAGACATGGTAACACTGGGAGGGGAGACATGGCAACACTGGGAGGGGAGACATGGCAACACTAGGAGGGGAGACATGGCAACACTGGGAGGGGAGACATGGCAACACTGGGAGGGGAGACATGGCAACACTGGGAGGGGAGACGTGGCAACACTTGGAGGGGAGACATGGTAACACTGGGAGGGGAGACATGGCAACACTGGGAGGGGAGACACGGCAACACTGGGAGGGAGAGATGGCATGGTGGCAACACTGGGAGGGGAGACATGGCAGCACTGGGAGGGGAGACATGGCAACACTGGAGGGGAGACATGGTAACACTGGGAGGGGAGACATGGCAGCACTGGGAGGGGAGACATGGCAACACTGGGAGGGGAGACATGGCAACACTGGGAGGGGAGACATGGCAGCACTGGGAACATGGCAGGGAGGGGAGACATGGCAACACTGGGAGGGGACATGGCACTGGGAGGGGAGACATGGCAGCACTGGGAGGGGAGACATGGCAGCACTTGGAGGGGAGACATGGTAACACTGGGAGGGGAGACATGGCAGCACTGGGAGGGGAGACATGGCAACACTGGAGGGGAGACATGGCAACACTGGGAGGGGAGACATGGCAGCACTGGTGGAGGGAGAGGAGACATGGCAACACTTGGAGGGGAGACATGGCACACTGGGAGGGGAGACATGGCAACACTGGGAGGGGAGACATGGCAGCACTGGGAGGGGAGACATGGCAACACTGGGAGGGGAGACATGGCAACACTGGGAGACATGGCAACACTGGGAGGGGAGACACTGGAGGGAGACATGGCACTGGGAGGGGAGACATGGCAACACTGGGAGGGGAGACATGGCAACACTGGGAGGGGAGACATGGCAACACTGGGAGGGGAGACATGGCAACACTGGGAGGGGAGACATGGCAACACTGGGAGGGGAGACATGGCAGGGGAGACATGGCAGCACTGGGAGGGAGACATGGCAACACTGGGAGGGGAGACATGGCACTGGGAGGGGAGACATGGCAACACTGGGAGGGGAGACATGGCAGCACTTGGAGGGGAGACATGGTAACACTGGGAGGGGAGACATGGCAACACTGGGAGGGGAGACATGGCAACACTGGGAGGGGAGACATGGCAACACTGGGAGGGGACATGGCAACACTGGGAGGGGAGGGGAGACATGGCAACACTGGGAGGGGAGACATGGCAACACTGGGAGGGGAGACATGGCAACACTGGGAGGGGAGACATGGCTGGGGGAGGGGAGGGGAGACATGGCAACACATGGGAGGGGAGACATGGCAACACTGGGAGGGGAGGGCACTTGGAGGGGAGACATGGCAACACTGGGAGGGGAGACATGGCAGCACACTGGGGGAGGGGAGACATGGCAACACTGGGAGGGGAGACATGGTTGGAGGGGAGACATGGCAACACTGGGAGGGGAGACATGGCAACACTTGGAGGGGAGACATGGCAACACTGGGAGGGGAGACATGGCAGCACTGGGAGGGGAGACATGGCAACACTGGGAGGGGAGACATGGTAACACTGGGAGGGGAGACATGGCTGGGGCATGGGAGGGGAGACATGGCAACACTGGGAGGGGAGGGGAGACATGGCAACACTGGGAGGGGAGACATGGCACTGGGAGGGGAGACATGGCAACACTGGGAGGGGAGACATGGCAACACTGGGAGGGGAGACATGGCAACACTGGGAGGGGAGACATGGCAACACTGGGAGGGGAGACATGGCAGCACTGGGAGGAGGAGACATGGCAACACTGGGAGGGGAGACATGGCAACACTGGGAGGGGAGACATGGCAACACTGGAGGGAGGGGAGACATGGCAACACTGGGAGGGGAGACATGGCAACACTGGGAGGGGAGACATGGCAACACTGGGAGGGGAGACATGGCAACACTGGGAGGGGAGACATGGCAACACTGGGAGGGGAGGGGAACATGGCAACACTGGGAGGGGAGACATGGCAACACTGGGAGGGGAGACATGGCAACACTGGGAGGGGAGACATGGCACTGGGAGGGGAGACATGGCAACACTGGGAGGGGAGACATGGCAACACTGGGAGGGGAGACATGGCAACACTGGGAGGGGAGACATGGCAACACTGGGAGGGGAGACATGGCAACACTGGGAGGGAGAGACATGGCAGCATGGCAACACTGGGAGGGGAGACATGGCAACACTTGGAGGGAGACATGGGGGAGGGGAGACATGGCAACACTGGGACATGGCAACACTGGGAGGGGAGACATGGCAACACTGGGAGGGGAGACATGGCAACACTAGGGGAAGACATGGCAACACTGGGAGGGAGGGAGACATGGCAGGGAGGGGAGGGGAGACATGGCAACACTGGGAGGGGAGACATGGCAACACTGGGAGGGGAGACATGGCAACACTGGGAGGGGAGACATGGCAACACTGGGAGGGGAGACATGGCAACACTGGGAGGGGAGACATGGCTAACACTGGGAGGGGAGACATGGCAACACTGGGAGGGGACACATGGCAACACTGGGAGGGGAGACATGGCAACACTGGGAGGGGAGACATGGCAACACTGGGAGGGGAGACATGGCAAACTGGGAGGGGAGACATGGCAACACTGGGAGGGGAGACATGGCAAGACATGGCAACTGGGAGGGGAGGGGAGGGGAGACATGGCAACACTGGAGAGACATGGCAACATGGGGAGACATGGCAACACTGGGGAGAGGCAACACTGGGAGGGGAGACATGGCAACACTGGAGGGGAGACATGGAACACTGGGAGGGGAGACATGGCAACACTGGGAGGGGAGACATGGCAACACTGGGAGGGAAGACATGGCAACATGGGAGACATGGGGGAGGAGACATGGCAACACTGGGAGGGGAGACATGGCAACACTGGGAGGGGAGACATGGCAAGGGAGACATGGCAACACTGGGAGGGGAGGGGAGACATGGCAACACTGGGAGTGGAGGGGAGACATGGCAACACTGGGAGGGGAGGGGAGACATGGCAACACTGGGAGGGAGACATGGCACTGGGAGGGGAGACATGGCAACACTGGGAGGGGAGACATGGCAACACTGGGAGGGGAGACATGGCAACACTGGGAGGGGAGACATGGTAACACTGGGAGGGGAGACATGGCAACACTGGGAGGGGAGACATGGCAACACTAGGAGGGGAGACATGGCAACACTGGGAGGGGAGACATGGCAGCACTGGGAGGGGATACATGGCAACACTTGGAGGGGAGACATGGTAACACTGGGAGGGGAGACATGGCAACACTGGGAGGGGAGACATGGCAACACTGGGAGGGGAGACATGGCAACACTGGGAGGGGAGACATGGCAGCACTGGGAGGGGAGACATGGCAACACTGGGAGGGGAGACATGGCAACACCGGGAGGGGAGACATGGCAACACTAGGGGAGACATGGCAACACTGGGAGGGGAGTGGCAACATGGGAGGGGAGACATGGCAACACTGGGAGGGGAGGCATGGCAACACTGGGAGGGGAGACATGGCAACACTGGGAGGGGAGACATGGCAACACTGGGAGGGGAGACATGGCAACACTAGGAGGGGAGACATGGCAACACTGGGAGGGGAGGCATGGCAACACTGGGAGGGGAGACATGGCAACACTGGGAGGGGAGACATGGCAACACTGGGAGGGGAGACATGGCATTGATTTGTGTCCAAAATAAATGCTAGTGTTATAAAGCCATTTATCATATTATACCAGTACGACGGCTATACAGCATGCCCTGTGATTACTGGGTACCATACATGCGTCATGGCAGAGTTTGACTACAACTGTGAGCCCTTGGAAACGTTCCCCATCGACCAAGGCAAGGAGAGCCGTTTAATGTTTCATATGAAAAGATATGCATTCCCAGAGGTCTACTGGAATATGTTACTTACGTAAGTGATATTTCTTAGAACTAATATCTAGATTTATAGATTGAATACCTCCAGTTTGAATATATCACTTGCCTACCTTAACAGCGGTCATGTGTTGTAACTAGGAATTGACTTTGACGGTATGCTGCTGTATGTAGTCTCGGGTGCGTATTCATGCGAGGTCACACCTTGCTCAGTGTATTCCGTATTATCGAATCGAGAAAGGTGTTCCTAGTAGTGCGAAATTAAATCCAAAATCAAAGGAGCAAACACTGTCTAGGTGCCGTCTAAGGGACTTGATATCTAGCGATGAAAAAACAATAAAAGAAGACAGTGATAAGGCTGTGGGACATTCTCCAGCAACCAGGACAGGGGACATTCTCCAGCAACCAGGACAGGGGACATTCTCCAGCAACCAGGGGACATTCTCCAGCAACCAGGGGACATTCTCCAGCAACCAGGACAGGGGACATTCTCCAGCAAGCAGGACAGGGGACATTCTCCAGCAACCAGGACAGGGGACATTCTCCAGCAACCAGGACAGGGGACATTCTCCAGCAACCAGGACAGGGGACATTCTCCAGCAACCAGGACACGGGACATTCTCCAGCAACCAGGACAGGGGACATTCTCCAGCAACCAGGATAGGGGACATTCTCCAGCAACCAGGACAGGGGACATTCTCCAGCAACCAGGACAGGGGACATTCTCCAGCAACCAAGACAGGGGACATTCTCCAGCATCCCGGACAGGGGACATTCTCTTCACAGGTATCATGCTAACAATCGTGTTAAATTAATTTCATGCACACACCGAGTAATTAACAATTGGAATGAGCTACCAGACTACATACCTAGCAAGTGCTAAGCATGTGATACTGCTTAAGACTGAACTAGACAGAATTTGTATATAATGTATATTAAAACAACAAATTGGGAATCTGGAAAGTGGCTTATTAATACAGGTTATCTACAGAATGGAGATGACCACTAACACACTGACTAACACACTACTGAATACTAATATAACCACAATGGCGATTCAACGTGGGGGTGGGGGTAGTGAGGGGGAGAACGAGGAGGACAGCAAACCTTCATTGTGTAATAAGTTCCACTATCACCAAAAGGTAGAATTATTTGAATTAGAAGTTCAGGCATGTGTTGCCTCTGTGATTAAATGTCTGTAGTTAAAATAATACTTATGTTCCGTAACTGTAGAGAACTACCTGTAGATCTATCTCCTCATTGGCCATGATTGTGACCACTTCCATTGGTTCATATATTATCTTATTTCTTCTCATTGGCAAGAACTGGCATTGGCTCACACCTTGTCTAGTCCTATACCTGTATTATTTGGCGCCTGTAATTGTTGATTTGTACAGTTCACCTTATTATTGATTGTAGAGGACACTGGGGTGGAAGTAAGACATTTAGGAAAATGTGGCATCTTGGGATGTCAAAATAGAGGACATACAGGAATACCAGTGCATGTGGGATGTCAAAATAGAGGACATACAGGAATACCAGTACATGTGGGATGTCAAAATAGAGGACATACAGGAATACCAGTACATGTGGGATGTCAAAATAGAGGACATACAGGAATACCAGTACATGTGGGATGTCAAAATAGAGGACATACAGGAATACCAGTACATTAAATACACAGAGAAAATAATGGGTATCTCGCAGATACAAAGAGCTAACTATTAAACTCTGTAGCACGTGAACTGCATGCATGACACTGGAATGATCCTCCATAGAATGCAGTCAAATATGTCTTAATAGAGGTGAAATGTGTATGAGAAAGTACAGTGGAACCCCTCATAAACTATGTTACATAATGGCAATCTGAAACTGGCTGTTTAATACACGGTGACTGTTTAATAGAGGTGCCGACTAACACAGGTTTCACTGTATGTGTTTTCGATCTTTTTTGTTCTTTTTTGTTCTTTTTTGTTCTTTTTTACTTCATTTTTTGTTCTTCATTTGACAAAAAAGGAATGATAATTGTTTTGTGAAATTCTGTTATTAAATATTTTCAAAGGATACATGTACTTATTTGCACTTTGCATTTGTAAAACAAACATTGCATAATGAAGTCAATTAGCATTTCATTTAATTGTATACATTATGCAAATGAATTTACACAAGAACTGACTATATAAGTTTATTTAAAGTCGCCACCGCATAAATGCATTTGGGCGACTAAATTAGCTAAGATGATTCAAAGATCAAAGAACCGCGAGGGGTTCGACATTAGCGGTCCGGAAGACAGATATATAGTTAATAAACTATTAAATTTACAATGCTATGATGTTTAGAGGGCTATGTCGGTTGCAATAATCTCAGAGTGTGTTCGGTTTTCATATCTCCCACCCCCGCTCGCACACGATTGTGTACCAACGGGGGTCGGAGGTAGACCGGGTGAACAAATTACCCGGTGCAATTACTAGGTCTAAGGAGATTTAGACACAGGTTGGTTAGTAAATTGTTTGTTAGTTTGTTCTATTACACAAGAACTCGACTGAGGCCACACATTTAAAATGTAGACAGAAGATGAAGGTATACAAGGAAGATGTTTATTGACTTGGTCATAATACATTCGTGTCGTCTATATATTCCGCATTCGTACGAAATGTAGTGGTCTTAACTATTACCTTTTCCTAAAAAATATTACTCCTACAGCTCTATGTAATTGTGGTCAAATGAAGACAAACTACCACTTCCACTATTTCTTTGAGTGTAGAATGTACAATGTTTGCCGTACAACACTAAATAACAATCTTCACAATTAATTTCAACATAGATCTCGAAACCCTCGACCCCGGCCCTATCCGACCAGGAAAACACTTTCATATTCACACATGTTCATACCTACATATCTGATAGCAAGATAGTTGAATAATAGTATTAATAATGATTAGTGTGACATGAGACATACATTCTCTCCACCTCTCTTATCTTATTATCACCTTCATCTCGTTTTCCTATCTCTGTTTCACTTACAATCCACTATATTATGATATTCTTTATTAATGTAGTTATTTTCGCATGTATTCATGTTTAATCTTTCCTAACTCTATAAAACAATTGCAAAAGCCAAACGAAATACATACAATCTTTGCAGAGGAGAAGAATTATATAAGACTCTAGTTTAAACAATATTTCTTTCTTTGAATATACATAGTTTAGTATACATAATATGTACATACATGTAGGATTGTTGAGGAGAAAGCAACTTGCTTATATGGTTACCTCTTTCCTAAGACCCTGTCTTTCATTCTAATCCCTTTTCTGTAATTTGATTATGTGTGATGTATACATTGTTCAATATGTATTATATTGAGAAATTAAATATGTTTAAACTATATATTCCACATGAAGACTTCTCTCCTAATTCAAAATTGGCTTCGAGTCGTGTAACCACCGCAATTGTGCAATCTAGAATCTGATTTAATACGCTAGGAACTTCTATAAAGCTCGGTGTTGCAAGAAATTCCAAATAATTATTATAATATCCATTTTAATTCACATGATTTAAATTCCTGCTAGCATTAACATCTCAATGGTGCACAGTTAAAAACGTGTCGAATAGTTTCCCCTAAAACCTTAGTTTTCTTCAAAGTACAAACATGAACCGACATTGACAGCTTTCATCACTCATCAGAAGAGAATGTCAGAAGATGAATCACACATCCGAAATTAGTACAAGTATCGTCTTATTGAAGAGTCACACATACACATGAAGAGTCACACATACACAGAAAGATGTGGAAAGGAAATTACCAATTAGTTATATATGTTTGTGAATATTTACATAATTATATACTTTACCTCAATAGCCAACATGGACACTGCGCATGGCTATTTACCTATATGGAGAGAGGAGAGATGATATAGAAAATAGTTGTGTACGCGAGTGTACCAAGCCCATATGCATGTATTGGGAAATAGTTGTGTACGAGAGTGTACCAAGCCTATATGCATGTATTGGGAAATAGTTGTGTACGAGAGTGTACCAAGCCCATATGCATGTATTGGGAAATAGTTGTTTGAGAGTGTACCAAGCCTATATGCATGTATTGGGAAATAGTTGTGTTTGAGAGTGTACCAAGCCCATATGCATGTATTGGGAAATAGTTGTGTTTGAGAGTGTACCAAGCCCATATGCATGTATTGGGAAATTGTTGTGTTTGAGAGTGTACCAAGCCTATATGCATGTATTGGGAAATAGTTGTGTACGTGAGTGTACCAAGCCTATATGCATGTATTGGGAAATAGTTGTGTACGAGAGTGTACCAAGCCTATATGCATGTATTGGGAAATAGTTGTGTACGCGAGTGTACCAAGCCCATATGCATGTATTGGGAAATAGTTGTGTACGCGAGTGTACCAAGCCTATATGCATGTATTGGGAAATAGTTGTGTTTGAGAGTGTACCAAGCCCATATGCATGTATTGGGAAATAGTTGTGTTTGAGAGTGTACCAAGCCTATATGCATGTATTGGGAAATAGTTGTGTTTGAGAGTGTACCAAGCCTATATGCATGTATTGGGAAATAGTTTTGTTTGAGAGTGTACCAAGCCTATATGCATGTATTGGGAAATAGTTGTGTTTGAGAGTGTACCAAGCCTATATGCATGTATTGGGAAATAGTTGTGTACGCGAGTGTACCAAGCCTATATGCATGTATTGGGAAATAGTTGTGTACGCGAGTGTACCAAGCCTATATGCATGTATTGGGAAATAGTTGTGTTTGAGAGTGTACCAAGCCCATATGCATGTATTGGGAAATAGTTGTGTTTGAGAGTGTACCAAGCCTATATGCATGTATTGGGAAATAGTTGTGTTTGAGAGTGTACCAAGCCTATATGCATGTATTGGGAAATAGTTTTGTTTGAGAGTGTACCAAGCCTATATGCATGTATTGGGAAATAGTTGTGTACGCGAGTGTACCAAGCCCATATGCATGTATTGGGAAATAGTTGTGTTTGAGAGTGTACCAAGCCCATATGCATGTATTGGGAAATAGTTGTGTTTGAGAGTGTACCAAGCCTATATGCATGTATTGGGAAATAGTTGTGTACGCAAGTGTACCAAGCCTATATGCATGTATTGGGAAATAGTTGTGTACGCGAGTGTACCAAGCCTATATGCATGTATTGGGAAATAGTTGTGTTTGAGAGTGTATCAAGCCCATATGCATGTATTGGGAAATAGTTGTGTTTGAGAGTGTACCAAGCCTATATGCATGTATTGGGAAATAGTTGTGTTTGAGAGTGTACCAAGCCTATATGCATGTATTGGGAAATAGTTTTGTTTGAGAGTGTACCAAGCCTATATGCATGTATTGGGAAATAGTTGTGTACGCGAGTGTACCAAGCCCATATGCATGTATTGGGAAATAGTTGTGTACGCGAGTGTACCAAGCCTATATGCATGTATTGGGAAATAGTTGTGTTTGAGAGTGTACCAAGCCCATATGCATGTATTGGGAAATAGTTGTGTTTGAGAGTGTACCAAGCCTATATGCATGTATTGGGAAATAGTTGTGTTTGAGAGTGTACCAAGCCTATATGCATGTATTGGGAAATAGTTGTGTTTGAGAGTGTACCAAGCCTATATGCATGTATTGGGAAATAGTTTTGTTTGAGAGTGTACCAAGCCCATATGCATGTATTGGGAAATAGTTGTGTTTGAGAGTGTACCAAGCCTATATACATGTATTGGGAAATAGTTGTGTTTGAGAGTGTACCAAGCCCTTATGCATGTATTGGGAAATAGTTGTGTTTGAGAGTGTACCAAGCCTATATGCATGTATTGGAAAATAGTTGTGTTTGAGTGTACCAAGCCTATATGCATGTATTGGAAAATAGTTGTGTTTGAGAGTGTACCAAGCCTATATGCATGTATTGGGAAATAGTTGTGTACGCGAGTGTACCAAGCCCATATGCATGCATTTTGAGATCAAATTTAGATTAAATGTAGGCATTAAATACACAAATCAAAGCACGCTGTTTTATCACTTTGGATGTCAAATAATATATCTTGAAGATGTGAGGAGCACACGGCGCGGTCAATCTGCAACCGGTCCATGACGCGGTCAATCCTCAACCGGTACAAGGCGCGGCCAATCATCAACCGGTTAATGGCGTGGTCAATCTTCAACCAGTACACGGCACGGCCAATCTTCAACCGGTATACAGCACGGCCAATCTTCAACCGGTATACAGCACGGCCAATCTTCAACCGGTATACAGCACGGCCAATCTTCAACCGGTATACAGCACGGCCAATCTTCAACCGGTTAATGGCGAGGTCAATCCTCAACCGGTACAAGGCGTGGTCAATCTTCAACCGGTATACAGCACGGCCAATCATCAACCAGTTCACGGTGTGGTCAATCCTCAACCGGTACATGGCACGGCCAATCATCAACCGGTACATATCACGGCTAATCATTAACCGGTCCATGGCACGGCCAATCATCAACCGGTCCATGGCGTGGTCAATCCTCAACCGGTCCATGGCACGGCCAATCATCAACCGGTCCATGGCACAGCCAATCATCAACCGGTCCATGGCACGGCCAATCATCAACCGGTCCATGGCACGGCCAATCATCAACCGGTCCATGGCACGGCCAATCCTCAACCGGTCCATGGCACGGCCAATCATCAACCGGTCCATGGCACGGCCAATCATCAACCGGTCCATGGTGTGGTCAATCCTCAACCGGTACACGGCGAATCTTCAACCAGTACACGGCACAGCCAATCTTCAACCGGTATACAGCACGGCCAATCTTCAACCGGTATACAGCATGGCCAATCTTCAACCGGTTAATGGCGAGGTCAATCCTCAACCGGTACAAGGCGCGGTCAATCTTCAACCGGTATACAGCACGGCCAATCATCAACCAGTTCACGGTGTGGTCAATCCTCAACCGGTCCATGGCGTGGTCAATCCTCAACCGGTCCATGGCACGGCCAATCATCAATCGGTCCATGGCACAGCCAATCATCAACCAGTCCATGGCACGGCCAATCATCAACCGGTCCATGGCACGGCCAATAATCAACCAGTCCATGGCACGGCCAATCATCAACCGGTCCATGGCACGGCCAATCCTCAACCGGTCCATGGCACGGCCAATCATCAACCAGTCCATGGCACGGCCAATCATCAACCGGTCCATGGCACGGCCAATAATCAACCGGTCCATGGCATGGTCAATCCTCAACCGGTACATGGCACGGCCAATCCTCAACCCGTACACGGCGAATCTTCAACCGGTACACGGTGTGGTCAATCATCAACCGGTACATGTGCGGTCAATCATCAACGGTGGACTGCCAAGCTTCAAATTATCACCGTACGTTTTAATTTTACATACCAAATATGATCAAGCATAAAGCACCCAAAAGATGTAACTTGTCTATTTAACTTTTATTAAGTTTTTCGTATTGAGTAACAGGTATGTAATGACATACGTATATTGAAAGATTTTGATATAAAAGATGCTAATTGTAAATGATCTCTACAATTGAACTATCCGTATGAATATATCATGTTCCTCTTTCTATCAGTTCTCCTTTCTTCCGAGTCAATCTCAATTTCAACCTTCTCAAATTAATTACTATAATTATATGCTTGTTTCACCTTTAAGTTAACAATCTCTTTATGTTATTGATGTTCATGATTAAACGTTTACTTATCATTATTTCAAATGTGCAACAATAGTTTAGAGAATATTACAACGCTGTCATATTGTAAGTGCAATAAGTACATTGCTATATGAGAGGACCTCTATAAGCTATAGCTATTTCCTTCATGTATGTTGTATTGTTTGAAATACACGACGTTTAAACTAACTGATATCGGCAAGACTCGGTATGATGAACACAGATGACAATACATAATACGGATTACATTTCCTGATTAAAAATACACATAATTAAATATACACCATGTTGCATCTATCCATCTTCCTCTGACAAACCCCTCGAGGGGATGTTTGCCGTCAAACCGCAAAGAAGTTAAAAAGGATGAGTAGTTAAAAGCATAAATATAAGAAAGTAATCAAAAAATAAGTTTGGTTCAGAGTTTAAAAGCAGCTGGGCAGAACAACTAGGATCTGGCATGATCAATACAGCAAGCAGCCTTATTGAGTTGCTCTATGGTAGGGTAGGTGGACAATATCCCGGTGGAGATGTTTCCAATGATAAATTGTTCTTGGAAAAAAGAACACTTGTAATAGTCTGTAGTTGCTGTAATTAACCTATAGCTTAATGATTGCGGGGAGGCGTGCGAGATGGGAGAGATTGCGGGGAGGCGTGCGAAATGGGAGAGAAAAATGTTCAATGGGGATAGCAACCAGATCATGTCTTTTATACATAAGGGATAACCTATTGTAATACGCCGACACTAAGAGGTACGATAGAAGTCAGCCTTTATCCAACGGGCTGCTATTCGCTGGACACCTTCAATTTGGCGGTTCACTGTTTGGGTATGGGGCAATCAATTCTGAACTTGGGGGGGGGGGTCGGATTTGACCTTGGTGTTTCTATGTAGAAACCCTAATGTTTGGTTAGCTTTATGTGTTGACCTATTTATGTGAGCGCCCCGCGACAGGTTGTTTGAGTAATCCACGCCAAGTTATTTGGCTGAGGTGACCGACTCCAGTAGGACTCCATGGAGTTTATATTGACTGGGAATAGGATGCTTCCTTCTGGTGGCGTGGATAACTTGATAGTTGGAAGAGTTGAATTCCATGTCCCACTCCAACTCCCACTCTTCTAACCTCTTAAGATCGTTTTGGGTTATGACCGACTCATTTGCAGATGTCCGCGATAGATATTGCTGACTTCCACTGGGAATGCAGTGCTTCTTCGTTGATGGATTTTTGGAATAAGACTTCAAGGATAGGGGATAGTTCTTTAGACAGAGCTTAAGTACATGCATCTGACAAAATCTAATGTTTAAATATTTTATTGTATATATATACACATAAACATAATCACAATCGTACAAGTATTACATACATACACAAATGGATTGGGTCACAGCAACATTAGATTCGGTTCTAAAGCTAATCGGGAATATAGACATTAACATAACATTATAGATGTTTGATTAGAAGCCGCTGTACTCTTGTGCAGCACTGATAAAACCTAATTGGAAACGTAGAATTATATATAATGTACGTCCGCAATTTCGTCACTGTGGTTGTTGTCGTGTTCAAGAACCAGGTCCATAGCTCTACTAAATTCGTTAGATCCGAGTTTGTGAAGTCTTGTTGATGGAAAGATTTTGAAATAACTGGACACATATGATAATTCTATGGAGATGAAGCATGCATGTCCGAGGGGCAATATCGTGCACATCGCGGGGCAATATCGTGCACATCGAGGGGCAATATCGTGCACATCGAGGGGCAATATCGTGCACATCGAGGGGCAATATCGTGCACATCGAGGGGCAATATCGTGCACATCGAGGGGCAATGTCGTGCACATCGAGGGGCAATATCGTGCACATCGAGGGGCAATATCGTGCACATCGAGGGGCAATATCGTGCACATCGCGGGCCAATATCGTGCACATCGAGGGCCAATATCGTGCACATCCGAGGGCCAATATCGTGCACATCACTGGCCAATGTCGTGCACATCGAGGGCCAATATCGTGCACATCGAGGGGCAATGTCGTGCACATCGAGGGGCAATATCGTACACATCGAGGGGCAATATCGTGCACATCGAGGGGCAATGTCGTGCACATCGAGGGGCAATGTCGTGCACATCGAGGGGCAATGTCGTGCACATCGAGGGGCAATATCGTGCACATCGAGGGGCAATGTCGTGCACATTGAGGGGCAATGTCATGCACATCGAGGGGCAATGTCGTGCACATCGAGGGCCAATGTCGTGCACATCGAGGGGCAATGTCGTGCACATCGAGGGGCAATATCGTGCACATCGAGGGGCAATATCGTGCACATCGAGGGGCAATATCGTGCACATCGAGGGCCAATATCGTGCACATCGAGGGGCAATATCGTGCACATCGAGGGGCAATATCGTGCACATCGAGGGGCAATATCGTGCACATCGCGGGCCAATATCGTGCACATCGAGGGGCAATATCGTGCACATCGCGGGCCAATATCGTGCACATCGAGGGGCAATATCGTGCA
>CM026404.1:44412627-44450121 GCA_014843695.1 Archivesica marissinica | reverse complement strand
TATAGTATAGTATATAGTGTCTATAGTATAGTATATAGTGTATATAGTATAGTATATAGTATCAATAGTATAGTATATAGTGTTATAGTATAGTATATAGTGTCTATAGTATAGTATATAGTGTCTATAGTATAGTATATAGTGTATATAGTATAGTATATAGTGTCTATAGTATAGTATATAGTGTATATAGTATAGTATATAGTGTATATAGTATAGTATATAGTGTCTATAGTATAGTATATAGTGTCTATAGTATAGTATATAATGTATATAGTATAGTATATAGTGTCTATAGTATAGTATATAGTGTCTATAGTATAGTATATAATGTATATAGTATAGTATATAGTGTATATATTATAGTATATAGTATAGTATATAGTGTCTATAGTATAGTATATAGTGTCTATAGTATAGTATATAGTGTATATAGTATAGTGTATAGTGTCTATAGTATAGTATATAGTGTCTATAGTATAGTATATAGTGTATATAGTATAGTATATAGTGTCTATAGTATAGTATATAGTATAGTATATAGTGTATATAGTATAGTATATAGTGTATATAGTATAGTATATAGTATAGTATATAGTGTATATAGTATAGTATATAATAGTGTATAGTGTATATAGTATAGTATATAGTGTATATAGTATAGTATATAGTGTATATAGTATAGTATATAATGTATATAGTATAGTACATAATGTCTATAGTATAGTATATAGTGTCTATAGTATAGTATATAATGTCTATAGTATAGTATATAATGTATATAATATAGTATATAATGTATATAGTATAGTACATAATGTCTATAGTATAGTATATAATGTCAAAAGTATAGTATATAGTGTATATAGTATAGTATATAGTGTCTATAGTATAGTATATAGTGTCTATAGTATAGTATATTGTGTCTATAGTATTTAGTATATAGTGTCTATAGTATAGTATATAGTGTCTATAGTATAGTATATAGTGTCTATAGTATAGTATATAGTGTCTATAGTATAGTATATAGTGTCTATAGTATAGTATATAATGTCTATAGTATATTATATAGTGTCTATAGTATAGTATATAGTGTATATAGTATAATATATTGTGTCTATAGTATAGTATATAGTGTATATAGTATAGTATATAGTGTCTATAGTATAGTATATAGTGTATATAGTATAGTATATAATGTCTATAGTGTGTATATAGTGTCTATAGTATAGTATATAGTGTCTATAGTATAGTATATAGTGTCTATAGTATAGTATATAGTGTATATAGTATAGTATATAGTGTCTATAGTGTAGTATATAGTGTCTATAGTATATAGTGTCTATAGTATAGTATATAGTGTATATAGTATAGTATATAGTGTCTATAGTATAGTATATAGTGTCTATAGTATAGTATATAGTGTATATAGTATGGTATATAATGTCTATAGTGTAGTATATAGTGTCTATAGTATAGTATATAGTGTCTATTGTATAGTATATAGTGTCTATAGTATAGTATATAGTGTATATATTATAGTATATAGTGTCTATAGTATAGTTTATAGTGTCTATAGTATAGTATATAGTGTATATAGTATAGTATATAGTGTATATAGTATATAGTGTATATAGTATAGTATATATGTCTATAGTATAGTATATAATGTCTATAGTATAGTATATAGTGTCTATAGTATAGTATATATTGTCTATAGTATAGTATATAGTGTCTATAGTATAGTATATAGTGTTTTGTATTATATATAGGTTTATTGGTATAGTATATAGTGTCTATTGTATAGTATATAGTGTCTATAGTATAGTATATAGTGTATATATTATAGTATATATTTCTATAGTATAGTATATAGTGTCTATAGTATAGTATATAATGTCTATAGTATAGTATATAGTGTCTATAGTATAGTATATAATGTATATAGTATAGTATATAGTGTCTATAGTGTAGTATATAGTGTATATAGTATAGTATATAGTGTATATTGTATAGTATATAGTGTCTATATTATAGTATATAATGTCTAGATGTGTCTATAGTGTAGTATATAGTGTAAATAGTATAGTGTCTAAATGTGCTTTGGTGGACATTTATGAGTTAAGTATGGATTTTGCTGTTCCAATACAGAATCGTTTAGAACTTTTGCAAGAGCGGGAAAACAGCACCATGAACACCATGAATTATTCAATGAACATTGAAATAACTAAACAAGATTTTATGAATAGTTCCATTGACAGTAAGTTGTACCACATGTTTGTTGAACTTAGAAACATTAGAATTGAGCAGATGAGTTGCAGTTATGGAATGAAAATGTTTGAAAAATCCCTAACAGGTATGAATGATGAGTTCGACCAGGTAGTTAACACAACAAACAGACACACTGAATTCATGAAATTACTGGCATATCGGTCCATTGATATAGAAGCAACCTCATACATGCAGAGGTTTCTGTGAGAACAAAGGCGATAACTGTTTTGCACTAATACGCGAGTTTCTCGACAATCACCTAGATATTGACTCTAGAGACATATACATGACCCGTGCACACAGATTAGGTCAACGAAATCCCAGACAACAACACCAGAGAAGGCCAATTATTGTGAATTTCAGGGACTACTGCGACACTGAGTCAATTATGAGTCGTGTTACTATGCGATGTGCTATGTTACTATATTGAACGGAACACTATTTTCTGTAGATTTCGACCTGCCTCGTAGTACAAATTGTTGAAAAATAACTCGCCAAAAAAATACAGAGTGTGTATCCAGCCAAACTTTTACAAGATGGAACATTGGTAAAAGATGAAATGCCAGACTGGAACAAATATACACGCATCGGCAGCTTGCCACATATTGATCAAATAAGATGCGGCCAATCAACACCGAGCATGGCGTCACAGGAGGGACAACTATCCGGTGATTCAGTGCCTACGACTAGATCTACAATTCAACACCGTGGCAATATACATATAAATGAACAAATCAGTAACAGTAACTAACATACCCCAGGTGGCACAGGTCAGTGCACACGGATCACTGAATGTAATCAATATCACACATACCCAGTTTCCATTCTTTAGCCCTCACCAGATTTGGCTCAAAGTCAAGGACATCCAGGCCAGGTTAATAATGCACTTATCAGTCCCGGGTGTTTTCCAGCAATCGAACCCTCAGGTGCAACTCCAACCGACTCATTTAGTCCCAGCGCACAACATGTTAAGCTCCCCTATTACCCAGGATATCGCGCTCCGAATATGTCCGGTAGAGACTCAAACACCTGCCACTTGTCGTAGTCATGCAGACTGCGGAAATGTTGACAATCCACTCATGCCAGGTACACCTGTTGACATCCCACAACGTGCACAATGTCATAATGGGACTATTTGGTGTGTGACGTACTGTACCAAAATCACACTTCCCCCAGCTGAAAATATTCTGGCAGTAAATCCCCCCCCCCATCCCATATCCATATAAGTAATGAAATCCCAGTGACAGATGTCCTTCCAAATTCACAAACTACTGCTGAAACTAACGAAACAGAACTCAAATCCGTGGCTGCTAGTGATAGTGCGAGTCAGCCAACCGAGTCACACCATGGTGAAACGTCAAAACTTCCCATAGCAAGAGTACGTTTACGAAACTCACGTGCAGTCTCAAAGTCAGAAAAACGTTCACACTCCGCCATTCAGTACATGGGACAACACGAAGCAAGACAGATCGATGCTATAGATAAACCGTGTACTTCTGTGAATCAAGACAAACAAGCGGAACGGGAGCAATTGACATGTGATGGGTTTCACCTACATGTACGAGTCAGAACTGAGAAGGTATTGCTGCGTTGTGCATTACTGAACATTCAGGGTATTTCAGCAACACGGACAAATAAATTACTGTCTCCAGAACTAAAAGATATATTTAACAATCATGACATTGTGTTATTTACGGAATCTTGGGCCAATCAATTTTCGGATTTATCTGTTGAATGTTTCGAGCATTTTAATCTAAACAGGTCGGACAATAAATACTCTAGCAAACGCTCCTCAGGTGGTATAATTATATACGTTAGAAATGAGTTCGTTTCTTGTAATACTGTAATTTTTCATAGTGAAGATGATATTATTTGTATTAAGATAAACGGTTTTAAACTGGGCCTACATAATGACTTATTTGTTTGGTTATGCTACATTATACCTGAACATAGCAGCTGACAAACCATTAGGGAAGCTTTTTACACGTGCTTTAAATAATCGATTATCAGAATGGGCTGACATTTATAGTGTGTACATAGAGGCACAGGCAGGCTTTCGTTCGAAATTAGGTACGTTGGATAATATGTTTGTTTTACATGGTTTAATAAATCATGTGATTAATAGTGGTAAGCATTTATATTGTGCGTTTATAGACTTTAGTAAAGCCTTTGATTATGTAAATCGTGATCATTTGTGGTCCAAATGAGTCCAACTAGGTATTAGATGAAACATTTTAAACATTATTAAATCGATGTATATAGCAGTGAAATCAAGAGTTAAGTAGTATAACCAGTTAAAGGACAGTTTCGAATGCATGCCAGGGACAGGGTGAATGTTTATCACCTTTCCTTTGTGCGATGTATATCAATGACATCGAAGATATGTTTATTAAACATGGGTTTGAGGGTATCGATGTTAATATATTCATAGCGTTTTATACTGTATGCTGATGATATAGTCATATTTGCAACTAGTAGTGCTGAATTACAAGGTAGTCTAGATTTATTATGGGAGTATTGTAATAAATTGAAACTGGTGGTTAATACCAACAAAAAAACAACCAAGGTTATTGTTTATACAAATTTATTTTAGCTCGATTGCGAAACAAGTTCTTACAACTTATATTAATCACTCTCGAGACCTCATTCCTGATGGGTTCTCCCCCCCACGAAGAGGCAACGTGGAATTTAAATGCCTTGCCTAAGGACACAATCGTAACGGCTCCAGTGGGGCTCGAACTCCGGACCTTTCGCACCTGAAGCGAACGCGCATCCACTGCGCTATCACGACTTCCACACAAGATTATGATATTCAGGAAAGGTGATCGTTTACCAGAAAACATGAACTGTTATTATGATGGTGGTATTGTTGAAATTGTCACTAAATGGAAAACTATTTATATACGTTCACTGATATATCTTGTTAAACATAGGTTAAACTTATTTGATAAGCTACTATTACCTATTCTTAATTATGGCAGTGAAGTGTGGGGTTTTCATCAAGGTAAATCGATACAACGATTACGCGTGCAGTTTTGCAAACGTGTATTAGGAGTAAAGAAAACCACGCAAAATGATTTTATTTAGGCAGATTGCCACCACAGAATATGAGATATTTCAATATTATAAAATTTGGAGTAGGCATTTAAGGACAAATGAAGATAAATATACTAAAACGTTTATTTAATGCTGATGCAAGACGCACCAGCTTACACTAACAGGACACACTGGTTCTCGTCAATTACAGATTTATTGTGTACTCTCTTGGGTTATATGAAGTTTGACTTTTTCAAAATGTTGGAAATGCTGACTTGCTTTTAATTACTGTAAAAGAAAGAATTAGATAGACTGAACGAATCGAGTAGAGCGTTATTTTATAGATATGTTTCACATCATAGGTTTCAACTAGGGATGTCAACGAGTACTCGAGTACTCGATCGAACGTCCGAGTATCGAATACTTTTCAGATAATCGAGTACTCGGTTAAAAAATATAAAATCAACAAATCTTTATTTTGCGCAAATACGGAGTTGCCTGTGAACAAATCGTGATTTCAGTGGGATCAGTGGGATTAGCGAAACTTCCGCTGTGCCAAACAATGCAATATACAGCGTGTCATGGTGATTAACAATACCTGTATATCACACAGGGCCGGCTACAGTGACCGAATAATTAAAGTGTTGATTCAACTTAATTGGGAAGCGTAAGTTTGATGCAAATTGTTTTATCATTGTCTTCAGTACTGAGGCGGGTCGTCCGATTGTCTGTCGTGTGAATGACAGCTTTTGTCTGGTGGTCGGAACTTGTTTTGATGTTATAATTGACACTTAATTGATTACTCAATTTAGAACTTTAAGCAGCTACCCATAGCAGGACAATACCGATATAGTTGTTAAATAATAAATATCGTAACGTTTGTCATTAACGTTAACGCTATTAAACTGTGAAGAGATCTTTAGAATATAATAGTAATATAAGTGAATTGTGAGAATGCCTCCACCTAAATCTGTGGTATGGAAGTACTTTGAAAAACTTAACAAGATTGTTTCTTGCAAGTTGTGCGATGCCAGTCTGACATTTACTGGTGGCACTACCAACCTGCATACTCATCTGAGGCTGAAGCATCCAGCAGAAGGCCTCACCTCTGATTGACGAGACAAGAAGCATAATCCACGGTAACGGTAACCGAGATCGAATACCTTTCCGAGTACTCGAGTACCAAAATCACTACTCGTTGACAACCCTAGTTTCAACGATATTTAGATTAGTGTTACTGTTAAGAAAGTTCGTGTATGTTTAGCCCGTTTATCGTCACACGGACTTTTTATTGAAACTGGTCGCTGGACAAAACCATTAAGTACACCGTTAAATGAAAGAAAATGTAACTCATGTAAGCATAGAAGAGTTTCGGGATAGATTAAGCTACCGATGTACTGTTTCAATTCGATGTATGTAGAAATGATATACGAGTTTCGGGATAGATTAAGCTACCGATGTACTGTTTCAATTCGATGTATGTAGAAATGATATACGAGTTTCGGGATAGATTAAGCTACCGATGTACTGTTTCAATTAGATGTATGTAGAAACTACGAGTTCCAAGATGAATTAGGCTCCCGGTGCAGTTTCAGGATTTGGGGAGGACTGAATCTAATTTATAACTTGTGTAACCCCATTTGTGTATGTATGTAATATTTATAATTGTGTATGATTGTGTTGGATTTTGCTTGATTGTGTTTCTGTACACGTACATTAACATGCGGTGAAACTAAGTTTCGGGAGCTATTGAGGTACGATGCATCGCTTCAATTCGATGAATGTGGAAATATTACGAGTTTCTCTGCCTCAAGCTTGGAATCTGCACATGCTTTCATTATTCTGTACAACAATTTCCAAATGCATTCCTGAAAATTAACACGGCTATGAAGAAACAGATATCACAATTCTTGCTAGCAGGTACATGTATATTGATAATTCTAAAATGAATCGACATTTTGTATATATACGCAAAGAAGCAGTTTGCCGTGCTTAGCCGGCGATGTCAAACCTGACGTCATTTACGATTTCTAAAAACATTTTATATAGCATTGTCATGTTAAGGCCATAATAAAATATTTCCTAGATTTTCATCCCCGCCCGCCCCCGTTTTTAGGGCCCGCCCCGATTTTTTTTATTACTATTTGAAAAAAAAAAAAAATCTTGTCAAGTTGAATCTTGTCAAAACACCATTTTATCAGCATAAATATCGATATCCTGAAAATATAAAATAAAAAATAAAATTTCACCCCCCTTAAAAATTTGGATGAAAATCTAGGATTTATTTTATTATGGCCTAAAATCGAAATAATATTTCTATTTGCGTCGAACAAAACATGGTTTGTCGTTGTGAGCCAAAAACAAATAACTGAACGACAAATCATGTTTATGTCTAATTGTCTATGCACATGTCTATGTGCACGTATTCAATCCTGTCTGGTGCACTTATAATCAGTCCTGTCTGGTGCACGTATTCAGTCCTGTCTGGTGACGTATTCAGTCTTATCTATGTGTACGTATTCAGTCCTGTCTGGTGCACGTATTCAGCCATGTATGGTGCACGTATACAGCCATGTCTGGTGCACGTATACAGCCCTGTCTGGTGCACGTATTCAGCCCTGTATATGTGCACGTATTCAGTCCTGTCTGGTGCACGTATTCAGTCCTGTCTATGTGCACGTATTCAGTCCTGTCTATGTGCACGTATTCAGTCCTGTCTATGTGCACGTATTCAGTCCTGTCTATGTGCACGTATTCAGGCCTGTCTGGTGCACGTATTCAGTCATGTCTATGTGCACGTATTCAGTCATGTCTATGTGCACGTATTCAGCCCTGTCTGTGCACGTATTCAGTCCTGTCTGGTGCACGTATACAGCCCTGTCTGGTGCACGTATACAGCCCTGTCTATGTGCACGTATTCAGTCCTGTATATGTGCACGTATTCAGTCCTGTCTGGTGCACGTATTCAGTCCTGTCTATGTGCACGTATACAGTCCTGTCTGGTGCACGTATTCAGCCCTGTCTGGTGCACGTATTCAGTCATGTCCTGTCTGGTGCACGTATTCAGTCATGCCTGGTGCACGTATTCAGCCCTGTCTGGTGCACGTATTCAGCCATGTCTGGTGCACGTATTCAGTCATGTCTATGTGCACGTATTCAGCCATGTCTGGTGTACGTATTCAGCCCTGTCTATGTGCACGTATTCAGCCATGTCTGGTGTACGTATTCAGCCCAGTCTATGTGCACGTATTCAGCCATGTCTGGTGTACGTATTCAGCCCTGTCTATGTGCACGTATTCAGCCATGTCTGGTGTACGTATTCAGCCCTGTCTATGTGCACGTATTCAGCCATGTCTGGTGTACGTATTCAGCCCTGTCTATGTGCACGTATTCAGCCATGTCTGGTGTACGTATTCAGCCCTGTCTATGTGCACGTATTCAGTCCTGTCTGGTATTGTGTTGTGCACGTATTCAGCCCTGTCTATGTGCACGTATTCAGTCCTGTCTATGTGCACGTATTCAGTCCTGTCTATGTGCACGTATTCAGTCCTGTCTGGTGCACGTATTCAGCCCTGTCTAGTGCACGTATTCAGTCCTGTCTAGTGCAAGTATTCAGCCCTGTCTGGTGCACGTATTCAGCCCTGTCTATGTGCACGTATTCAGCCCTGTCTATGCACGTATTCAGTCCTGTCTATGTGCACGTATTCAGTCCTGTCTATGTGCACGTATTCAGCCATGTCTGGTGCACGTATTCAGTCATGTCTGGTGCACGTATTCAGTCCTGTCTATGTGCACGTATTCAGCCTGTCTGGTGCACGTATTCAGTCATGCCTGGTGCACGTATTCAGTCCTGTCTATGTGCACGTATTCAGTCTGTCTCCTGTCTGTGCACGTATTCAGCCTGTCTGTGCACGTATTCAGCCCTGTCTATGTGCACGTATTCAGTCCTGTCTATGTGCACGTATTCAGTCCTGTCTATGTGCACGTATTCAGTCCTGTCTTGTGCACGTATTCAGTCCTGTCTAGTGCACGTATTCAGCCCTGTCTATGTGCACGTATTCAGTCAGGCCTGGTGCACGTATTCAGTCCTGTCTATGTGCACGTATTCCGCCCTGTCTGGTGCACGTATTCAGCCCTGTCTATGTGAACGTATTCAGTCCTGTCTATGTGCACGCACGTATTCAGCCCTGTCTATGTGCACGTATTCAGCCCTGTCTATGTGCACGTATTCATCCCTGTCTATGTGCACGTATTCAGCCCTGTCTATGTACACGTATTCAGCCCTGTCTATGTGCACGTATTCAGCCCTGTCTATGTGCACGTATTCAGCCCTGTCTATGTGCACGTATTCAGTCTTGTCTATGTGCACGTATTCAGTCCTGTCTATGTGCATGTATTCAGTCATGTCTATGTGCATGTATTCAGTCCTGTCTATGTGCATGTATTCAGCCCTGTCTACGTGCATGTATTCAGTCCTGTATATGTGCATGTATTCAGCCCTGTCTATGTGCATGTATTCAGTCCTGTCTATGTGCATGTATTCAGCCCAGTCTTTGTGCACGTATTCAGCCAGGCCTGGTGCACGTATTCAGTTCTATATGTCTGGTGCACGTATTCAGTCCTGTATATGTGTACGTAATCAGCCCTGTCTATGTGCACGTATTCAGTCAGGCCTGGTGCACGTATTCAGTCCTGTCTATGTGCACGTATTCAGTCGTGTCTTGTGCACGTATTCAGCCCTGTCTGGTGCACGTATTCAGCCCTGTCTATGTGCACGTATTCAGTCCTGTCTATGTGCACGTATTCAGCCCTGTCTATGTGCACGTATTCAGTCAGGCCTGGTGCACGTATTCAGTCCTGTCTATGTGCACGTATTTAGTCGTGTCTGGTGCACGTATTCAGCCCTGTCTGGTGCACGAATTCAGTCCTGTCTATATGCACGTATTCAGTCCTGTATATGTGCACGTATTCAGCCCTGTCTATGTGCACGTATTCAGTCAGGCCTGGTGCACGTATTCAGTCCTGTCTATGTGCACGTATTCCGCCCTGTCTGGTGCACGTATTCAGCCCTGTCTATGTGAACGTATTCAGTCCTGTCTATGTGCACGCACGTATTCAGCCCTGTCTATGTGCACGTATTCAGCCCTGTCTATGTGCACGTATTCATCCCTGTCTATGTGCACGTATTCAGCCCTGTCTGGTGGACGTATTCCGCCCTGTCTATGTGCACGTATTCAGCCCTGTCTATGTGCACGTATTCAGCCCTATCTATGTACACCTATTCAGCCCTGTCTATGTGCACGTATTCAGCCCTGTCTGTGTACACCTATTCAACCCTGTCTATGTGCACGTACTCAGACCTGTCTATGTGCACGTATTCAGACCTGACTATGTACACATATTCAGCCCTGTCTATGTGCACGTATTCAGACCTGTCTATGTGCACGTATTCAGCCCTGTCTATGTGCACGTATTCAGCCCTGTCTATGCGCACGTATTCAGCCCTGTCTATGTGCACGTATTCAGCCCTGTCTATGTGCAGGTATTCAACCCTGTCTGGTGCACGTATTCAGTCCTGTCTATGTGCATGTATTCAGTCCTGTCTATGTACACGTATTCAGTCCTGTCTATGTACACGTATTCAGTCCTGTCTATGTGCACGTATTCAGTCCTATCTATGTACACGTATTCAGTCCTGTCTATGTGCACGTATTCAGTCCTGTCTATGTGCACGTATTCAGTCCTGTCTATGTGCAAGTATTCAGCCCTGTCTATGTGCACGTATTCAGCTCTGTCTATGTGCACTTATTCAGTCCTGTCTATGTGCATGTATTCAGTCCTGTCTATGTGCATGTATTCAGCCCTGTCTTTGTGTACGTATTCAGCCAGGCCTGGTGCACGTATTCAGTTATATATGTCTGGTGCACGTATTCAGTCCTGTATATGTGTACGTAATCAGCCCTGTCTATGTACACGTATTCAGCCCTGTCTATGTGCACGTATTCAGTCCTGTCTATGTGCACGTATTCAGTCAGGCCTGGTGCACGTATTCAGTCCTGTCTATGTGCAGGTATTCAGTCGTGTCTGGTGCACGTATTCAGCCCTGTCTGGTGCACGTATTCAGTCCTGTCTATGTGCACGTATTCAGTCCTGTATATGTGCACGTATTCAGCCCTGTCTATGTGCACGTATTCAGTCAGGCCTGGTGCACGTATTCAGTCCTGTCTATGTGCACGTATTCAGCCCTGTCTGGTGCACGTATTCAGCCCTGTCTATGTGCACGTATTCAGTCCTGTCTATGTGCACGCACGTATTCAGCCCTGTCTATGTGCACGTATTCAGCCCTGTCTATGTGCACGTATTCATCCCTGTCTATGTGCACGTATTCAGCCCTGTCTGGTGCACGTATTCAGCCCTGTCTATGTGCACTTATTCAGCCCTGTCTATGTACACCTATTCAGCCCTGTCTATGTGCACGTATTCAGCCCTGTCTATGTGCACGTATTCAGCCCTGTCTATGTGCACGTATTCAGCCATGTATATGTACACCTATTCAGCCCTGTCTATGTGCACGTATTCAGCACTGTCTATGTACACCTATTCAGCCCTGTCTATGTGCACGTATTCAGCCCTGTCTATGTGCACGTATTCAGCCCTGTCGTTATACACCTATTCAGCCCTGTCTATGTGCACGTATTCAGCCCTGTCTATGTGCACGTATTCAGTCCTGTCTTTGTGCACGTATTCAGCTCTGTCTATGTGCACTTATTCAGTCCTGTCTATGTGCATGTATTCAGTCCTGTCTATGTGCATGTATTCAGCCCTGTCTTTGTGTACGTATTCAGCCAGGCCTGGTGCACGTATTCAGTTATATATGTCTGGTGCACGTATTCAGTCCTGTATATGTGTACGTAATCAGCCCTGTCTATGTACACGTATTCAGCCCTGTCTATGTGCACGTATTCAGTCCTGTCTATGTGCACGTATTCAGTCAGGCCTGGTGCACGTATTCAGTCCTGTCTATGTGCAGGTATTCAGTCGTGTCTGGTGCACGTATTCAGCCCTGTATGGTGCACGTATTCAGTCCTGTCTATGTGCACGTATTCAGTCCTGTATATTTGCACGTATTCAGCCCTGTCTATGTGCACGTATTCAGTCAGGCCTGGTGCACGTATTCAGTCCTGTCTATGTGCACGTATTCAGCCCTGTCTGGTGCACGTATTCAGCCCTGTCTATGTGCACGTATTCAGTCCTGTCTATGTGCACGCACGTATTCAGCCCTGTCTATGTGCACGTATTCAGCCCTGTCTATGTGCACGTATTCATCCCTGTCTATGTGCACGTATTCAGCCCTGTCTGGTGCACGTATTCAGCCCTGTCTATGTGCACTTATTCAGCCCTGTCTATGTACACCTATTCAGCCCTGTCTATGTGCACGTATTCAGCCCTGTCTATGTGCACGTATTCTGCCCTGTCTATGTGCACGTATTCAGCCATGTATATGTACACCTATTCAGCCCTGTCTATGTGCACGTATTCAGCACTGTCTATGTACACCTATTCAGCCCTGTCTATGTGCACGTATTCAGCCCTGTCTATGTGCACGTATTCAGCCCTGTCGTTATACACCTATTCAGCCCTGTCTATGTGCACGTATTAAGCCCTGTCTATGTGCACGTATTCAGTCCTGTCTATGTGCACGTATTCAGCCCTGTCTATGTGCACGTATTCAGCCCTGTCTATGTGCACGTATTCAGTCCTGTCTATGTGCACGTATTCAGCCCTGTCTATGTGCAGGTATTCAACCCTGTCTGGTGCACGTATTCAGTCCTGTATATGTGCACGTATTCAGTCCTGTCTGGTGCACTTATTCAGCCCTGTATATGTGCACGTATTCAGTCCTGTCTGGTGCACGTATTCAGCCCTGTCTATGTGCACGTATTCAGCCCTGTCTATGTGCAGGTATTCATCCCTGTCTGGTGCACGTATTCAGTCCTGTATATGTGCACGTATTCAGTCCTGTCTATGTGCATGTATTCAGTCTTGTCTATGTACACGTATTCAGTCCTGTCTATGTACACGTATTCAGTCCTGTCTATGTGCACGTATTCAGTCCTGTCTATGTACACGTATTCAGTCCTGTCTATGTGCACATATTCAGCCCTGTCTATGTGCACGTATTCAGTCCTGTCTATGTACACGTATTCAGTCCTGTCTATGTGCACGTATTCAGCCCTGTCTATGTGCAGGTATTCAGCCCTGTCTATGTGCACGTATTCAGCCCTGTCTATTTGCAGGTATTCAGCCCTGTCTATGTGCAGGTATTCAGCCCTGTCTATGTGCATATATTCAGCCCTGTCTATGTGCACGTATTCAGCCCTGTCTATGTGCACGTATTCAGTCCTGTCTATGTGCAGGTATTCAACCCTGTCTGGTGCACGTATTCAGCCATGTCTGGTGCACGTATTCAGCCCTGTATATGTGCACGTATTCAGTCCTGTATATGTGCACGTATTCAGTCCTGTATATGTGCACGTATTCAGTCCTTTCTATGTGCAGGTATTCAACCCTGTCTGGTGCACGTATTCAGCCATGTCTGGTGCACGTATTCAGCCCTGTATATGTGCACGTATTCAGTCCTTTCTATGTGCAGGTATTCAACCCTGTCTGGTGCACGTATTCAGCCCTGTATATGTGCACGTATTCAACCCTGTCTGGTGCACGTATTCAGCCCTGTATATGTGCACGTATTCAGTCATGTCTATGTGCATGTATTCAACCCTGTCTGGTGCACGTATTCAGCCATGTCTGGTGCACGTATTCAGCCCTGTATATGTGCACGTATTCAGTCCTGTCTATGTGCAGGTATTCAACCCTGTCTGGTGCACGTATTCAGCCCTGTATATGTGCACGTATTCAACCCTGTCTGGTGCACGTATTCAGCCCTGTATATGTGCACGTATTCAGTCATGTCTATGTGCAGGTATTCAACCCTGTCTGGTGCACGTATTCAGCCATGTCTGGTGCACGTATTCAGCCCTGTATATGTGCACGTATTCAGTCCTGTCTATGTGCAGGTATTCAACCCTGTCTGGTGCACGTATTCAGCCATGTCTGGTGCATGTATTCAGCCCTGTATATGTGCACGTATTCATTCCTGTCTATGTACACGTATTCAGCCCTGTCTATGTACACGTATTCAGCCCTGTCTATGTGCATGTATTCAGTCCTGTCTATGTACACGTATTCAGCCCTGTCTATGTACACGTATTCAGCCCTGTCTATGTGCATGTATTCATTCCTGTCTATGTACACGTATTCAGTCCTGTCTATGTACACGTATTCAGCCCTGTCTATGTACACGTATTCAGCCCTGTCTATGTGCATGTATTCAGTCCTGTCTATGTGCATGTATTCAGTCCTGTCTGGTGCAGTGTACCAACCAGTGCACTGAAACCTCGTAAAACTCAGCTCCACTCAATTTAACAAATAACAGCAAATAACATAGTATTAATGGTTTGGTTCTCCAGGCTATACCAATGGAAAACATGAAGGCATGTGAATAATACGAATGGAATGCACCAGAGTCCACGCCAGCATAACGTACAATGTTTCATGCCAGCATAACGTACAATGTTTCACGCCAGCATAACGTACAATGTTTCACGCCAGCATAACGTACAATGTTTCATGCCAGCATAACGTACACTGTTTCACGCCAGCATAACGTACAATGTTTCACGCCATCATAATGTACAATGTTTCATGCCAGCAGAACGTACAATGTTTCACGTCAGCATAACGTACACTGTTTCACGCCAGCATAACGTACACTGTTTCATGCCAGCATAACGTACAATGTTTCATGCCAGCATCACGTACACTGTTTCATGCCAGCATAACGTACACTGTTTCACGCCAGCATAACGTACTCTCTTTCACGCCAGCAAAACGTACAATGTTTCATGCCAGCATAACGTACACTGTTTCATGCCAGCATAACGTACACTGTTTCACGCCAGCATAACGTACAATGTTTCACGCCAGCATAACATACAATGTTTCATGCCAGCATAACGTAAACTGTTTCATGCCAGCATAACGTACACTGTTTCACGCCAGCATAACGTACACTGTTTCACACCAGCATAACGTACAATGTTTCATGCCAGCATAACGTACACTGTTTCACGCCAGCATAACGTACACTGTTTCACGCCAGCATAATGTACAATGTTTCATGTCAGCATAGCGTACACTGTTTCACGCCAGCATAACGTACAATGTTTCACGCCAGCATAACGTACACTGTTTCATGCCAGCATAACGTACACTGTTTCACGCCAGCATAACGTACAATGTTTCTCACCAGCATAACGTACACTGTTTCATGCCAGCATAACGTACACTGTTTCACGCCAGCATAACGTACAATGTTTCACACCAGCATAACGTACAAAGTTTCATGCCAGCATAACGTACACTGTTTCATGCCAGCATAACGTACACTGTTTCACGCCAGCATAACGTACAATGTTTCACACCAGCATAACGTACAATGTTTCACGCCAGCATAACGTACACTGTTTCATGCCAGCATAACGTACACTTTTTCACGCCAGCATAACGTACACTGTTTCACACCAGCATAACGTACAATGTTTCATGCCAGCATAACGTACACTGTTTTACGCCAGCATAACGTACAATGTTTCACGCCAGCATAACGTACACTGTTTCACACCAGCATAATGTACACTGTTTCACGCCAGCATGGCGTACAATGTTTCATGCCAGCATAACGTACACTGTTTCATGCCAGCATAACGTACAATGATTCACGCCAGCATAACGTACTGTTTCACGCCAGCATAACGTACAATGTTTCACGCTAGAATAACGTACACTGTTTCACGCCAGCATGACGTACAATGTTTCATGCCAGCATAACGTACACTGTTTCATGCCAGCATAACGTACAATGATTCACGCCAGCATAACGTACTGTTTCACGCCAGCATAACGTACAATGTTTCACGCTAGAATAACGTACACTGTTTCACGCCAGCATAATGTACAATGTTTCACGCCAGCATAACGTACACTGTTTCACGCCAGCATAACGTACAATGTTTCATGCCAGAATAACGTACAATGTTTCACGCCAGCATAACGTACACTGTTTCACGCCAGCATAACGTACAATGTTTCATGCCAGCATAACGTACACTGTTTCATGCCAGCATAACTTACACTGTTTCACGCCAGCATAACGTACAATGTTTCATTGTTTGTTTGGCTGTGCTTGATTTGGGGGTTTAAAGTCGCAACAAAAGCTTAGGTCATATGGCGACTCTCCAGCTATTATTGGTGGAGGAAGAATCTGGCTTCCCCTTACAAGCAGTAACGGGGCCTAACGGGCGTTGCGTTACTGGTGTGTAGGCCCGGGGCCTAACGGGCGTTACGTTACTGATGTGTAGGCCCGGGTCCTAACGGGCGATAGGTTACTGATGTGTAGGCCCGGGGCCTAACGGGCGTTGCGTTACTGATGTGTAGGCCCGGGGCCAGCATGACGTACAATGTTTCATGCCAGCATAACGTACACTGTTTCATGCCAGCATAACGTACAATGATTCACGCCAGCATAACGTACTGTTTCACGCCAGCATAACGTACAATGTTTCACGCTAGAATAACGTACACTGTTTCACGCCAGCATAATGTACAATGTTTCACGCCAGCATAACGTACAATGTTTCACGCCAGCATAACGTACACTGTTTCACGCCAGCATAACGTACAATGTTTCATGCCAGCATAACGTACACTGTTTCATGCCAGCATAACTTACACTGTTTCACGCCAGCATAACGTACAATGTTTCATTGTTTGTTTGGCTGTGCTTGATTTGGGGGTTTAAAGTCGCAACAAAAGCTTAGGTCATATGGCGACTCTCCAGCTATTATTGGTGGAGGAAGAATCTGGCTTCCCCTTACAAGCAGTAACGGGGTCTAACGGGCGTTGCGTTACTGGTGTGTAGGCCCGGGGCCTAACGGGCGTTACGTGACTGATGTGTAGGCCCGGGTCCTAACGGGCGATAGGTTACTGATGTGTAGGCCCGGGGCCTAACGGGCGTTGCGTTACTGATGTGTAGGCCCGGGGCCTAACGGGCGTTACGTTACTGATGTGTAGGCCCGGGGCCTAACGGACGTTACGTTACTGAGATCATGGAGTGCCTCATTAATGAGTGGCAATGTACTATACTGCGATATGTAATATTATATATACTGAATATCTCGCAACATAAAACCTGTAATATCAATACGCATCATATAGTAAGCATAGTATGGCACCGGAAGCTGTAAACTGTGACACTATATTTGAGTAGGCCTATATGATCACAACTTCTAGTCATAGCGAATATCAATTGTATATTATTTAAACTATTGTCAATTGCATTCATTCTAATGAATAAAACATGAGCCGTGGATTATATATAGTCTACGGAAGCCGAATAACTATTGTTTTATTATTATAGGTTTTAGCTGTGAGACTACCGGATGTTTGAGAATCCGGGAATGCCCGCTATGTTGAAATATAATCCTATATATTCAAGACTAAATAGTAGCAACATTTTAAAAATAATAATACACAATATATTGATTATTTGTTATCGTATCTACCCTCAGTTTAGAAAAACGAACATATCCGAACTTTTCCGACTATTTCCGGCCTAGTCATAATAACGATGTTTATCGATGCTATTTTGGAAATTGTAAAAGAAAAAGTAAATGTTAGCAAAGTGAGTATTTGATTTCAATCTGCTGTTATACCACAGCCCAGGGGGAGAGGGGAGGGGGAGAGAGAGAGGGGAGGGGGCGTTCGTAGCCGGGTATACAGCGTTAACTTCTATTAACTGGCCCTCGCCGCGGTATGTTCGAGTTATTTCAAGTAAGGAATCTATCCAGCTTGCTTGCGGTAAGTCGGCGGTTCTACCGGGGTGCTCGGCCGAGCCTGAAATACTGCTTGGCTGGGCACCTGGGTGGCTTCCTCCACCAGCTGGAGAGTCGCCATATGACGTAAGCTGTCTACTTTAACATCCAAAACAAACAAACCAACCAACCGCTCGTAGCACTCCAAGTACTTTGGTTAGTATGTGTTGTTGTGGTTGTTTTGCACTGTTTTCAACTCCAATAACTCTACGCGTTGTGTGTATCTGTAATGTTGTTTTCTGACACTGACAGGGATATGGGTAATAGAAGTCAAGTACCATGCCACGAGAAGAGGATTGAGACACTTATCGTGTTTGAGAACTTCCCCGAGTAATTATATGTCTGTTTTCATTGCCAGCCGTCCAGTACTATCAACAGACGCTTGGGGTCTGGACAAATGTTTTCTTGTTCAAAACCACAAAACTAAATAAAATATGTTTTAAGAACACTATGACACACTATAAATTATTATTTAAAAATAAAAAACAAAAACAAGCAAAAATGATTTTTTAGTTTTGTGATTTTGAACCCGAAAACATTTGCCAGACCCCAAACGCCTGTGGTAATATCCTAATGTTTGCACAATACCGTCTCGTTCTGTAATTAATTCTGCTCGCTAATCATGCATCGAGTATTGTATAAACAATACTGAACTTCATTGCACGAGTAATGAGCCGAGAGTTGGTTGAGATAAATTTATTTTAGCTCGATTGCGAAACAAATATTTACAATCACTCTCGTTAAGGCAAAGGCTGTCCAATTAGCGCAGTGGTTAGCGCGTTGGCTTCTCACCAATGCAACCCCGGTTCGATCCTCGGACCGGGAAGTATGTGAGATAGTACGGTGGTCGTCATATCGGACAGGTGCGTTTTCCCCGGGTACTCCGATTTCCTCCCATACGAATGACCACATTTACACTTTCATCCACGCCAACGAGAGTGATTAATATGAGTGGTTAGAACTTGTTTCGCAATCGTAAAATAAATAAATTTTAAACTTTCTTTTTAATCGCTCTCGTTACACCATTACTGCTGGAATCCATCGCCATGACGGAAACAGAAGAGGCAATATGGGGTTAAATGCATTGATTAAGGGCAACACCACCGGGGTTCTTACTCGAACTCACAACCTCTATGTTACAAGGCAGATAACTTATCCATTGCACCACGGAGCAGAGAGTTCGGTGACAGGTACTTAGACGGGTATCAAACAGAGATCATAGTGTGCCATGCGCCATACTGGACTTACTAGACGGGTATCGAACAGAGATCATAGTGTGTCATGCGCCATACTGGACTTACTAGACGGGTATCGAACAGAGATCACAGTGTGCCATGCGCCATACTGGACTTACTAGACGGGTATCGAACAGAGATCACAGTGTGCCATGCGCCATACTGGACTTACTAGACGGGTATCGAACAGAGATCATAGTGTGTCATGCGCCATACTGGACTTACTAGACGGGTATCGAACAGAGATCATAGTGTGTCATGCGCCATACTGGACTTACTAGACGGGTATCGAACAGAGATCATAGTGTGTCATGCGCCATACTGGACTTACTAGACGGGTATCGAACAGAGATCATAGTGTGTCATGCGCCATACTGGACTTACTAGACGGGTATCGAACAGAGATCATAGTGTGTCATGCGCCATACTGGACTTACTAGACGGGTATCGAACAGAGATCATAGTGTGTCATGCGCCAAACTGGACTAACTAGACGGGTATCGAACAGAGATCATAGTGTGTCATGCGCCATACTGGACTTACTAGACGGGTATCGAACAGAGATCATAGTGTGCCATGCGCCATATTGGACATACTAGACGGGTACATAGTAGAGGATGTCAGTGTGCCATGTGCAATACTGGACATACTAGACGGGTACAGAGTAGAGGGTTCAGTGTGTCATGCGCCATACTGGACATACTAGACGGGTACAGAGTAGAGGGTTCAGTGTGCCATGCGCCATACTGGACATACTAGACGGGTACAGAGTAGAGGGTTCGGTGTGTCATGCGCCATACTGGATATACTAGACGGGTACAGAGTAGAGGGTTCAGTGTGTCATGCGCCATACTGGACATACTAGACGGGCACAGAGTAGAGGGTTCGGTGAGGCATGTGCAATACTTGACTTACTAGACGGGTACCTAGCCGAGAGTTCAGTGAGGAATGTGCAATACTTGACATTACTGGATGAGTACCTAGCCGAGAGTTCAGTGAGGCATGTGCAATACTTGACATTACTGGATGAGTACCTAGCCGAGAGTTCAGTGAGGCATGTGCAATACTTGACATTACTGGATAAGTACCGAGCCGGGAGTTCAGTGAGGCATGTGCAATACTTGACATTACTGGATGAGTACATAGCCGGGTGTTCAGTGAGGCATGTGCAATACTTGACATTACTGGATGAGTACATAGCCGGGTGTTCAGTGAGGCATATGCAATACTTGACATTACTGGATGAGTACATAGCCGGGTGTTCAGTGAGGCATGTGCAATACTTGACATTACTGGATGAGTACCTAGTCGAGAGTTCAGTGAGGCATGTGCAATACTTGACATTACTGGATGAGTACATAGCCGGGTGTTCAGTGAAACATGTGCAATACTTGACATTACTGGATGAGTACATAGCCGGGTGTTCAGTGAGGCATGTGCAATACTTGACATTACTGGATGAGTACCTAGTCGAGAGTTCAGTGAGGCATGTGCAATACTTGACATTACTGGATGAGTACATAGCCGGGTGTTCAGTGAAACATGTGCAATACTTGACATTACTGGATGAGTACATAGCCGGGTGTTCAGTGAGGCATGTGCAATACTTGACATTACTGGATGAGTACCTAGTCGAGAGTTCAGTGAGGCATGTGCAATACTTGACATTACTGGATGAGTACCTAGTCGAGAGTTCAGTGAGGCATGTGCAATACTTGACATTACTGGATGAGTACCTAGCCGAGAGTTCAGTGAGGCATGTGCAATACTTGACATTACTGGATAAGTACCGAGCCGGGAGTTCAGTGAGGCATGTGCAATACTTGACATTACTGGATGAGTACCTAGCCGAGAGTTCATTGAGGCATGTGCAATACTTGACATTACTGGATGAGTACCTAGCCGAGAGTTCAGTGAGGCATGTGCAATACTTGACATTACTGGATGAGTACCTAGCCGAGAGTTCAGTGAGGCATGTGCAATACTTGACATTACTGGATGAGTACCTAGCCGAGAGTTCAGTGAGGCATGTGCAATACTTGACATTACTGGATAAGTACCGAGCCGAGAGTTCGGTGAGGTGAGCGCAACAGTGGATTGTACTGCAGTACCTAGCCGAGAGTTCTGTGAAGTGAGTGCAACAGTGGATTTTACTGGAGTACCGAGTCGAGAGTTCGGTGAGGTGAGCGCAACAGTGGATTGTACTGCAGTACCTAGCCGAGAGTTCGGTGAGGTGAGCGCAACAGTGGATTTTACTGCAGTACCTAGCCGGGAGTTCAGTGAGGTGAACGCAACAGTGGATTGTACTGCAGTACCGAGCCGAGAGTTCAGTTAGGTGAGCGCAACAGTGGATTGTACTGCAGTACCTAGCCGAGAGTTCTGTGAAGTGAGCGCCATACTGGATTGTACTGCAGTACCTAGCCGAGAGTTCAGTTAGGTGAGCGCAACAGTGGATTTTACGGCAGTACAGAGCCGAGAGTTCTGTGAAGTGAGCGCCATACTGGATTGTACTGCAGTACCTAGCCGAGAGTTCAGTGAGGTGAGCGCAACAGTGGATTGTACTGCAGTACCTAGTCGAGAGTTCAGTGAGGTGAGCACAACAGTGGATTGTACTGCAGTACCTAGTCGAGAGTTCAGTGAAGTGAGCGCCATACTGGATTGTACTGCAGTACCTAGCCGAGAGTTCAGTGAAGTGAGCGCAACAGTGGATTTTACTGCAGTACCTAGCCGAGAGTTCGGTGAGGTGAGCGCAACAGTGGATTGTACTGGAGTAGCTAGCCGAGAGTTCAGTGAGGTGAGCACAACAGTGGATTTTACTGCAGTACCGAGCCGAGAGTTCGGTAAGGTGAGCGCAACAGTGGATTTTACTGCAGTACCGAGCCAAGAGTTCGGTGAAGTGAGCGCAACAGTGGATTTTACTGCAGTACCTAGCCGAGAGTTCAGTGAGGTGAGCGCAACAGTGGATTTTACTGCACTACCTAGCCGAGAGTTCGGTGAGGTGAGCGCAACAGTGGATTGTACTGCAGTACCGAGCCGAGAGTTCGATGAGGTGAGCGCAACAGTGGAGTATACTGCAGTACCGAGCCGAGAGTTCAGTGAGGCATGTGTTATAATTTGCATGTAATGTAATAAGAACCAATGACATTACTTGAGTGTGTAGGGCAATTGCTTATGTTCATCACAACATCATTACAGCAGTAAATTAGTTTATACAAATTTATCTTAGCTCGATTGCGAAACAAGTTCTTACAACTTATATTAATCACTTTCGAGAACTCATTCCTGGTGGAATCCATCGCCAGGGAGGGAGAAGAGGCAATGTTGAATTTAAATGCCTTGCCTAAGGGCACATTCGTAATGGCTACAGCTGGGCGCGAACTCCGGGCCATTCGCATCTGAAGCTACCACTACGCTATCACGACATCCGAACAGAAGTACATTAGCACATCATGAATCAATTCGGCCAATGTTGTCCACATGAGTTCACAGATTAACGCTACATTGATATCGCATTAACCCAACACTGATATCGCATTAACCTAACACTGATATCGCATTAACCTAACACTGATATCGCATTAACCTAACACTGATATCGCATTAACCTAACACTGATATCGCATTAACCTAACACTGATATCGCATTAACCTAACACTGATATCGCATTAACCTAACACTGATATCGCATTAACTTAACACTGATATCGCATTAACCTGGGATAATGACGTTATTCGGATGTTGTGTAATACTTTCTTTATAACGGTGGCATCTATCAGGGGCGTAGCTAGCAATTTTCATTTTGTAGGCTCGACTAATGCACTGTATACCAGTGTTGCTGGTAGGCTCGACTAATGCACTGTGTACCAGTGTTGCTGGTAGGCTCGACTAATGCACTAAGTACCAGTGTTGCTGGTAGGCTCGACTAATGCACTGTGTACCAGTGTTGCTGGTAGGCTCGACTAATGCACTGTGTACCAGTGTTGCTGGTAGGCTCGACTAATGCACTGTATACCAGTGTTGCTGGTAGGCTCGACTAATGCACTAAGTACCAGTGTTGCTGGTAGGCTCGACTAATGCACTGTATACCAGTGTTGCTGGTAGGCTCGACTAATGCACTGTATACCAGTGTTGCTGGTAGGCTCGACTAATGCACTGTATACCAGTGTTGCTGGTAGGCTCGACTAATGCACTGTATACCAGTGTTGCTGGTAGGCTCGACTAATGCACTGTATACCAGTGTTGCTGGTAGGCTCGACTAATGCACTGAGTACCAGTGTTGCTGGTAGGCTCGACTAATGCACTGAGTACCAGTGTTGCTGGAGGGATATGGGGCCTGTTCACCCAGAAACAGTTTGAATCCTAGAACGTCAGTGGTGCGCTCTGGCGCATTTTAATCTACGTTTTACACGTTCAAATTTCGATGTATTTTTCAAAATATGATCAAATTTAGAATAAAATTGCTATACGTGAAATGAGCTGAAATGCCACATTGACTACAAAAATAGATGATCGCGTCGTGAGATATGTGACCGCTGGCGTAGAGTCTATGTTAATACCCCTCCACTTGTTATTGCAGTTTTGGTCTGTTTGGATTTTTCATTTTCTGTGGCAATCTGCAGGCCCGGGCCTTCAGTGCCTTCTATGAGCTACGTGCCTGTCTATAGTCAGTAAATTCCACTACAATCAATATCTAAATGAACCGTCGTTCTGATATAGCATTGCATTTCACAATGAAATATATTCTAACAACATTATACGGATAATCAATGGGTAGGTTCAGAGATTTATCAATGAGTCCTAATTCTGAAAATCCTGCAATGGCGCAGAATGCTAAGAATCAAAAGCAAATATTTACGATTTGAAAAACCAAGTTGTCATTCGGACTAATAAAGAACGGATGAACCAGGATAGGCAACCAACGGAAATGAAACATGCATGCAGAAACATCGAAGATAAACTAGGTAAAAACGACCAAATCACTGATATGCCCTTGTGTTCCCGACCGGAAGACCTTATTCTATCAACAAATACTTTTTTATTTCATGGAGATCGGTCAAATAACACCAGAATGGCACATTGTTTCATCGTGAACAGCAGAAAATGCAATCGTTTTCGCTGGGCGTTCGGTTTTTGATTTGGCGGTATGTTTTCTCGTTGTTTTATACCGTGTACTGCTCATAATATCTAAAAATCACACCTACTTCGTTAATTGCCTTTAATAAACATTACTTAATATATGACCATAGGGCAAACAAATAAAAATGTGTGTCTTGTGCCTGTGCACATGCCATGTTAAATACACAACATTTGGATTAGACATAAAGTTTACTACGTGTGTCGAATTGTGATGTCCTAGATAGTAGCCATAGGCATATGTCACATTGTGACGGCATATGTCACAGACAAATGTGACTTTGTATCGTCACCGATAACAAAGTATGTCGTATTGTGACATCACAAATACTACTCAGACATCATGACTGTACGCACAAATACGATAAATACCTAAACAATGGCGTGAACTTTAAAACTGTTTATCTAAAATATAGTCAGACAGAGACAATATATGATTCATTAGCCTAAGAGAAAGGAAGGTTTATCATGAATTATGCTTTTATATGCTCATCAAAATCTCGTTGACACAATACTTCCGGTTGGTGTTGACAATCATTTCCGGAAGAGTATATGGCAAGTAAATAAACCAGGTCAAACAGAGGAGACTGTGTTACCATAAACTGTATAATAATGAGCATAATGGCCATTCAAGTGCTTTAAACTCCCACGCGCCCAGTTGTTGTTAATCATGTTTTGTTAAGAAAGCTATGCAAACCTTGTCATTAACCCTTTGCACGCTAACGGCAGATACAATCACTTTAGCAAACAGCATAGAGCCAGATCAGACGGAACAGAACATTACTATTCGGATAGTGGAGCTAAACCATTTGGGTGAATAGCAAACAACATAGATCCTGATCAGACGCGGCGCTACGCCAGAAAACCGGCGACTATATCTGATACGCTGAGAAATGTCTTCTGGTAATCATTGGAATTGGCAAATGTCAAAACATGTTTGAATATAAATGAAGCATTTACATTACATTAAAAAAACAGACGCATTTGTAGTCCAGTAGTAACACGCTGGACTGGTAATCCAGGGATCGTAGGTTCGATCCCCCGACTGATCCTAATAAAATTAACCGTCTTTCAGATGGGACATTAAAACGAGATATTGTGTCGGTGCTGTACACAGTGCATGTAAAAGAACCAGAGCAGACTCTGGAATGGGTCTCTGTCTGTATCATTGCACTCACTATCCTCCAAAAATCTAAAATGACTAATCTCTTCAGGAGGCGTCGCTCATATGGGCAACCGGTAGCGACGATAAATAAACGTTACATACACATGTAAAGAAAGAATAGTTTTAAAGCAAATGACATTGGCTGCTAAGAACAAAATTGTGTGATGCACGTGAGAAAAAGATAAAATATAATAATTATTATGAAAACCTAATAATAGCTGATCCCTAGGACAAGTCATTAAAAACTGAAAGTAATATATTGATCAGAAATGTGATTAAATGGACAGTTTTGTCATACATAATGAAACATTTAAATATGTGTTACTATATACGGCTAATTGTGTGTGTACGTTTCTTGATATATTTTTTAGTTTTGTTAATAAATGTATATTTTTAAAATAACAATTTATCCCCGTTCGTAAATAATTATAGCTTTATATAACTTCAACAGTCGTGTTTCTTTAATTAATATGTTTTGTTTTCTATGTCATTGTATATATGTTTTCTATGTTGAGGGCCTTATTTGTATTAGCCATGTTTTATGTAAGCTCCCTAGTAAAATAAAGTCTTTATTATTATTATTATTATTATTATTGGAGAGGTTATGTGTAAGTCATTAGAGCGTTGCCCTGTTAAGAGAAAGGTCCCTGCTTCGAACCCGGCGTTACGCGGCGGCTAATCTGGATCTATGTTGTGTGCACATTTTCGAATGTATAAAGCATTTCAAGGGTTTGTATCGGAGTGCAGAATTCTACCGTTACTCAACAGCAATACAATATGCCGTATGGGTTATCGTGTGACATTTAATAAGGAAATATAATTGTTGTTGTTGATCAAGTTGTAACACACTGATAAGTACCCAAGACCTATTGAGAAGTATTTGAGATGGCACGGTGGTCGCCAGATCGGACATGTGGGTTTTCTCCGGGTACTCCGGATTCCTCCCACACGAATAACCACATTTACGCTTTCATCCGCGCCAACGAGACTGATTAATAAAAGTTGTTAAAACTTGCTTCGCAATCGTTGAAAATAAAGAAAGTTTAAAAAAAGATCTATTGATTGGGTAATTAACATAACATACTGTATATCGGCATTAAATAGCATAAGCACATGTATAGCCATACATGATGAAGTTTGACAAATAGTGAGCTACATGATACAGTTTTATGAAAAGTTTGAATATAATTATCAGTTAATAATTAGTTGATGAAAAAGTCCAATAAGTGACACTTGAAATATAATGACTGCACTGTTCGTGTATTTATGTATTACCTAGATGTTTTCTTAATCGAAAAGCAAAAAAGATAAATTTCGCGAGATTGTTAACATTGTTTACGGGTTTATTTGACATTAAGTTTTCGGATTTGTATATATTTGGCCATCTGCAATAATATGGTGTCATAAAATCTTTACGTAATTGTCTATATGTCGGACATACAAGGAAAAAATGATATTCGTTTTCAATGACATTCATTGAACAGCTTTTTTATCATTCCTTGGAATAGTTGTGTATCTTCCCGTTTCTATCATAAGATCATGCGATGTGAGCCAACATTTCGATAACGCTATTCTATATGTATTTGCATAGATACAGATAGATATATATATATATAGATAGATAGATAAATGTTTATTTACGTCTCATTTTTGTACACGCATACACAACATATTTAAACAGTAATATTAAAACAATGTACAAAACCACTCATGTTTGAGTTATTACAATATGATACAAGACATATATTAATAGTTTTATCCAGTATTTTATCATATTAATTTTTCTAATAATTTTCATGACCTATTTCTCCATAAAGTCCTTCAAGGTGTGTAGATCTTTTTACGCATAGAATCTTTCTTAGCAATTTACAATGTATTCATTCTATGTCTTGATTCATGGCTGCCCCATGTTTCCGAGCTATAATTTAAGATTGACACAACTAAGCTGTCAAATAGCATACATTTTTCCTTTACATGCAAATTCATTTAGTTAAGAACTATAAATAGGTTATGTAGCGCATACGTTGCATGTTGTGCTAGTTGTTTTTGCGTTCGAAACCAGTTTCCATTTTTGAAGAAATGTATGCCTAGCTATTTAAATGTGTTGACTGTTTCTATTACAGAATTGTTTAATGTAAAATTGTAACTCGTATGTCGCCCCATTTCAAATATCATAATTTTTGTTTTTGCTATATTTATTGTCAGGCCCCATGTATTACAATAAGTTTCCAAATCATGTAGCATGGATTGGAGAGCTTCTGCTGTATGAGTGAATAATGAAAAACATTAGTCAGTTACTGCCCCTGAATACTCCTAAAAGTATATTGGTCTTCTTAATTGGTTTCCTCTGTTTTTATCATTGTTTCCTTTGCACCACATGTTTTCCATTTTTATCAGTATTCTCGTCTTATAATTATGAAATTATGAAATCTCGACATATATCCTTTAGCATATCTAATGGTACCTTATTGTAAAAATTGGTTCAATTAATTAACATGGTTTTGATAAAATTACATTTATCCTAACGCAACATCTGGTTAGACGACAACAGTAAAAACAAAGGATTCCAACTAAAAGGACCAATATACATATCGGGATAAATCTGACTTTATCCATCAACTTGATCAAGAGAGGTAATAGAAAAACCAGTAATGTCTCTCATTAAATAATAACTAATACATGTACCTGTATAATTTGCAATACTAACAATGATAACATTAAATAATAACTAATGCATGTACCTGTATAATTTGCAATACTAACAATGATAACATTAAATAATAACTAATGCATGTACCTGTATAATTTGCAATACTAACAATGATAACATTAAATAATAACTAATACATGTACCTGTATAATTTGCAATACTAACAATGATAACATTAAATACTTTGATTAACGAGAGAGCCCATTTAAAACAATGACAGGTAAGAATGACATGGGACATTAATGAGTACATTAGACAAATAATAACTTACCTTTAAATGAATGTATATATGACTTTACAAGCCATATCAACAACAGTGTTAAATTAAACTTCTTCACACGCCGAGTAAATAACAATTGAAATGAGTTGCCAAACTACATAGCAAATGCTAAGCCCTTAGGCAAAGCATTTAAATTCCACATTGACTCTTCTCTCTCCCTCGTGGCGATCGATTCCATCAGGAATGAGGTCTCGAGAGTGATTAATATAAGCTGTATGAACTTGTTTCGCAATCGAGATAAAATAAATTTGTATAAACTAAAACGTAAATAAAAATGTTTAAGCTAAATCATGGGATATAGGAACTATACTGAGTATAAACACAGCTCACCCCTACATATACTGAGTCAAAAAAGAAACGATACCTGGTGTTTATGTGTCTATAATTTCAACATTTATTAAGAAAATTCTTTGAAAATTCATAAGATGATAGTCCAACATGTTTGAAAGAGGAGCACATAAAGCATAATGAGCCTCCGAAACTGTCTGCTGCGTGATGACGTAATTCGTCGGACAGGGGTCTAATGGAGTTTTCACACAGACGTCAATACCGAGTATGGGCACCATTTGCGTCTCTCGCTGCAATGCACCGCCGTCGCATCGAACGGAAGAGTGTCTGAATCTCTTGCTGGTCAATATTTGTCCATTCCTGACGCAAAACATCCCTCAGTTGGTTTAACGTTACCGGCTGACGTTGTCTGACGCGGCGGTCTAACGTATCCCACAAATGTTCTATGGGTGACAAGTCTGGTGACAAAGCAGGCCACGGCAGGGTTTCAATATTGTTCTGCTCCAATAATGTGGTGGAAATCCGAGCAGTATGACACCTGGCGTTGTCCTGTTGGAACAGTGTGACGTTTCTGTTGGCGTTAAAGAACGGCACAACAACTGGCGCAAGGATCTCATCACAGTACCGCTGGGCGTTTAGGTTCCCGTCCACCACTAACAGTTCAGTGCGACTGCCGAAGGTGATACCGCCCCACGCCATAACGCTTCCGCCCCCGAACAGATCGACCTGACGTACACATGCGTCGGCGTAACGTTCACCGCGTCTGCGATATACCCGCTCTCTGCCATCCGCTCGACACAAACAGAACCGCGATTCATCGCTAAACATCACCGAATTCCACTGTAACCGAGTCCAGCGAGCACGTTCCGTCGTCCATTCCCGCCGTACGTCACGGTGACGTCGTGTCAGGATGGGTCCAACGTATGGCCGATAGGCACGAATGCCACGTTCACCGAGCCGGTTCCTGACTGTTTGTGCACTGATGCGATTGTTGGTCATCCCAGGAGTAACGGCAGCTGTGTGCGTAGCAGGTAGGAACCGGTCACGTAAATGTGACGTCCGAATGTGACGGTCCTGTTCACGCGTCGTCACACGTGGTCGACCAGATCTTGGACGGTCGTCCACCGATCCATGTGTTCGATAACGTCGAAGTAGACGTGTTATCGTGATCCTCGTAACCCCGAGTCGATTTGCGACGTCACGCTGACGTAAACCGCCGTCAATCATGCCAATGGCACGCATTCTCTGATTGCGGTTTAGCCTAGGCATTTTGTTAGAGGTAACAATGTGTATGTAAGGTGTTTTTCCTCGATGATAATGCAATACCAGTACAATAAACCGGTTTTTCGATTGCATATTTTAGGGAATATATAGACACGTTAAATAGTATGTATTATATGTATTCAGAGCATGGTACAGTTATCTTTTTAGGCGATTTCAACTCGAAAGTTGTTCAACAGTCGATGCACTCGTACAGAGACATTTATATCTCTAATTTTTTAAACGATACTAATTTGGTGGCAATAGATACTTTACCTTTATGTAAGGGAGCTAACTCAACTTTTGTGTCATATGATGGTCAATCAGAAAATTTGATCGACCATATTTGCGTACCAATTGAAAATTTGGATTGCATTAAATATTGCGAGATCATCGACGATCACTGTCTAAATGTTTCTAACCATCGACCAGTTATGTGCAGTCTGTGTTGTCCTATTATTATGTATGCTAATGGTTACTGTGGTACAAACCGTATTAACTGGAATAAGGTCTCTGAGGCTGAGTATAATTGCTATGAAAATACATTGAGCCAGTCAGAGTGCCTGCTGAGGGCTATATTTCAACCAATCTCATCGCCGAATGATATCGACAGCATATACACCAATATCGTTACTGCTGTTCAGGAAGCGTCGGCAGCATCTATGCGTAAACGAACATTTAAGCATTTCTTAAAGCCTTACTGGACTAAAAACTTAACGCTTCTGCAGAAAAATATAAGTCGTTTACGTCATATATGGTTGTCTGAAGGAAAACCGCGTGGCTTTAGCCAATCTTACTGCAATTATAAAGACGCAAAGCGCGAATTTAGACGCACGCATAGACGTATCGTCGAAACGTTCATGCGGGATCAAGACGATGAGCTAGATAAACTTGGTGAAGTTGACCAGAAGCAATTTTGGCGCGTAATTAATAGGAAACGTAAAGGTTGCAATAAAGCTGGCTGTGAAATTAAGTTTGGCAATGTCATGTACCGCGATGCGTTATCCATCACAGACCAATGGAAACAATATTTCGCAGACTTATATACTCCTGACGAAAATGCAAATTACAATTCAGCATGGAAAAATACTGTTGATGACACGGTTCATAGCTTACAGTCCCCTATAAATAGTGCCACAAGCAATGTATATCTTAATACCTCAATTTCGCCAGATCTTTTAGCCGACTTATTGCGTAAATGCAAAAAAGGTAAAATGCCCGGTTATGATAATGTTTTCTATGAGCATTTGATTCATGGTGGTAACACGTTAATATTAGTTCTAGCACGTCTGTACTCGGCAATGCTAAAATTTAGTTATGTACCCCCAGACATGAACCGGGGCGTAATTGTGACGCTACACAAGGGCGGTCGTAAAAGTAAACATGATCCACATAATTACCGCGCTATTACACTAACCTCTACAATATTAAAGTTGTATGAAAGTGTTCTTTTAACCCGTGCAGGGGATGATATCCTGAAAGATCTAAGTCCTCAGCAAGGTGGCTTCCAACAACAACTAGGCTGTATAATGACATCGTTTTCCTTAAGGGAGTCAATATCATTTGCAAAAGAGCACCACAGCAAGGCCTTCATTTGTTACTTAGATTGTCGCCAGGCATTTGACCGTGTCTGGCATAATGGTCTAATTTATCAACTAGAGGCGTGTATGCTAGACCATCTCACATTCAAATCTTTTGTATCCCTCTATAGTAACATGAATAGTTGTGTCCGCAATCAGTCATTCACATCGGAGTGGTTCCCCGTTATGCAGGGTACCAGACAGGGAGGGAAGAGTTCCCCTCTCCCTTTTTTACTTTACATAAATGGCCTAATACAGGAGTTAGAAAACTCTAAGCTAGGCTTTTGTATATATAATTTTAACATTTGTAGTCCAACAGTTGCTGATGACATGATTCTATTCTCCATGTCCAAGTACGGACTAGATCAGATGTTACAAATATGTTATGAATATTCATTAATATGGAGGTTTGAATACAATGCCAAGAAATGCTCTGTCGTTGTGTACAATGAAACAAAGCATGAGTTTGATCAATCAGATAGGTCATGGAAACTTGGTGATCAAACTATCACTGAAGACATCCAATATACTCACCTGGGGATTATATGTAACAAGTACTGCTCATTAAATGACAATATTCACTCGGCAAGTATCAAACTCCGTGGTACCCTACTTAACATGTCCAATAGTGGTGTTGGATCTGGGAACCTAAACATATTCAGTCTCACAAAACTGTATAGGACAGTAGTATTGCCGACATCCCTATACGGGTGTGAACTGTGGAGCTATCTTACATCCGCCAATATCCCTGAAATCGAACGAGCCCATAGATTTTGCATAAAATATATTCAACGCCTACCATTGTTCACTAATAATCAGGCATCACTCAGCTGTCTGGGCCTTGTTCCGATTGAAACAGAAATTAATTACAAGAAACTCCAGTTTCTGGGTCAACTCCTCCGACTACCCTGCCAATATCTCTCGAAACGTATCTTTATAAACAGGTTGGTACGCTATAAATCTTGCATTGAAAGACAAAGCCTTGGGTTTATTCCTGATGTGCTTGGATTACTTAGGAAGTATGATCTCATGCATTATGTAGATATCTTTCTTGAAACTGCATACTTTCCATCGAAATATCAATGGAAATATATTCTTAAACGGAATGTATATGGAATAGATTCCGAAGAAGGTACTATATCAGCATGTAGCTCCTTGCCTACAGGTATTGGTAAAACTATATTCCAAAAACAGGAACCTTGTACTATCTGGCAATTAAGCCGTAAATTCCCAAGCGTAAAAATGTACTGTTTCACAGCTATATATGTACTGTGTAGATTACTTTCTTTCTCACGTCCTGAGTTACGCACACAATGCGATAAATGTGTTGTGAACTTAGTTGTTCATAAGCTGTTATTATGTACATCTCAGGATAAATTAAGAAAGTGCTTATGGCAGAACATAAGTTGTGTGACTGGTATTAAGACATACATTGATTTTATCAAACAACCACCCGAGACACAGATATATGATATGCTTGCAGGACTGGAGACACATGAACTTCCAGACACCGCAAGCGAAACACTTATGATAATATGTTTTAGGGCATTCTGGCAAATGCTCTAAACTTAAGGTTGTGGTAAATCAGTAATCTAAACATGTTTGCTTCTATTTAAATACCATTGTATTGCTTTTAGGTACCTGAACCGTTTTCTTTACTGAATAATGGTGTTCCGGTTATAAACACTGTAACATCTTTTGTGTGCGCTACCATCATCTCTTTCCCTTGCATTTCGTTTCGGCAAGTAATGATGATCGGTATACACTAATTAATAGCTGCATGGTTATGTCAGTTCTTATGACCATTATTGTACATTTGTACTACTTTGTATATATGTATGTTTATATGTGTCCATGTAAAACGTGTAATTGTATATTATGTATGTTCACTTGTGCTCTTCATGTATATGGAGGTAATAAAAGGATTAATTAACGTGCAAATCGGAAATTCGGCGTTCCAGGATTATCGGGTGTTTATTTACCTGTGTTTATGGTTGGCTGACGTTGCAATAAGATACCCGGTACTGATACGTAATGATATATTAAACCTTTCTATGGTTTTATCCGTTTTACGTCATTTTTAGTTTGGTATCGTTTCTTTTTTGACTCAGTATATATAGATAGAAATGCTAGCGATTAATACTGACATGGATATATATAAAATAAGATAAGATAAATTTTATTTTGAGTCGGCAAAACATATCACAAATAACATAAGCTCTGATGAGCTTTTATAACCGACTATATAACAACATGTGTATATGAATAACAAGAGTAAAAAATAGCTATGGGAAATAAAAAGTTGAATTAAATTAGACACTCTATGCTAAAACAAAACATGCTTATTTAGTCGAACAGTAAAATTAGACATAAGATGAACATAAGAAGCTACATAATAAAAGAATAAGACAACAGCCATGCAGGCAACAAAGGTGAATTATAAAAGAAAACTAAAAATGCAATCAAAGCTATAGCTGAAATGAACTGCATGCTGATCCTTCACTGTGGGAGTGCTAAGTCCACTTGAAAGCACGCCCATATATGATCAGTGATGTCTACATAGTTATCTATGTCTAGCTGTGTGACGGCAATGTGTGACGTCAAGTAAGATTTCAGTTCATATATGACCAGTGATGTCTACATAGTTATCTATGTCTAGCTGTGTGACGGCAATGTGTGACGTCAAGTAAGAGTTCAGTTCATAAATAACCAGTGATGTATACATAGTAATATTTGTCTAGCTGTGTGACGGCAATGTGTGACGTCAAGTAAGAGTTCAGTTCATATATGACCAGTGATGTATACATAGTAATATATGTCTAGCTGTGTGACGACAATGTGTGACGTCAAGTAAGAGTTCAGTTCATAAATAACCAGTGATGTTTACATAGTAATATATGTCTAGCTGTGTGACGGCAATGTGTGACGTCAAGTAAGATTTCAGTTCAGGGAGTAGTGTGTACTGACAACATACTGACACTATAATGACAATATACTGATACTATACTGACAATATACTGACAACATACTAGCAATATGCTTAAATTTTCTTAAATAAGTGAATTGACTCTAAACATATATCGTCAAAAATAAGCGAAATTTGATAACTGGCATTGTCGTTTAATACCTAAGTAAAGCAGATATTCTACTATAATATAATGGGGAGATACGACAAGCGAACGAAACAAATACACGCAATATATACGACTACTGTTTAAATACAACACACAAAAACACACTGATGGAAGCAACACAAATTGCAACATTTGATTTAAATCTAGAAATTCTGCCAAATATGTTATTACATTCAAGAGACTAACTAGACAATACAATATTGCTGGTTTACTATTATACAATATAGTATTGCTGGTTCACTATTATACAATATAGTATTGATGGTTCACTATTATACAGTATATTATTGCTGGTTCACTATTAGACAGTATAGTATTGATGGTTCACTATTATACAGTATATTATTGCTGGTTCACTATTAGACAGTATAGTATTGATGGTTCACTATTATACAGTATATTATTGCTGGTTCACTATTAGACAGTATATTATTGCTGGTTCACTATTATACAGTATATTATTGCTGGTTCACTATTATACAGTATATTATTGCTGGTTCACTATTATACAGTATATTATTGCTGGTTCACTATTATACAGTATATTATTGCTGGTTCACTATTAGACAGTATATTATTGCTGGTTCACTATTAGACAGTATATTATTGCTGGTTCACTATTAGACAGTATATTATTGCTGGTTCACTATTAGACAGTATATTATTGCTGGTTCACTATTATACAGTATATTATTGCTGGTTCACTATTAGACATATATTATTGCTGGTTCACTATTATACAGTATATTATTGCTGGTTCACTATTATACAGTATATTATTGCTGGTTCACTATTATACAGTATATTATTGCTGGTTCACTATTATACAGTATATTATTGCTGGTTCACTATTATACAGTATATTATTGCTGGTTCACTATTATACAGTATATTATTGCTGGTTCACTATTATACAGTATATTATTGCTGGTTCACTATTATACAGTATATTATTGCTGGTTCACTATTATACAGTATATTATTGCTGGTTCACTATTATACAGCATATTATTGCTGGTTCACTATTAGACAGTATATTATTGCTGGTTCACTATTATACAGTATATTATTGCTGGTTCACTATTATACAGTATATTATTGCTGGTTCACTATTATACAGTATATTATTGCTGGTTCACTATTAGACAGTATATTATTGCTGGTTCACTATTATACAGCATATTATTGCTGGTTGACTTTATACAGCATATTATTGCTGGTTCACTATTATACAGTATATTATTGCTGGTTCACTATTATACAGTATATTATTGCTGGTTCACTATTATACAGTATATTATTGCTGGTTCACTATTATACAGTATATTATTGCTGGTTCACTATTATACAGTATATTATTGCTGGTTCATTATTAGACAGAATACTATTGCTGGTTCACTATTAGACAGTATATTATTGCTGGTTCACTATTAGACAGTATATTATTGCTGGTTCACTATTAGACAGAATACTATTGCTGGTTCACTATTATACAGTATATTATTGCTGGTTCACTGTTATGCAGCATGTTATTGCTGGTTCACTATTAGACAGTATATTATTGCTGGTTCACTATTAGACAGTATATTATTGCTGGTTCACTATTAGACAGAATACTATTGCTGGTTCACTATTAGACAGTATATTATTGCTGGTTCACTATTATACAGCATATTATTGCTGGTTCACTATTATACAGTATATTATTGCTGGTTCACTATTATACAGTATATTATTGCTGGTTCACTATTATACAGTATATTATTGCTGGTTCACTATTATACAGTATATTATTGCTGGTTCACTATTATACAGTATATTATTGCTGGTTCACTATTATACAGTATATTATTGCTGGTTCACTATTATACAGTATATTATTGCTGGTTCACTATTATACAGTATATTATTGCTGGTTCACTATTATACAGTATATTATTGCTGGTTCACTATTATACAGTATATTATTGCTGGTTCACTTTATACAGCATATTATTGCTGGTTCACTATTAGACAGTATATTATTGCTGGTTCACTATTATACAGCATATTATTGCTGGTTCACTATTATACAGTATATTATTGCTGGTTCACTATTATACAGTATATTATTGCTGGTTCACTATTATACAGTATATTATTGCTGGTTCACTATTATACAGTATATTATTGCTGGTTCACTATTATACAGTATATTATTGCTGGTTCACTATTATACAGTATATTATTGCTGGTTCACTATTATACAGTATATTATTGCTGGTTCACTATTATACAGCATATTATTGCTGGTTCACTATTAGACAGTATATTATTGCTGGTTCACTATTAGACAGTATATTATTGCTGGTTCACTATTATACAGTATATTATTGCTGGTTCACTATTATACAGTATATTATTGCTGG
>CM026404.1:44383690-44411627 GCA_014843695.1 Archivesica marissinica | reverse complement strand
AGTGACACAATGTTGCCTGCTAGTGACACAATGTTGCCTGCTAGTGATACAATGTTGCCTGCTAGTGACACAATGTTGCCTGCTAGTGATACAATGTTGCCTGCTAGTGATACAATGTTGCCTGCTAGTGACACAATGTTGCCTGCTAGTGACACAATGTTGCCTGCTAGTGACACAATGTTGCCTGCTAGTGATACAATGTTGCCTGCTAGTGACACAATGTTGCCTGCTAGTGACACAATGTTGCCTGCTAGTGACACAATGTTGCCTGCTAGTGACACAATGTTGCCTGCTAGTGACACAATGTTGCCTGCTAGTGACACAATGTTGTCTGCTAGTGACACAATGTTGCCTGCTAGTGACACAATGTTGCCTGCTAGTGACACAATGTTGCCTGCTAGTGACACAATGTTGTCTGCTAGTGATACAATGTTGCCTGCTAGTGATACAATGTTGCCTGCTAGTGACACAATGTTGCCTGCTAGTGACACAATGTTGCCTGCTAGTGATACAATGTTGCCTGCTAGTGATACAATGTTGCCTGCTAGTTATACAATGTTGCCTGCTAGTGACACAATGTTGCCTGCTAGTGATACAATGTTGCCTGCTAGTGATACAATGTTGCCTGCTAGAGACACAATGTTGCCTGCTAGTGATATAATGTTGTCTGCTAGAGACACAATGTTGCCTGCTAGTTACACAATTTTGCCTAATAGTGACACATTGTTGCCTGCTAGTGACACAATGTTGCCTGCTAGTGACACAATGTTGTCTGCTAGTGACACAATGTTGCCTGCTAGTGACACAATGTTGCCTGCTAGTGATACAATGTTGCCTGCTAGTGACACAATGTTGTCTGCTAGTGACACAATGTTGCCTGCTAGTGACACAATGTTTTCTGCTAGTGATACAATGTTGCCTGCTAGTGACACAGCGTTGCCTGCTAGTGACACACTGTTGCCTGCTAGTGATACAATGTTGTCTGCCTGAGACACAATGCTGCCTGCTAGTGACACAATGCTGCCTGCTAGAGACACAATGTTGCCTGCTAGTGACACAATGTTGCCTGCTAGTGAAACAATGCTGCCTGCCTGCTAGTGACACAATGTTACCTGCTATTGATACAATGTTGTATGCGAGGGACACAATGTTGCATGCTAGTGACACAATGTTGCCTGCTAGTGATACAATGTTGCCTGCTAGTGACACAATGTTGCCTGCTAGTGATACAATGATGCCTGCTAGTGACACAATGTTGCCTGCTAGTATCACAATGTTGCCTGCTAGTGACACAATGTTGCCTGCTAGTGATACAATGTTGCCTGCTAGTGACACAATGTTGCCTGCTAGTGATACAATGTTGCCTGCTAGTGATACAATGTTGCCTGCTAGTGACACAATGTTGCCTGCTAGTGACACAATGTTGCCTGCTAGTGATACAATGTTGCCTGCTAGTGATACAATGTTGCTGCTAGTGATACAATGTTGCCTGCTAGTGATACAATGTTGCCTGCTAGTGACACAATGTTGCCTGCTAGTGATACAATGTTGCCTGCTAGTGATACAATGTTGCCTGCTAGTGATACAATGTTGCCTGCTAGTGACACAATGTTGCCTGCTAGTGACACAATGTTGCCTGCTAGTGATACAATGTTGCCTGCTAGTGACACAATGTTGCCTGCTAGTGACACAATGTTGCCTGCTAGTGACACAATGTTGCCTGCTAGTGACACAACCAAACAACCCAAACAACCAACACAACCCAACACAACCCAAACAACCCAAACTGTTGCCTGCTAGTGATACAATGTTGCCTGCTAGTGACACAATGTTGCCTGCTAGTGATACAATGTTGCCTGCTAGTGACACAATGTTGCCTGCTAGTGACACAATGTTGCCTGCTAGTGATACAATGTTGCTGCTAGTGACACAATGTTGCCTGCTAGTGACACAATGCTGCCTGCTAGTGACACAATGTTGCCTGCTAGTGACACATGTTGCCTGCTAGTGACACAATGTTGCCTGCTAGTGACACAATGTTGCCTGCTAGTGACACAATGTTGCCTGCTAGTGATACAATGTTGCCAGCTAGTGACACAATGTTGCCTGCTAGTGATACAATGTTGCCTGCTAGTGACACACTGCTGCCTGCCTGCTAGTGACACAATGTTGCCTGCTAGTGATTCAATGTTGTCTGCGAGAGACACAATGTTGCATGCTAGTGACACAATGTTACCTGCTAGTGACACAATGTTGCCTGCTAGTGACACAATGTTGTCTGCTAGTGACACAATGTTGCCTGCTAGTGACACAATGTTGCCTGCTAGTGACACAATGTTGCCTGCTAGTGATACAATGTTGCCAGCTAGTGACACAATGTTGCCTGCTAGTGATACAATGTTGCCTGCTAGTGACACACTGCTGCCTGCCTGCTAGTGACACAATGTTGCCTGCTAGTGATACAATGTTGTCTGCTAGAGACACAATGTTGCATGCTAGTGACACAATGTTACCTGCTAGTGACACAATGTTGCCTGCTAGTGACACAATGTTGTCTGCTAGTGACACAATGCTGCCTGCTAGAGACACAATGTTGCCTGCTAGTGACACACTATTGCCTGCTAGTGACACAATGCTGCCTGCCTGCTAGTGACACAATGTTGCCTGCTAGTGATACAATGTTGCCTGCTAGTGATACAATGTTGCCTGCTAGTGACACAGTGTTGCCTGCTAGTGATACAATGTTGCCTGCTAGTGATACAATGTTGCCTGCTAGTGATACAATGTTGCCTGCTAGTGACACAATGTTGCCTGCTAGTGACACAATGTTGCCTGCTAGTGACACAATGTTGCCTGCTAGTGACACAATGTTGCCTGCTAGTGACACAATGTTGCCTGCTAGTGATACAATGTTTCCTGCTAGTGATACAATGTTGTCTGCTAATGATACAATGGTGTCTGCTAGTGACACAATGTTGCCTGCTAGTGACACAATGTTGCCTGCTAATGATACAATGTTGCCTGCTAGTGATACAATGTTGTCTGCTAGTGATACAATGTTGCCTGCTAGTGACACAATATTGCCTGCTAGTGACACAATGTTGCCTGTAGTGATACAATGTTGCCTGCTAGTGATACAATGTTGCCTGCTAGTGATACAATGTTGCCTGCTAGTGATACAATGTTGTCTGCTAGTGATACAATGTTGCCTGCTAGTGATACAATGTTGCCTGCTAGTGACACAATGTTGTCTGCTAGTGATACAATGGTGTCTGCTAATGATACAATGTTGCCTGCTAGTGACACAATGTTGTCTGCTAGTGATACAATGTTGTCTGCTAATGATACAATGTTGCCTGCTAGTGACACAATGTTTTCTGCTAGTGATACAATGTTGTCTGCTAGTGACACAATGTTGTCTGCTAGTGATACAATGTTGCCTGCTAGTGACACAGTGTTGCCTGCTAGTGACACAATGTTGCCTGCTAGTGATACAATGTTGTCTGCTAATGATACAATGTTGCGTGCTAGTGATACAATGTTGCCTGCTAGTTGCCTGCTAGTGACACAATGTTGCCTGCTAGTGATACAATGTTGCCTGCTAGTGATACAATGTTGCCTGCTAGTGACACAATGTTGTCTGCTAGTGACACAATGTTGTCTGCTAGTGATACAATGTTGTCTGCTAATGATACACTGTTGCCTGCTAGTGATACAATGTTGTCTGCTAGTGACACAATGTTGTCTGCTAGTGATACAATGTTGTCTGCTAGTGATACAATGTTGCCTGCTAGTGACATAATGTTGCCTGCTAGTGATACAATGTTGCCTGCTAGTGACATAATGTTGCCTGCTAGTGATACAGTGTTGCCTGCTAGTGATACAATGTTGCCTGCTAGTGACACAGTGTTGCCTGCTAGTGATACAATGTTGCCTGCTAGTGACACAATGTTGCCTGCTAGTGATACAATGTTGCCTGCTAGTGATACAATGTTGTCTGCTAGTGATACAATGTTGCTTGTTAGTGACACAATGTTGCCTGCTAGTGATACAATGTTGCCTGCTAGTGACACAATGTTGTCTGCTAGTGATACAATGTTGCCTGCTAGTGACACAATGTTGCCTGCTAGTGATACAATGTTGCCTGCTAGTGATACAATGTTGCCTGCTAGTGATACAATGTTGCCTGCTAGTGATACAATGTTGCCTGCTAGTTATACAATGTTGCCTGCTAGTGACACAATGTTGCCTGCTAGTGATACAATGTTGCCTGCTAGTGATACAATGTTGCCTGCTAGAGACACAATGTTGCCTGCTAGTGATATAATGTTGTCTGCTAGAGACACAATGTTGCCTGCTAGTTACACAATTTTGCCTAATAGTGACACATTGTTGCCTGCTAGTGACACAATGTTGCCTGCTAGTGACACAATGTTGTCTGCTAGTGACACAATGTTGCCTGCTAGTGACACAATGTTGCCTGCTAGTGACACAATGTTGCCTGCTAGTGATACAATGTTGCCTGCTAGTGACACAATGTTGTCTGCTAGTGACACAATGTTGCCTGCTAGTGACACAATGTTTTCTGCTAGTGATACAATGTTGCCTGCTAGTGACACAGCGTTGCCTGCTAGTGACACACTGTTGCCTGCTAGTGATACAATGTTGTCTGCCTGAGACACAATGCTGCCTGCTAGTGACACAATGCTGCCTGCTAGAGACACAATGTTGCCTGCTAGTGACACAATGTTGCCTGCTAGTGAAACAATGTTGCCTGCTAGTGACACAATGTTGCCTGCTAGTGACACAATGTTGCCTGCTAGTGACACAATGTTGTATGCTAGTGACACAATGTTGCCTGCTAGTGACACAATGTTGCCTGCTAGTGACACAATGTTGCCTGCTAGTGACACAATGTTGCCTGCTAGTGATACAATGTTGCCTGCTAGTGACACAATGTTGCCTGCTAGTGACACAATGTTGCCTGCTAGTGACACAATGTTGCCTGCTAGTGAAACAATGTTGCCTGCTAGTGACACAATGTTGCCTGCTAGTGACACAATGTTGCCTGCTAGTGACACAATGTTGCCTGCTAGTGATACAATGTTGCCTGCTAGTGACACAATGTTGCCTGCTAGTGACACAATGTTGCCTGCTAGTGATACAATGTTGCCTGCTAGTGACACAATGTTGCCTGCTAGTGATACAATGTTGCCTGCTAGTGACACAATGTTGCCTGCTAGTGATACAATGTTGCCTGCTAGTGATACAATGTTGCCTGCTAGTGATACAATGTTGCCTGCTAGTGATACAATGTTGCCTGCTAGTGATACAATGTTGCCTGCTAGTGACACAATGTTGCCTGCTAGTGACACAATGTTGCCTGCTAGTGACACAATGTTGCCTGCTAGTGACACAATGTTGCCTGCTAGTGACACAATGTTGCCTGCTAGTGACACAATGTGCCTGCTAGTGATACAATGTTGCCTGCTAGTGACACAATGTTGCCTGCTAGTGACACAATGTTGCCTGCTAGTGACACAATGTTGCCTGCTAGTGATACAATGTTGCCTGCTAGTGACACAATGTTGCCTGCTAGTGACACAATGTTGCCTGCTAGTGATACAATGTTGCCTGCTAGTGATACAATGTTGCCTGCTAGTGACACAATGTTGCCTGCTAGTGACACAATGTTGCCTGCTAGTGACACAATGTTGCCTGCTAGTGATACAATGTTGCCTGCTAGTGACACAATGTTGCCTGCTAGTGACACAATGCTGCCTGCTAGTGACACAATGTTGCCTGCTAGTGACACAATGTTGCCTGCTAGTGACACAATGTTGCCTGCTAGTGATACAATGTTGCCTGCTAGTGACACAATGTTGCCTGCTAGTGATACAATGTTGCCTGCTAGTGACACAATGTTGCCTGCTAGTGATACAATGTTGCCTGCTAGTGACACAATGTTGCCTGCTAGTGACACAATGTTGCCTGCTAGTGATACAATGTTGCCTGCTAGTGATACAATGTTGCCTGCTAGTGATACAATGTTGCCAGTTGCCTGCTAGTGACACAATGTTGCCTGCTAGTGATACAATGTTGCCTGCTAGTGATACAATGTTGCCTGCTAGTGATACAATGTTGTCTGCTAGTGACACAATGTTGCCTGCTAGTGACACAATGTTGCCTGCTAATGATACAATGTTGCCTGCTAGTGATACAATGTTGCCTGCTAGTGACACAATGTTGCCTGCTAGTGATACAATGTTGCCTGCTAGTGATACAATGTTGCCTGTTAGTGATACAATGTTGCCTGCTAGTGATACAATGTTGCCTGCTAGTGACATAATGTTGCCTGCTAGTGATACAATGGTGCCTGCTAGTGATACAATGTTGCCTGCTAGTGACATAATGTTGCCTGCTAGTGATACAATGTTGCCTGCTAGTGACACAATGTTGTCTGCTAGTGATACAATGTTGTCTGCTAATGATACAATGTTGCCTGCTAGTGATACAATGTTGTCTGCTAGTGATACAATGTTGCCTGCTAGTGATACAATGTTGCCTGCTAGTGACACAATGTTGCCTGCTAGTGACACAATGTTGCCTGCTAGTGACACAATGTTGCCTGCTAGTGACACAATGTTGCCTGCTAGTGACACAATGTTGTCTGCTAGTGATACAATGTTGTCTGCTAGTGATACAATGTTGTCTGCTAATGATACAATGTTGTCTGCTAGTGACACAATGTTGCCTGCTAGTGACACAATGTTGCCTGCTAATGATACAATGTTGCCTGCTTGTGATACAATGTTGTCTGCTAGTGATACAATGTTGCCTGCTAGTGACACAATGTTGTCTGCTAGTGATACAATGTTGCCTGCTAGTGATACAATGTTGTCTGCTAATGATACAATGTTGTCTGCTAGAGATACAATGTTGCCTGCTAGTGATACATTATTGTCTGCTAATGATACAATGTTGCCTGCTAGAGATACAATGTTGCCTGCTAATGATACAATGTTGTCTGCTAGAGACACAATGTTGCCTGCTAGAGACACAATGTTGCCTGGTAGAGACACAATGTTGCCTGCTAGAGACACAATGTTGCCTGCTAGAGACACAGTGTTGCCTGCTAGAGACACAATGTTGTCTGCTAGAGACACAATGTTGCCTGCTAGAGACACAATTTTGCCTGCTAGAGACACAATGTTGTCTACTAGAGACACACTGTTGCCTGCTAGTGACACAATGTTGCCTGCTAATGACACAATGTTGTCTGCTATATGTGCTGTGTTAACTGTTTCATTCACATCGACCTATGGTGAAGAAACTACGCGCGACGAATATATAAATCGAAAGTCATGCTCATTCTATAGCTGTTGCTTCCTGCTTTTATTTATGAACATTTTGAAGTATGGTCTCCCGTCGCACTGCTATTCTAATGAACATAATATTAACTGTCTGACCACGCAGGGTTCTAGGATGCCCCCGGATGTTTTTAGAAACTAAATAGTCAGAGATATGTTTTGGTGTATAATTCATACCTGTAAATTTGTTTAAAGAACATTAACATTTTAGCCTACCGCTTTCAATGTTTCATACAAGTCGTGATAGCTCAGTGGTAGCGCGTTCGCGTCATGTGCGAAAGGCCCGGAGTTCGAACCCCGCTGGAGCCGTTACGATTGTGTCCTTAGGCAAGGCATTTAAATTCCACATGGCTCTTCTCTCTCCCTCGTGACGATGAATTCCTTCAGGAATGAGGTCTTGATAGTGATTAATATAAGTTATAAGAACTTGTTTCGCAATCGAGCTAAGATAAATTTGTATAAACTAAACTAAAATACGTCGTTTGAATATTTTTAATTATATATATATTTGCAGTAATGCTTAAGATATTTCAAACAATGCATCACACACACACACTCTCTCGATACGTATCAAAATAAGCTTGTACATAGGTTTCTGAAGGTTATATCATTTTGGAGCGCCCCTGTATATTGTGTATTTAATGAAATGTTTGCTCAAAATAACCCTCCATGAATGAAATCGTAAAAGGTCTGCTTATCCAATGCAATAGAGTTCTAATAATCTATTAGCTTATTTGTTATACCTATATTGGAGAATGCATACAAATGGGCATTCATTAATCATTGAATCCCCATTATAAATAAAATGCATTCATTCGCAATGTGTACATATAGTTATTTAAGTGTGTACGCCATACATGGTGTGTGTGTTTTACGTTTATTTATCGTCGTTACCTGTTGCCCATATGAGCGACGCCTCCTGAAGAGATAGGTCATTTTAGAGTTTTGGAGGATAGTGCAATGATACAGACAGATACCCATTCAAGAGTCTCATCTGGTTCTTTTATGTGCACGGTGTAAAGCACCGACACGAGACCGCGGTTTAAAGTCCCATCTGAAAGACTGTTAATTTAATTAGGGTCAGACGGGGGATCTCTGGATTCCCAGTCCATCGTGTTAACCACTGGACTACGTATCCCTCTGTGACATACATGATTTTGCTGGCGATGCACATTTATGTGTATGCCAAATAAACTTTGAATTGAATTGTTAATTAGTTAATGTGTAATTAATGAGTATATTCGTGATACTTATACATAACCTCTTTTTGTAAAGTTATTAACGAATATATAAATCAATTTATCACCTGACTGCTTGTATTCAGTTTCATACAGCCATCACCTATTTTCTTATATGTACACACGTGTAATATAACCTGGAAGGATTCTGATTTGTTGAGAGAATAATCCGTATAATTTGTAGGTGAATTGGTACATAACGTTAACGAGAAGACAAGCGACGATATAAATCGTGGCGTAATTATAACGCTGTTTAAAACGTACAGATTACGCTGGTTTTGTAATGAAGCCATGGACATGTTGTGCCGACGTACAGATTACGCTGGTTTTGTAATGAAGCCATGGACATGTTGTGCCGGTTTTGTAATGAAGCCATGGACATGTTGTGCCGGTTTTGTAATGAAGCCATGGACATGTTGTGCCGGTTTTGTAATAAAGCCATGGACATATTACGCTGGTTTTGTAATGAAGCCATGGACATGTTGTGCCGACGTAGAGATGACGCTGGTTTTGCAATGAAGCCATGGACATTTTGTGCCGAAGCTTGTTATTGGCACCAACATGAAAGTAGCAACGTTATTTGAATGTTCGTGCAAAGATATGATTAAAACGAGCGCTATATTGTAATATGATAAAAAGGATCTTATACTCGTGGTGATTTCATATCATATTTTATGAAACTCGTTTTGGAATTTTGCTATTAAGTTCGCCAAAAGGTTCGTTTAATAGCAAAATTCCAAAACTCATTTAATATTAATTAAATATTGTATGAAATCAGTGTAAGATCCTATATAGCCATAATATACATTCCTTAGCCAATCTCGCTATGCACAATAATCAAGTATGGGCATATTTGACTTTAGAATAATATAATGTATGAAAGATATTAGTTCCAGGAAAGCAGATTAATCTCATTGTATGGAGGATAGCGTCGTTGGCGTGATTAATTAGACATGGGCAAGACAGAAGTCTTAAAGTCTGTGGCAGTTTCAGTTCCCCAAGGCTACTGATGCGGAGATGCTGAGATGAACAGTTTTGTTGCTCTCTGGATTACCACTAATATGTTCCAGTTGATTTCCCTGTCTTATTGCTGGTGCACGCCACACATAATCACGTGTGTTGTTTAGTCTAGGATGTATTTTCTTATGTCTGAACAACTTTGGTTTTATTATCCTAGATATCTTTATGTATCAGAAAGTAACCAAAACGTGTCCTCATCCGGTACGTTAATTGATGTGCCTTGTAAATACCATCCACATCCGGTACGCTAATTGATGTGCCTTGTAAATACCATCCACATCCGGTACGTTAATTGATGTGCCTTGTAAATACCATCCACATCCGGTACGTTAATTGATGTGCCTTGTAAATACCATCCACATCCGGTACGCTAATTGATGCGCCTTGTAAATACCATCCACATCCGGTACGCTACTTGATGTGCCTTGTAACACATCCGGTACGCTAATTGATGTACCTTGTAAATACCATCCACATCCGGTACGTTAATTGATGTGCCTTGTAAATACCATCCACATCCGGTACGTTAATTGATGTGCCTTGTAAATACCATCCATATCAGGTACGCTAATTGATGTGCCTTGTAAATACCATCCACATCCGGTACGCTAATTGATGTACCTTGTAAATACCATCCACATCCGATACGTTAATTGATGTGCCTTGTAAATACCATCCATATCAGGTACGCTAATTGATGTACCTTGTAAATACCATCCACATCCGGTACGCTACTTGATGTGCCTTGTAAATACCATCCACATCCGGTACGCTAATTGATGTACCTTGTAAATACCATCCACATCCGGTACGTTAATTGATGTGCCTTGTAAATACCATCTACAACCGAAACGTTAATTGATGTGCCTTGTAAATACAATCCACATCCGATATGTTAATTGATGTGCCATGAAAATACCCGATCTACATCCGGTACGTTAATTGATGTGCCTTGTAAATACCATCTAGTGCGGGCCGTTGTCTAATGTTGTTACAACTTGTGGCCCAAACCATTTGCGTGTTCATATTATGTATTATATCTGTTTATGCATGACATATATAATAATGATTTGCAATAAAATATGCTTAAACTAAAAATACCATCTACATCCGGTACGTTAATTGATGTGCCTTGTAAATACCATCCATATCCGGTACGTTAATTGATGTGCCTTACAAATACTATCTACAACCGAAACGTTAATTGATGTGCCTTGTAAATACAATCCGCATCCGATATGTTAATTGACGTGCCATGAAAATACCCGATCTACATCCGGTACTTTACTTGATGTGCCTTGTAAATACCATCCACATCCGGTACGTTAATTGATGTGCCTTGTAAATACCATCCACATCCGGTACGCTAATTGATGTGCCTTGTAAATATCCGATCTACATCCGGTACGTTAAGTGATGTGCCATGGAAATACCACCCACATCCGGACGGTTAATTGATGTGCCATGGAAATACCATCCACATCCGGTACGCTAATTGATGTACCCTGCAAATACCATCTACATCCGGTACGCTAATTGATGTGCCTTGTAAATACCATCCATATCCGGTACGCTAATTGATGTACCTTGTAAATACCATCCACATCCGGTACGCTAATTGATGTACCTTGTAAATACCATCCACATCCGGTACGTTAATTGATGTGCCTTGAAAATATCCGATCTACATCCGGTATGTTAATTGATATGCCTTGTAAATACCATCTACATCCGGTACGTTACTTGGTGTGCCTTATAAATACATCCACATCCGATACGTTAATTGATGTGCCTTGTAAATACCCGATCTACATCCGGTACGCTACTCGATGTACCTTGTAAATACCATCCACATCCGGTACGTTAATTGATGTGCCATGTAAATACCATCCACATCCGGTACGTTAATTGATGTGCCATGAAAATACCCGATCTACATCCGATACGTTACTTGAAGTGCCTTGAAAATATCCGATCTACATTTGATACGCTAAATGCTGTGCCATGGAAATACCACCCACATCCGGTATATTAATTGATGTGCCATGGATCTATTTACCACATCCGGTACGTTACTGTATGTGCCTTGAAACTATCCGATCAACATCCGGTACGTTACTTGATGTGCCATGGAAATACCACCAACATCCGGTACGTTAAGTGATGTGCCATGGAAATACCATCCACATCCGGTATGTTAATTGATGTGCCATGGAAATACCATCTACATCCTGTACGTTACTTGATGTGCCATGGAAATACCATCCACATCCGGTACGTTAATTGATGTGCCATGGAGATACCATCCACATCTGGTACGTTACTTGATGAGCCTTGGAAATATCCGATCTACATCCGGTACGTTAAGTGATGTGCCATGGAAATAATATCCACATCCGGTACGTTAATTGATATACCATGGAAATATCATCCATATCCTGTACGTTAATTGATGAACTAAAAATTCCATCAGCACGTAGAATGTTCATGGAGGTACGATATTTTCTATGCACATTGCACGCGATAATAATGTACATGCACCATATAATCCCATCCACATTCAAAGAATAACATATATATAATAAATTATCATCCTAAACGTTATCCAAAATAAAAATCCACAAGCATCGCAAATATTAATTGATGTACTATAAAGTTTCACCCGCATCGTACACGTTAATGCATGTTCCATAAACCCTCACAATCCTAAACGTTAACTAAGATGGATATAGCTTGAAGACATTCGTGTGTTTATTGCTAGTCGATTGGTTGTTCAGTATGTTTATCTTCTGGAGACACTCGTGTGTTTATTGCTAAACGATTGGTTGTTCAGTATGTTTATCTTCTGGAGACACTCGTGTGTTTATTGCTAGACGATTGGTTGTTCAGTATGTTTATCTTTCTGGAGACATTCGTGTGTTTATTGCTAGACGATTGGTTGTTCAGTATGTTTATATTTCTGGAGACACTCGTGTGTTTATTGCTAGACGATTGGTTGTTCAGTATGTTTATCTTCTGGAGACACTCGTGTGTTTATTGCTAGACGATTGGTTGTTCAGTATGTTTATCTTCTGGAGACACTCGTGTGTTTATTGCTAGACGATTGGTTGTTCAGTATGTTTATCTTCTGGAGACACTCGTGTGTTTATTGCTAGACGATTGGTTGTTCAGTATGTTTATCTTCTGGAGACACTCGTGTGTTTATTGCTAGACGATTGGTTGTTCAGTATGTTTATCTTCTGGAGACACTCGTGTGTTTATTGCTAGACGATTGGTTGTTCAGTATGTTTATCTTCTGGAGACACTCGTGTGTTTATTGCTAGACGATTGGTTGTTCAGTATGTTTATCTTCTGGAGACACTCGTGTGTTTATTGCTAGACGATTGGTTGTTCAGTATGTTTATCTTTCTGGAGACATTCGACTCTCTCCCTCGTGGCGATGGATTCCATCAGGAATGAGGTCTCGAGAGTGATTAATATAAGTTGTAAGAACTTGTTTCGCAATCGAGCTAAGTAAATTTGTATAAGCTAGATGACACTGTTGAACGTCTAATACAGTCTGCTTGTCTCTCAGTATACCTCATGATTATTTACATTGCATGGTCGGGGAATTTGGATACTGGCATGGCTAGACTGTGATTAAGGTGATTTACTGTTGGAATATCTTGGACCGGTTCCAGGAATATACACGACACATTGTGCTTCATATCTCATCTCGTTTATATAGTCAACCCTGTCTTAAGCAGCCAGCCAAAGGAATCATACAGAAAGTGGCTGCTTAGCACAGATGGCTGCTTCTGCTTAATAGATGGAAAATGTATAATAAAACAACATATTTGGGAATCTGAGACCTGGTTGCTTTAATACATGTTGCCTGGTTAATGGAGGTGTCCACTAACACAGGGTTGACTTACATTAAGTGGTGATTGCGTCCATGTTTGTAAAATAAAAAGATAATAACAATTGCAGGAACTCACTTGGCATCGATCAGCTGATGCTAGATAGATAAACATGTACCTACATGTATTCCAATTGACCTTTCTGCCGATTTTGATTGACAGCTGGCGTTAGCCAATCGCATCGCACCATTCGCGCACCCCCCCCCCCGCACAATGCATATTAGACACACTAGTAACGAGTAGACACATTTGAAAAGGCGTGAATTTGATCGAAAATACGGGTTTAAAATTGTTTTAATGATGTCAAAGCATGTGTCTGTTCGTAGTTTCGTATGTTCAGATGGACTTCCCATCACATCTATGTTAGTTCAGCCGGGTACCAGTCAAATCTATAGATTAGTTATTTACGGCGTCGGTTGTGACGAATTATCATGTGTGCGGTTTCCCTGGCTACGGATCGCTGTTGTAACAAGACGATCATTGACTATCCGGTAACACACATGTTCCCCTTTAATACTCGGGACATGCGTAATGAACATTTCACATTGAGATATGTGACATCTATCACGCAGCTAGAGTTCTTGCATGACATGTGTGTTCTCGGGCAGACATCACCAGATTCCATTTGTCTATTACGTTTTGTATTGTTCTGTTTGTTGTTTTGCGCTTATAATAATCTACCATAGACTTTATTTTACGATATAACTCATTTAACAAAAGTTAATCCACCGTGAGGCCCTCAACATATATACAAATCAATTGATAGGACTATAAGCTAAAACTGCATATTGGAATTATATAGTAATGTTAAAGCTGAAAAGTAGAGAAACTATATCGATATATAATATGTTATGGAATATGATGATATATGAAATTGTCTAACAGAGTAAAAAAGGGAGAATGAGACAATAAATGACAATACATCTATATAACAATGTACATATATGACGTATATGGGTATCTTGAAAATAAGTATGAAATCAGCTTAGAGACAGCCACTCACAGAATCTAGTAACTATTACAATGGTAATGCTCAAACGTTCCAAAGACTGTGTACAATATCATCTGAAGTAATAATAGTAGAACTATGTGATTAGTTTGTGTTGTTTTAGTTCCATCTTAAGTAGAGAATGTTGAACTGTTGGATAGTTGGAGCATTTTGGATTGAGTGAGTGAGGCAATGAATTCCAAATAGATGATCCTGAAAATGCAAATGTATTACGAAATAATTCACAGTTTCGTCTTATAACCGATACTCTGAGTTTGATCTGAGAATTCTAGGATGTATATCAGAAGTAAAAGTGAAGAACGATTTTAAGCATTCTGGAGCAGCTCCGTGTAATGTTTTATACGTGTGTATAGCCTTCTGATATATGACTTGTTCTGGAAAGGTCATCCAATTTAGTTGGGAGAATAATAATTGCGATGGCGTATCGAAATCCTGATCTAGATTTATTCTAGTTGCTCTCCTTTGGAACCGAACTAGTTGATCTTCTAAGGAGGAGTTGCAGTTACCCCAAATTACACAACAAAAGTGAAGCAATATATGAGCACTGTAGAATAGTTTGCGATTGGGATTAGAGAGATATATTTTCATACGAGACAGTAAATATAAATAAGAATTACACTTTTTGAGAAGATTGTCAGTTAGTTTATCCCAGGATTGTGTGTTGTCGATCGTGACACCAAGTAGTCGTTCAGCAGAACTGGGATGTATGATGGTGTTGTTCTATATCACTTCAGGAGCACACTCCGTAGCACTATGATCTGTCAATTTAGAAGATATATATATATATATATATATTAGAAGTATTGAGAATCATACGAATCCGTAGATAAAGAAGTAGTAAGAGTATCAGGAGATTGGTCGGTAGCGGATATAGTTGTATCGTCAGCAAATGTGTCTGCAACTGTACTGGCAAGAGCCATCTATAGGCAAACCATTGATGTAGATTATAAAGAGAATGGGTCCTAAGACAGACCCCTGCGAAACACCAGAAACAACGGGTCGAACCATATTTGCGATGATTCAGTAAGCCTATAATACGCTAATTTACGTATTAAGATAAAATGATCAATCAGATCAAAGGTTTTGGAAAGATCCAGGAAGATTGAACCCACTACTTCATTCTTATCAATTGCTGATATACAGTCATCCAATAAGCGTGTAAGGGCAGTTTGACACGAATGCTTTACACGGAACCCAGATTGTAGATTATATAATAATTTATGTTCCTCAAGAAATTGTTTCAAGTGAAAGCTGACATGGCGCACAAGAATTAATGGCATTACGGGTAATATTGATATAGGGATGTAATTATTTTATCTGATTTGTCTCCGTTTTTATGAATGGATATAACTGTGGCTGATTTGAATGCTTTGGGACATTTATTGGTGTTTATGCTAGAGTTGAATATTTGTGTTAGAACTGGAGCGATGACTTTGGCAGAAAGTTTTAAGAATCTGGCGTGATATCAGAGCCCGTTGATTTGGATACATCAAGTGAAAGAAGCTGTCTTTCAACAAACTGCAAGGAAACTAAGGGAATAGAAAATCTAGATATGTTTGACAATTTAGTGTTGTTAACATTTTCAAGTGCAACGTTTGAGTAATGCGATGGTGGGTTAACAGACTGAAACTGCATATGTACATTAGAGAAATGTTCATTAAAATACAATGATAAATATACATGTATGTTAACAACAATGACCAATCATACATGTACTGGCTTGGAAAATGAGATATAAACTGCAAGCACTAATACTATAATCTATCAACCTATGTTATAACATGTTCGTGTCTCTATCTTACATAGAAAGTTTTAAGGTTTGGAACGTATCTAGCAGACGAGTCAGTAGTCCAGTGGTTAACACGTTGCACTGCGAACCCAGGGATCGCAGCTTCGAACCCCCATGCTATATACCGAGCATGTACCCGAACCAGTGATTGAAATGGAACGTCTTCTGCACCGTGCCTGCAGTACCCGCCAACAAACAAAACGATTAATATACCACAGGAGTCGTCACAGGAGTCGTCACAGGAGTCGTCACAGGGGGCGACGAGAAAATAAATGTATGCTAATAAATCTGCGAATCGGATAAGAACGACTTTCCGATAAGAACGACTTTCCGATAAGAACGACTTTCACTATTGGAACGACTTTCACTATTGGAACGACTTTCCGATAAGAACGACTTTCCGATAAGAACGACTTTCACTATTGGAACGACTCACTATTGGAACGACTTTCCGATAAGAACGACTTTCCGATAAGAACGACTTTCCGATAAGAACGACTTTCACTTGATTGGGAGCTTGAAGACGAATGCATGGGCCGCTGATGTAAATATATATGACTGACTCTGGGATATTACGGTGCCTTACCTCATAAACCAGGAGTTGTCCGGAAACTCGCAAGACAAGTCAAAAGTCAAAACACATTGTATTCTCTCATTTCACATGCATACATGAAAGAATGAGGCTTACGATAACAAATATTTACGAGGCTTGAATAAAATGATATGTTGCAAATACTAAGCATTATAGTACTACATGTATTATTGTTGAGAGAGAGAATTATTCGATTTTCAGGTGCAGTATAGTAGAGGAGATCGTCAAACTATTTTGTTGTCCCTAGACAAACACTTTAAGAATCTTAAATAAAGATGTCAACACGTCATATTTGCTGTGCCTATTGAACCTGTATCAGTTCACCCTTGCACACATGCATGCCAGCTTAATGATATATCTCATTACAGAGTGCAGTATTCAATGTGTCCCTTGCTAGCCACACGTGCATGCCAGCTTAATGATATATCTCATTACAGAGTGCTGTATTCAATGTGGAGTGTCACATTAATATAAAATAATAAAACATTATAGGTCGCACCGCCCTGTGTGGGGCGAATGTAATTTCCGGTTTGTGTATGATATTTTGATAACGTGGACATTTAGCGACACACACCACGATGTACTGGAGTTATAAATGAAGATGTGCTATTATGTGAACGTGTATGGCTTAGGAGATAAACACTTTTAACTCTGCATGGTAATAGTTCACATTATATTCTGTATTACGTGTTTAAAAAGAGATAAATGTAGCGATATATAATTGAAGCAATTTAACTTTACATTTAGTATGATTACAAGCATACACATACACTTGGATTTTAGACAAATGGTTTCGTGTTATAAAAACACCAACTTTTGTATTAAAAAAAAATTAAGACCATTTTGATAAACCATAAGCTTGACACTATACATACAAAAAATTTAGGCCATATCCAAGTATATATATTTAAAAATGACACCACGTAATTACTCTGATAGTGACGGGGTGTCATTATTTTACCAAGCATAGACAGATTACCATTTAGAATAACTAGGCTAATACTAGGCTAATAAATGAATGCAATACCTCAACTATTGAATCGCTGCAGTGAACCAGCAAACCAGGGAACCAGCAAACCACAGCAAACCAGCAAACCAGGGAACCAGCAAACCACTTTATTTCCACGAGAATTGTAGGTTTCCCATGCTCCAATCTACCTTTTAATATTAAAGGTATATTCCCAATATTCTGTACCTTTTTGTGGCTTTCTTTATTTTCAATTATTTGCTCGAAAGTTGCAAAAATCAAATCAATAGTACATGTCATAGTTTATACAAACACTAGTTACTATATCTTATATTGCATGTCTATTGACCAGTATGTAAATCAACTTTCAACAATTCCCCGAACTCCAAAACGCTTGATAAGCATATCGTAGTATAATTTGTTGATGTCGGAATATGTTTTATAGCCATACATTGCGCATATAAGGGCATCAATTTCTTTGAGAAGATGTGGTGAGCAATTGTGTTCCTGTCCAAGTTTTTTCAGTGTATCCTGATACTGCTGATTCTTCTCAACCATTCTCAGAGGCACGACTTTACCCCGTCTGGCAATATGCCAGATACCACCACTATAACTGTACGATCCCCGGACACAGATGTGCTCATATTGCTGGCAAACTACCTGCCTGAAATACAGCGTCCTTTGCTGTTTGATACTGGATCAGGGAATAAACGCCGCCTAATAAATGTTTATAGAATCGTGCTGAGCAAAGGCGAACAGATTTGTTCGATTCTCCCCGCTTTCCATTGTCTGACTGGGTGGGCCACAAGCAATGTAGAACAATTCCGGTACCAACTTCTTCCTTGGTAGAATGCAGTTCATTTACTGGAGTTGAATTTATTTCTGTCCCGTTTTCATAAGTTGTACACACGTATTTCCCTCCACAAAGTTGGTCTATCTTCACGGGCATGCCATCGGCAGTGGCGAGAGACCATGGGACTGGACCAAGAGGGAATGACATGGTCAACTCTAGAACAATATCGTGCTGGACAGCGAGTAGAACCAGTTGGGCAAATACATTGCGCTCCGCTCTAATCTGAATACGCCTATTCTTCGTCGAGACAATTTTCTTTGTCTTCTCCGCTGTATTAAACGTCTTGAGATGGAAGGAAGAAGACTTTTCAACTAGCCTCATGTTGATGATCGCATCCATTGCCCGATATCAAAGACCTTCAGAAGATTGTCGGTAACCTCAGAGGAAGCTGGAACTCCAGATGATATGCAGTATAGACTTTCTCTGATATCCACATTGAAGGGGTTTAGAAATCCATATACAGCAGACATTACTTTCTGGACAGCTTCTTCATGGTTGCGTATTTGTGCAGGTTGGAACTCTTTGTGTAGCGAATCTTCATCAGCTGTCATATCTGTAGCTACAATGGTTGCCTTAACATACTTCGTCCTCATGTGTCATGTCATACACCACCGGTAGTAGGCCGCATCATTTCTGCTAAATCCAATGACTTTTTGCATGTCTGTTTATTGTCTTTTCAATCGTGATATCGACTGCATTCTTGAACACGGGACAGATGACCTAGAGACGTTCAAACCATTTTTCGTAGGTAGTTCTACAGCTCCTGGGTGGGATTTGGTAATCACACTATCATTCTTAAGACCTGTACTGGTATAATAACATACATCCTTATTTTTTTCAGTTGCAGTAATTAAATAAATCAAAATTCTACAACAAAAACAAAATTCTACAACAACAAAAACAATGATATTTGTAACAATTTATCCTATATAAAATAACGTATCCTCTAGTGTCCTCAAATCGTGATACCTTCGTTTTCGTTACCCCGTAAGTATTTACAATACTGCACGCGATCGGTGTTTCCTGACGTCACCAATCAGGAATAGATAGTGTCAAAGGTCATTTTCCATATTTGGCAACAAAAATGCTCCCTATAATCCTTGGAGGCGTAAGAAATCGGTTATTTTCCTTGGATTGGTATAAAACATGCTATCTTTCATAATGCAATATTGCATCACCATTTATCCATTGGATTTACTGCAAAATATTGACCATTTCCAGTTTTGTTTTGCGTCGTCTGATTTGTTTACCTACCTGTCATTTAATGTGAAGGTCAACATAGACTGGGTTACAATTTTAATTAGTGTAAGGGGGGATCGTTTTGGAGACTTCTCTTATATTGTCTTGAGGTCCATACAGTGGTTTACTGTCGTCGTCAACTAAACGATGTGTCCTGTAGTGTAGTGTACTTAAAGGAATAGTTTTTAATTTTGTTGTAGGTTTATGGCAGTCCAGCACCTACAAAGCGAAATTACAGGCAATATTTACCAACATCCCTTACAAATGGGCATAGTGTGATATTATGTGACCATTGGACCCACCTCATTTACTGTTCAAAAGTCATGGTTTACAAGAATAGGTGATGAATTCATGTGTCCACATTGTGAAAATGCTTGTTAAACTGTGAAAAGAAATATTCATCAAAATAATAGAAATTATCATTATGCTGCACAAAACGTGTTCATTTTATATTTACACCCATTCGATGCTACGCAAAATTGATTTTCTGAAAGGTCACGAAAACTCCGGTACCAGTCACCACAGATGTCGGTTTCGGGTCATGGTAAAAATGACAGCGCCCGTTGTTATTTACGTAGTTATATTCATTTCTAATTATTTGGAATAAAAGAGGAACGTTACTTTATTTACATCATACATTTAGAAACTATGTAGTTTTAAGATTCGTTTTGTTGAATGCCGATCATTTCTTATCATAACGGAAACCGGAAACTCGAGGGTATGTTAATAATTTATTTTTGTAACGTAGCGATTAATATGGTAACGTAAAACATAAAATGGCAACTACACAACATATATGTTAAAGTTACTGTGTATTCACAAGATGAAATTGTTAAATAATTGATTAGCATGCATGTTTGGTTGGTGAATGACCGTTTGTGGCATGTATTAATTTATACTATAAAATGTATTAGGTAAAGTATGCCACATAACAAGTTACGGAGGTCACACATATTTACACAAATGTAAGGACAGTCAGTTCAACACGCGTTTATCCATCAGGGTTAAAATGTAATAAATAGCATTCAGATAGTTCAATATATAATGTTATACAGATATAACTGTGTTCATAGTCTATGTGCAAAATTGGTAACGTAGTAACCTCCGTTACTCGGTAAAGCCCCAGTACCCAGATGGCAGAAAATGGGAAATAATAGCTTTTGGTATGCTTCACCAGAAAACCATACTGTTCAATTCTCCCCCCCCCCCATGGGGGAGGGGAGGGGGGTATTGGTAGCCTACAGACTAAAGGTTCATACACATAATGAACTGCAAACGCATCATATACTATAGCACATATTACATAATATCAGCATAATATTAATGGCGACTCAGAATATGGTTATACAATCACATCATTTCCAGGAAACGGCACTACAAGTTATACATGAGTTTACGTTTCTTGAAAGTATACAATGATTATCCTGATCACAATATACTTCTATAAATTACGTTTTGGGAAAACAGGTATTTGTTAATGTTTGAAACAATTACTGTCCCCTGATAAGAAATATCATATATGTATATTTAAACCCACAGTATTATAAACAATTACTATCCCCTGATAAGAAATATCATATATGTATATTTAAACCCACAGTATTTAAAACACTTAATTAGTCATGTTGTTAAATATGTAACCTGACACTAATAAGCGTAATTGTTGTTGTTGTTGTTGTTGTTGTTGTTGACAGTTGGTGTCCATACTGTAACATCCGATGGTGAATGAGCGAACTTGCTGGCTTTTCTGTTACCTCCCTTGGCAGATAAAGTCCGAATGATCCCGCAATGTATATATCGGACCATTTAGTTGGACTCATTTGTTTTTACTGTTATTCCCTAACAAAATGTTGTAATAACTTGTTTCGCAATAGAGCTAAAATAAATGTGCATAAACTAGTGTTACCGTATTTTGTAAAAAATTCTGAACGTTATTGTACTGACAACATCTCGTAGACAAACGATTTAATGAACCAGCAATAATATGCTGTATAATAGTGAACCAGCAATAATATACTGTCTAATAGTGACCCAGCAATAATATACTGTATAATAGTGAACCAGCAATAATATACTGTCTAATAGTGAACCAGCAATAATATACTGTATAATAGTGAACCAGCAATAATATACTGTCTAATAGGGAACCAGCAATAATATACTGTCTAATAGTGAACCAGCAATAATATACTGTCTAATAGTGAACCAGCAATAATATACTGTATAATAGTGAACCAGCAATAATATACTGTCTAATAGTGAACCAGCAATAATATACTGTATAATAGTGAACCAGCAATAATATACTGTCTAATAGTGAACCAACAATAATATGCTGTATAATAGTGAACCAGCAATAATATGCTGTATAATAGTGAACCAGCAATAATATACTGTATAATAGTGAACCAGCAATAATATGCTGTATAATAGTGAACCAGCAATAATATACTGTATAATAGTGAACCAGCAATAATATACTGTATAATAGTGAACCAGCAATAATATACTGTATAATAGTGAACCAGCAATAATATACTGTATAATAGTGAACCAGCAATAATATACTGTATAATAGTGAACCAGCAATAATATACTGTATAATAGTGAACCAGCAATAATATACTGTATAATAGTGAACCAGCAATAATATACTGTATAATAGTGAACCAGCAATAATATACTGTCTAATAGTGAACCAGCAATAATATACTGTATAATAGTGAACCAGCAATAATATACTGTATAATAGTGAACCAGCAATAATATACTGTCTAATAGTGAACCAGCAATAATATACTGTCTAATAGTGAACCAGCAATAATATACTGTCTAATAGTGAACCAGCAATAATATACTGTCTAATAGTGAACCAGCAATAATATACTGTCTAATAGTGAACCAGCAATAATATACTGTCTAATAGTGAACCAGCAATAATATACTGTCTAATAGTGAACCAGCAATAATATACTGTATAATAGTGAACCAGCAATAATATACTGTCTAATAGTGAACCAGCAATAATATACTGTATAATAGTGAACCAGCAATAATATACTGTCTAATAGTGAACCAGCAATAATATACTGTATAATAGTGAACCAGCAATAATATACTGTATAATAGTGAACCAGCAATAATATACTGTATAATAGTGAACCAGCAATAATATTGTAATAGTGAACCAGCAATATATACTGTATAATAGTGAACCAGCAATAATATACTGTATAATAGTGAACCAGCAATAATATACTGTCTAATAGTGAACCAGCAATAATATACTGTATAATAGTGAACCAGCAATAATATACTGTATAATAGTGAACCAGCAATAATATACTGTATAATAGTGAACCAGCAATAATATACTGTCTAATAGTGAACCAGCAATAATATACTGTCTAATAGTGAACCAGCAATAATATGCTGTATAATAGTGAACCAGCAATAATATACTGTCTAATAGTGAACCAGCAATAATATACTGTATAATAGTGAACCAGCAATAATATACTGTCTAATAGTGAACCAGCAATAATATACTGTATAATAGTGAACCAGCAATAATATACTGTATAATAGTGAACCAGCAATAATATACTGTCTAATAGTGAACCAGCAATAATATACTGTCTAATAATGAACCAGCAATAATATACTGTATAATAGTGAACCAGCAATAATATACTGTATAATAGTGAACCAGCAATAATATACTGTATAATAGTGAACCAGCAATAATATATTGTATACTAGTGAACCAGCAATAGTATGCTGTATACTAGTGAACCAGCAATAATATGCTGTATAATAGTGAACCAGCAATAATATATTGAATACTAGTGAACCAGCAATAATATACTGTATAATAGTGAACCAGCAATAATATACTGTATAATAGTGAACCAGCAATAATATACTGTATAATAGTGAACCAGCAATAATATGCTGTATAATAGTGAACCAGCAATAATATACTGTATAATAGTGAACCAGCAATAATATGCTGTATAATAGTGAACCAGCAATAATATGCTGTATAATAGTGAACCAGCAATAATATACTGTATAATAGTGAACCAGCAATAATATACTGTCTAATAGTGAACCAGCAATAATATACTGTATAATAGTGAACCAGCAATAATATACTGTCTAATAGTGAACCAGCAATAATATGCTGTATAATAGTGAACCAGCAATAATATACTGTATAATAGTGAACCAGCAATAATATACTGTATAATAGTGAACCAGCAATAATATACTGTATAATAGTGAACCAGCAATAATATACTGTATAATAGTGAACCAGCAATAATATACTGTATAATAGTGAACCAGCAATAATATACTGTATAATAGTGAACCAGCAATAATATACTGTATAATAGTGAACCAGCAATAATATACTGTATAATAGTGAACCAGCAATAATATGCTGTATAATAGTGAACCAGCAATAATATACTGTCTAATAGTGAACCAGCAATAATATACTGTATAATAGTGAACCAGCAATAATATGCTGTATAATAGTGAACCAGCAATAATATACTGTCTAATAGTGAACCAGCAATAATATTCTGTCTAATAGTGAACCAGCAATAATATACTGTCTAATAGTGAACCAGCAATAATATACTGTCTAATAGTGAACCAGCAATAATATACTGTCTAATAGTGAACCAGCAATAATATACTGTATAATAGTGAACCAGCAATAATATACTGTCTAATAGTGAACCAGCAATAATATACTGTCTAATATTGAACCAACAATAATATACTGTATAATAGTGAACCAGCAATAATATACTGTCTAATATTGAACCAACAATAATATACTGTATAATAGTGAACCAGCAATAATATACTGTCTAATATTGAACCAACAATAATATACTGTATAATAGTGAACCAGCAATAATATACTGTCTAATAGTGAACCAGCAATAATATACTGTATAATAGTGAACCAGCAATAATATACTGTCTAATAGTGAACCAGCAATAATATACTGTATAATAGTGAACCAGCAATAATATACTGTCTAATAGTGAACCAGCAATAATATACTGTATAATAGTGAACCAGCAATAATATACTGTATAATAGTGAACCAGCAATAATATACTGTATAATAGTGAACCAGCAATAATATACTGTATAATAGTGAACCAGCAATAATATACTGTATAATAGTGAACCAGCAATAATATACTGTATAATAGTGAACCAGCAATAATATACTGTATAATAGTGAACCAGCAATAATATACTGTATAATAGTGAACCAGCAATAATATACTGTATAATAGTGAACCAGCAATAATATACTGTATAATAGTGAACCAGCAATAATATACTGTATAATAGTGAACCAGCAATAATATACTGTCTAATAGTGAACCAGCAATAATATACTGTATAATAGTGAACCAGCAATAATATACTGTCTAATAGTGAACCAGCAATAATATACTGTCTAATAGTGAACCAGCAATAATATACTGTATAATAGTGAACCAGCAATAATATACTGTCTAATAGTGAACCAGCAATAATATACTGTATAATAGTGAACCAGCAATAATATACTGTCTAATAGTGAACCAGCAATAATATACTGTCTAATAGTGAACCAGCAATAATATACTGTATAATAGTGAACCAGCAATAATATACTGTATAATAGTGAACCAGCAATAATATACTGTATAATAGTGAACCAGCAATAATATACTGTATAATAGTGAACCAGCAATAATATGCTGTATAAAGTGAACCAGCAATAATATGCTGTATAATAGTGAACCAGCAATAATATACTGTCTAATAGTGAACCAGCAATAATATACTGTATAATAGTGAACCAGCAATAATATACTGTATAATAGTGAACCAGCAATAATATGCTGTATAATAGTGAACCAGCAATAATATACTGTCTAATAGTGAACCAGCAATAATATGCTGTATAATAGTGAACCAGCAATAATATACTGTATAATAGTGAACCAGCAATAATATACTGTATAATAGTGAACCAGCAATAATATACTGTATAATAGTGAACCAGCAATAATATACTGTATAATAGTGAACCAGCAATAATATACTGTATAATAGTGAACCAGCAATAATATACTGTATAATAGTGAACCAGCAATAATATACTGTATAATAGTGAACCAGCAATAATATACTGTATAATAGTGAACCAGCAATAATATACTGTATAATAGTGAACCAGCAATAATATACTGTATAATAGTGAACCAGCAATAATATACTGTATAATAGTGAACCAGCAATAATATACTGTATAATAGTGAACCAGCAATAATATGCTGTATAATAGTGAACCAGCAATAATATGCTGTATAATAGTGAACCAGCAATAATATGCTGTATAATAGTGAACCAGCAATAATATACTGTCTAATAGTGAACCAGCAATAATATTCTGTCTAATAGTGAACCAGCAATAATATACTGTCTAATAGTGAACCAGCAATAATATACTGTCTAATAGTGAACCAGCAATAACATGCTGCATAATAGTGAACCAGCAATAATATACTGTATAATAGTGAACCAGCAATAGTATTCTGTCTAATAGTGAACCAGCAATAATATACTGTCTAATAGTGAACCAGCAATAATATACTGTCTAATAGTGAACCAGCAATAATATTCTGTCTAATAATGAACCAGCAATAATATACTGTATAATAGTGAACCAGCAATAATATACTGTATAATAGTGAACCAGCAATAATATACTGTATAATAGTGAACCAGCAATAATATACTGTATAATAGTGAACCAGCAATAATATACTGTCTAATAGTGAACCAGCAATAATATGCTGTATAAAGTCAACCAGCAATAATATGCTGTATAATAGTGAACCAACAATAATATACTGTCTAATAGTGAACCAGCAATAATATACTGTCTAATAGTGAACCAGCAATAATATACTGTATAATAGTGAACCAGCAATAATATACTGTATAATAGTGAACCAGCAATAATATACTGTATAATAGTGAACCAGCAATAATATACTGTATAATAGTGAACCAGCAATAATATACTGTATAATAGTGAACCAGCAATAATATACTGTATAATAGTGAACCAGCAATAATATACTGTATAATAGTGAACCAGCAATAATATACTGTATAATAGTGAACCAGCAATAATATCTGTATAATAGTGAACCAGCAATAATATACTGTTAATAGTGAACCAGCAATAATATACTGTATAATAGTGAACCAGCAATAATATACTGTATAATAGTGAACCAGCAATAATATACTGTATAATAGTGAACCAGCAATAAACTGTTAATAATATACTGTCTAATAGTGAACCAGCAATAATATACTGTATAATAGTGAACCAGCAATAATATACTGTATAATAGTGAACCAGCAATAATATACTGTATAATAGTGAACCAGCAATAATATACTGTATAATAGTGAACCAGCAATAATATACTGTATAATAGTGAACCAGCAATAATATGCTGTATAATAGTGAACCAGCAATAATATGCTGTATAATAGTGAACCAGCAATAATATACTGTATAATAGTGAACCAGCAATAATATACTGTATAATAGTGAACCAGCAATAATATACTGTATAATAGTGAACCAGCAATAATATACTGTATAATAGTGAACCAGCAATAATATACTGTCTAATAGTGAACCAGCAATAATATACTGTATAATAGTGAACAGCAATAATATACTGTCTAATAGTGAACCAGCAATAATATACTGTATAATAGTGAACCAGCAATAATATACTGCATAATAGTGAACCAGCAATAATATACTGTCTAATAGTGAACTAGCAATACTATACTGTCTAATAGTGAACCAGCAATAATATACTGTATAATAGTGAACCAGGTACGAATC
>CM026404.1:44324407-44382690 GCA_014843695.1 Archivesica marissinica | reverse complement strand
ATATCGCAGAATAACCCGAGTTTGTATAACCGTGGTATATCGCAGAATAACCCGTGTTTGTATAACCGTGGTATATCGCAGAATAACCCGAGTTTGTATAACCGTGGTATATCGCAGAATAACCCGAGTTTGTATAACCGTGGTATATCGCAGAATAACCCGAGTTTGTATAACCGTGGTATATCGCAGAATAACCCGAGTTTGTATAACCGTGGTATATCGCAGAATAACCCATTTTTGTATAACCGTGGTATATCGCAGAATAACCCGAGTTTGTATAACCGTGGTATATCGCAGAATAACCCGAGTTTGTATAACCGTGGTATATCGCAGAATAACCCGAGTTTGTATAACCGTGGTATATCGCAGAATAACCCGAGTTTGTATAACCGTGGTATATCGCAGAATAACCCGAGTTTGTATAACCGTGGTATATCGCAGAATAACCCGAGTTTGTATAACCGTGGTATATCGCAGAATAACCCGAGTTTGTATAACCGTGGTATATCGCAGAATAACCCGAGTTTGTATAACCGTGGTATATCGCAGAATAACCCGAGTTTGTATAACCGTGGTATATCGCAGAATAACCCGAGTTTGTATAACCGTGGTATATCGCAGAATAACCCGAGTTTGTATAACCGTGGTATATCGCAGAGTAACCCGAGTTTGTATAACCGTGGTATATCGCAGAATAACCCGAGTTTGTATAACCGTGGTATATCGCAGAATAACCCGAGTTTGTATAACCGTGGTATATCGCAGAGTAACCCGAGTTTGTATAACCGTGGTATATCGCAGAGTAACCCGAGTTTGTATAACCGTGGTATATCGCAGAGTAACCCGAGTTTGTATAACCGTGGTATATCGCAGAGTAACCCGAGTTTGTATAACCGTGGTATATCGCAGAATAACCCGAGTTTGTATAACCGTGGTATATCGCAGAATAACCCGAGTTTGTATAACCGTGGTATATCGCAGAATAACCCGAGTTTGTATAACCGTGGTATATCGCAGAATAACCCGAGTTTGTATAACCGTGGTATATCGCAGAATAACCCGAGTTTGTATAACCGTGGTATATCGCAGAATAACCCGAGTTTGTATAACCGTGGTATATCGCAGAATAACCCGAGTTTGTATAACCGTGGTATATCGCAGAATAACCCGAGTTTGTATAACCGTGGTATATCGCAGAATAACCCGAGTTTGTATAACCGTGGTATATCGCAGAGTAACCCGAGTTTGTATAACCGTGGTATATCGCAGAATAACCCGAGTTTGTATAACCGTGGTATATCGCAGAATAACCCGAGTTTGTATAACCGTGGTATATCGCAGAATAACCCGAGTTTGTATAACCGTGGTATATCGCAGAATAACCCGAGTTTGTATAACCGTGGTATATCGCAGAATAACCCGAGTTTGTATAACCGTGGTATATCGCAGTAACCCGAGTTTGTATAACCGTGGTATATCGAGAAAACCCGAGTTTGTATAACCGTGGTATATCGCAGAATAACCCGAGTTTGTATAACCGTGGTATATCGCAGAATAACCCGTTTGTATAACCGTGGTATATCGCAGAATAACCCGAGTTTGTATAACCGTGGTATATCGCAGAATAACCCGAGTTTGTATAACCGTGGTATATCGCAGAATAACCCGAGTTTGTATAACCGTGGTATATCGCAGAATAACCCGAGTTTGTATAACCGTGGTATATCGCAGAATAACCCGAGTTTGTATAACCGTGGTATATCGCAGAATAACCCGAGTTTGTATAACCGTGGTATATCGCAGAATAACCCGAGTTTGTATAACCGTGGTATATCGCAGAATAACCCGAGTTTGTATAACCGTGGTATATCGCAGAATAACCCGAGTTTGTATAACCGTGGTATATCGCAGAATAACCCGAGTTTGTATAACCGTGGTATATCGCAGAATAACCCGAGTTTGTATAACCGTGGTATATCGCAGAATAACCCGAGTTTGTATAACCGTGGTATATCGCAGAATAACCCGAGTTTGTATAACCGTGGTATATCGCAGAGTAACCCGAGTTTGTATAACCGTGGTATATCGCAGAGTAACCCGAGTTTGTATAACCGTGGTATATCGCAGAGTAACCCGAGTTTGTATAACCGTGGTATATCGCAGAAACCCGAGTTTGTATAACCGTGGTATATCGCAGAATAACCCGAGTTTGTATAACCGTGGTATATCGCAGAATAACCCGAGTTTGTATAACCGTGGTATATCGCAGAATAACCCGAGTTTGTATAACCGTGGTATATCGCAGAATAACCCGAGTTTGTATAACCGTGGTATATCGCAGAATAACCCGAGTTTGTATAACCGTGGTATATCGCAGAATAACCCGAGTTTGTATAACCGTGGTATATCGCAGAATAACCCGAGTTTGTATAACCGTGGTATATCGCAGAATAACCCGAGTTTGTATAACCGTGGTATATCGCAGAATAACCCGAGTTTGTATAACCGTGGTATATCGCAGAATAACCCGAGTTTGTATAACCGTGGTATATCGCAGAATAACCCGAGTTTGTATAACCGTGGTATATCGCAGAATAACCCGAGTTTGTATAACCGTGGTATATCGCAGAATAACCCGAGTTTGTATAACCGTGGTATATCGCAGAATAACCCGAGTTTGTATAACCGTGGTATATCGCAGAATAACCCGAGTTTGTATAACCGTGGTATATCGCAGAATAACCCGAGTTTGTATAACCGTGGTATATCGCAGAATAACCCGAGTTTGTATAACCGTGGTATATCGCAGAATAACCCGAGTTTGTATAACCGTGGTATATCGCAGAATAACCCGAGTTTGTATAACCGTGGTATATCGCAGAATAACCCTCGTTTGTCGTTCTTATGCGTAGAAATATATCACTCAAGGCTTTCGGCCTTCGTGATATATTTCTACGCATAAGAACTTCAAACTCGGGTTATTCTGCGATATACCACGGTTGATACTTATTATTTCTTAATTATAAAATCAATGAATATGTAATATAGTTGTGCTGATGATAACACTATGTATACATTATCTAATTAGTATGCCATGTCTATGCTTTATATCAGTCTCATTATTACACATCAATAACAACCGTGACGGCTGTCCGATTAGCGCAGTTGTTAGCTCAGCTATTCTATGGGAACACCACTGAACACAGTAAGCAAAATAGACACACACGTCGAGGTCCAGTACCCACACACCATCAACACAGGTGTCCAACCTAGGGTACATCCCAGAATACCACACAAGTCCCGACCACAAACATCCGCAATGCAGCCAATCCGTACAACCCGCACGCATGAACACACGAACCCATACGTTCCACAATGCAGTAATCTCAAACAACATCAATACAATGCATCTGGAAAGCACTCCACTGCAACATGAAAGGGCCTGAACACTCGCAATACATGCAAATTAACTGCATCGCACCGACCCCCGAAACAAGGTGCTAATTCAGAACACACACGCCAGTCCGACCCCATCGTGACCATGTCATCCACCAGTTAATTTAAAGTATTTCAATCTAATCCAAAGTATTCCGTCATGGCATTCATAATGTGTTTATCCGTGTATAAATGTACTATTACAATCTAATTGACGAAGTAATCGAAAGTAAAAATTGAATCGTGTTTGTACGAAATAAATGCTTGAAATCAGCGATTACATTGCATGTTCATGTGACGTCGTAATTGGATAGCTGTTTGAATTGTGATTGGCTGAAGCAGGATGACGTTATCAAGCAGAACAGACTCTTCATGATAATACCATAGCTACAGACGGATCTGTAGTCCAGTGATAACACGCTGGACTGGTATTTCAGGGATCACAGATCAGATTCGAGCCCCCGTCTCACCTAATAATATTAACAGTCTTTCAGATGGGACGTTAAACCGAGGTAAAAAAGAACCAGAGGAGACTATGGAATGGGTCTCTGTCTGTATCATTGCACTATCCTCCAACAATCTAAAATGACTAATCTCTCAGGAGTCGTCGCTCATATGGGCAACCGGTAGCGACGATAAATAAACCTAAAACACACACATAATACCAAAGGTATTTCTTGCAAGACTAGTGTGTCGTCTACGTGGGCGTAGAACGTTTGCGATGTATGTGTACATATATCATTCACCAATCGTATCGGCATTATAGTCCTTCAGAATAATGTAGGAAATAAAATTTGCATTGCCGTTGTTTATGGACGAAATAACATGGTTTGGAGTTCTGATGCGTAGCCTAAGTGGCTAATTCCTACGCACCAGAACGACAACCCGTGTTTTATTATGTCCATGTTATTTTGTCAGCGGGGGTAAGTTTCAACAGCCATACAGATCTGCTGTAGCCGTGGTTTATTGCAGATTTAACAGACGGATATGTAGTCCAGTGGTAACACGCTGGACTGGTAATCAGGGGATCGCAGGTTCGATCCCCCGTCTGACCCTAATAAAATTAACCGTCTTTCAGATGGAACGTTAAACCGAGTTCTCGTGTCGGTGCTTTACACCATGCACGTAAAAGAACCAGAGGAGATTCTGGAATGGGTCTCTGTCTGTATCATGCACTATCCTCCAAAATCTAAAATCTTCAGGAGGCGTCGCTCATATGGGCAACCGGTAGCGACGATAAATAAACCTAAAACACACACATAATACCAAAGGTATTTCTTGCAAGCCTAGTATATCGTCTACGTGGGCGTAGAACGTTTGCGATGTATGTGTACATATATCATTCACCAATCGTATCGGCATTATAGTCCTTCAGAATAATGTAGAAAATAATATTTGCATTGCCGTTGTTTATGGACGAAATAACATGGTTTGGAATTCTGATGCGTAGCCTAAGTGGCTAATTCCTACGCACCAGAACGACAACCCGTGTTTTATTCGCCGATAAACAACGGAAGGCAAATATTATGTCCATGTTATTTTGTCAGCGGGGTAAATTTCAACAGCCATACAGATCTGCTGTAGCGGTGGTTTATTGCAGAATTAACAATGGTAGATTTGTAATTTGTTTATAGGAATAGTACATACTATTATAGAACATTAGTATAGCCTTTCAAACAGTGTGTGACCGGAGTCACCGGATCCTGTGATATGTACAGTGGAAAGGAACATTTAATAATCTCGAAATATCCGTCATATCTACAAAGTCTAGTTCGTCACGTGTTCAGCAACTATTTCAACAGCATATTTATCCTACAAGACGTTCATGTGAAGCCGTGGGTCATGCGCAAAGCCACTAATCAAGTGCAATGTTATCATATTATCTCTGCCTTTAGCTATGTAATCTAATATTTAAAAACAACGATACATATTTGTAGCATTCAATATATTGTGAAAATAAATCGATTAACCATTTCAAAACTACATACCTCTAAATAGGCTTACAAAAAGTGTAGATCCAGATGAGCCGGCTCGTGACGAGCCGTCTCATCAGGATCTGCACTTTTTGCCAGTAATATTAATATGTTTAGACAAAATTACCCACTTTGATCAATGAACTGATTCAATTGTAATTTTCTTTTCTATCCTCCAAAATCTAAAATAACTAATCTCTTTAGGAGGCGTCGCTCATATGGTACCGGTACCGACGATAAATAAACGTAAAAACACACACTTTCTTATTAATGTATTGGCTTAACATAGCATGCACAAGTCCATGTCAGCTACTTGGGGTTAAACAATATTTTTTTAAATCTCCCGTATAAGTATAGAAACATAAACCTTACATTAATTACTTTTAATTCTGCGAATTACTATATAATCGGTGTTTTCAACTGATTTTATCGCCCGAAATAATGTGTTCCTCGCTTGCAAGTACTTTCAAACGGTGCTTAGTTAATCCCTGGAAAATGGAAAGATTAAATGCCCTCCAGAGATTGACTAGATCAAATAAGTAAAATAGCAAATAGCAAGGTCAATAATGATTCATCAGTCAGACAGACCCCGGATCCAAATGTACATGTCTTTGAGTAAGATCGTGGATTTTGCTATCAAAGTGGTAAGTTTATGTATGTTACTTACAACAACAGTTCAAGTAATCATAACATGTAATAAATTCTAATAATATGTTATTATATACTTTATAATGAAATACTGAGCGACAAATATGAGAAGAATATCACATATGTTCACGTGTGATAGTTATTACTGATAAACATGTTCACGTGTGATAGTTATTACTGATAAACATGTTCACGTGTGATAGTTATTACTGATAAACATGATCACGTGTGATAGTTATTACTGATAAACATGATCACGTGTGATAGTTATTACTGATAAACATGATCACGTGTGATAGTTATTACTGATAAACATGATCACGTGTGATAGTTATTACTGATAAACATATGCTCACTTCAGGAAAACATATATTCTACATGTTCAGTGCTTTTTGGTCGGACAATTATAAAACGTAATAATATAAATCGTAGTGTATTCCTTTATTTTGTATCACGCCTACAGCGATTCATAAACTGGTATCGTATATGTAGGATCGTTCTTGAGTGGTGAATTCATACCATATTTAATTTAACGAGTTTTGGAATTTTGCTAAAAAGCGAGCCTTTTGGTGAGCTTAATAATTAAATTTCAAAACATGTTTCATAAAATATTGCATGAAATCACAACGAGTGTAAGATCCTTTTTATCAGAATTACCATAGTAACCATAAATTTGAAAATGAAAATAAATGTTCTGTTTGCTTGTATACTTTGAGTCTTATTCCATCTCAAGGAAATTGGTACGGTGCATTCCTACGCTGTAGTAAATAGTCCCTGTAATCAAACAAACAAGTCCACAGACTGTTGTCAGGGTACATGCCTGCTAACCATAAACACACGATATGGCAACTTCGATAACGTTGAATAGTGAACCATCTTAGCAAACAGTGACCTAATTCAGCAAACAGTGAAATACTACATCAAACAATGAACTGTTTCAGCAAACAATGAACTATTTCAGCAAACAATGAACTACTACATCAAACAATAAACTATTTCAGCAAACAATGAACTATTTCAGCAAACAATGAACTATTTCAGCAAACAATGAACTACTACATCATACAATGAACTGTTTCAGCAAACAATGAACTATTTCAGCAAACAATGAACTACTACATCAAACAATGAACTGTTTCAGCAAACAATGAACTATTTCAGCAAACAATGAACTACTACATCAAACAACGAACTACTACATCAAACAATGAACTGTTTCAGCAAACAATGAACTACAACATCAAACAATGAACTATTTCAGCAAACAATGAACTACTACATCAAACAATGAACTGTTTCAGCAAACAATGAACTATTTCAGCAAACAATGAACTACTACATAAAACAACGAACTACTACATCAAACAATGAACTGTTTCAGCAAACAATGAACTACAACATCAAACAATGAACTATTTCAGCAAACAATGAACTATTTCAGCAAACAATGAACTATTTCAGCAAACAATGAACTACTACATCAAACAATGAACTGTTTCAGCAAACAATGAACTATTTCAGCAAACAATAAACTATTTCAGCAAACAATGAACTATTTCAGCAAACAATGAACTATTTCAGCAAACAATAAACTATTTCAGCAAACAATGAACTACTACATCAAACAATGAACTATTTCAGCAAACAATGAACTATTTCAGCAAACAATGAACTACTACATCAAACAATGAACTATTTCAGCAAATAATGAACTATTTCAGCAAACAATGAACTACTACATCAAACAATGAACTATTTCAGCAAACAATAAACTATTTCAGCAAACAATGAACTACTACATCAAACAATGAACTATTTCAGCAAACAATGAACTACTACATCAAACAATGAACTATTTCAGCAAACAATGAACTACTACATCAAACAATGAACTATTTCAGCAAACAATGAACTATTTCAGCAAACAATGAACTACTACATCAAACAATGAACTATTTCAGCAAACAATGAACTACTACATCAAACAATGAACTACTACATCAAACAATGAACTACTACATCAAACAACGAACTACTACATCAAACAATGAACTACTACATCAAACAATGAACTACTACATCAAACAATGAACTACTACATCAAACAATGAACTACTACATCAAACAATGAACTACTACATCAAACAATGAACTATTTCAGCAAACAATAAACTATTTCAGCAAACAATGAACTATTACATCAAACAATGAACTACTACACCAAAAAACGAACTACTACATCAAACAACGAACTGTTTCAGCAAACAACGAACTGTTTCAGCAAACAATGAACTACTACATCAAACAATGAACTACTACATCAAACAATGAACTACTACATCAAACAATGAACTACTACATCAAACAACGAACTACTACATCAAACAATGAACTACTACATCAAACAATGAACTACTACATCAAACAATGAACTACTACATCACACAATGAACTATTTCAGCAAACAATGAACTACTACATCAAACAATGAACTACTACATCAAACAATGAACTGTTTCAGCAAACAACGAACTGTTTCAGCAAACAACGAACTGTTTCAGCAAACAATGAACTACTACATCAAACAATGAACTACTACATCAAACAATGAACTACTACATCACACAATGAACTATTTCAGCAAACAATGAACTACTACATCAAACAATGAACTACTACATCAAACAATGAACTGTTTCAGCAAACAACGAACTGTTTCAGCAAACAACGAACTGTTTCAGCAAACAATGAACTACTACATCAAACAATGAACTACTACATCAAACAATGAACTACTACATCACACAATGAACTATTTCAGCAAACAATGAACTACTACATCAAACAATGAACTACTACATCAAACAATGAACTGTTTCAGCAAACAATGAACTGTTTCAGCAAACAATGAACTGTTTCAGCAAACAATGAACTACTACATCAAACAATGAACTACTACATCAAACAATGAACTACTACATCAAACAATGAACTATTTCAGCAAACAATAAACTACTACATCAAACAATGAACTACTACATCAAACAATGAACTATTTCAGCAAACAATGAACTATTTCAGCAAACAATGAACTATTTCAGCAAACAATAAACTATTTCAGCAAACAATGAACTACTACATCAAACAATGAACTATTTCAGCAAACAATGAACTATTTCAGCAAACAATAAACTACTACATCAAACAATGAACTACTACATCAAACAATGACCTATTTCAGCAAACAATAAACTATTTCAGCAAACAATGAACTACTACATCAAACAATGAACTATTTCAGCAAACAATGAACTACTACATCAAACAATGAACTACTACATCAAACAATGAACTACTACATCAAACAATGAACTATTTCAGCAAACAATGATCTACTACATCAAACAATGATCTACTACATCAAACAATGAACTACTACATCAAACAACGAACTGTTTCAGCAAACAACGAACTGTTTCAGCAAACAATGAACTACTACATCAAACAATGAACTACTACATCAAACAACGAACTACTACATCAAACAACGAACTGTTTCAGCAAACAACGAACTGTTTCAGCAATCAATGAACTACTACATCAAACAACGAACTGTTTCAGCAAACAATGAACTATTTCAGCAAACAATGAACTACAAGTAAAATATGAGCTTTCGATTATGGTACACTTATTTACTTGATTCAAATATTACCGGAAAAACCTAACGTATGTCCCAGTCGTAGTTCACGAAAACTTACGAAAGCTTTGGCGGAGATTAATTAGTCTCAGTTTAATATTGCCAAACAATACCCATGGGTATTGAACCCTATTTACATTATTGTTGTCATGTCAACAAACGTCGTATACCACGCTTGTTTATTAGATGAAATATTCAGAATATGTGGGTGGTGCGAATTACAACAAATTACTTTCTGTCTAAATTTGCTTTTTTCACCGATGGTATGTAACTTTAAGTAATCTGAATTCAATTGCTTTAATTTAACATGACACTAGTTGAGACGGTTATAGATCTCTAATCGTGAAGATGCAACCACGGGTTCTACAATCTAATTAAAAAATACCATGCATAGCGGTTAATACGGTTGGTACACTTACATACACGGTTGGTACACTTACATACACGGTTGGTACACTTACATACACGGTTGGTACACTTACATACACGGTTGGTACACTTACATACACGGTTGTTACACTTACCTACGGTCGGTACACTTACATACACGGTTGGTACACTTACATACACGGTTGGTACACTTACCTTCACGGTTGGTACACTTACCTACACGCTTGGTACACATACCTACACGGTTGGTACACTTACATACACGGTTGGTACACATACCTACACGGTTGGTACACTTACATACACGGTTGGTACACTTACATACACGGTTGGTACACATACCTACACGGTTGGTACACTTACCTACACGGTTGATACACTTACATACACGGTTGGTACACTTACATACACGGTTGGTACACTTACATACACGGTTGGTACACTTACCTACACGGTTGATACACTTACATACACGGTTGGTACACTTACATACACGGTTGGTACACTTACATACACGGTTGATACACTTACATACACGGTTGGTTTACATACCTACACGGTTGGTACACTTACATACACGGTTGGTACACTTACATACACGGTTGGTACACATACCTACACGGTTGGTACACTTACATACACGGTTGATACACTTACATACACGGTTGGTACACATACCTACACGGTTGGTACACTTATATACACGGTTGGTACACTTACCTACACGGTTGGTACTCTTACATACACGGTTCGTACACATACCTACACGGTTGGTACACTTACCTACACGGTTGGTACACTTACATACACGGTTGGTACACATACCTACACGGTTGGTACACTTACCTACACGGTTGGTACACCTACCTACACGGTTGGTACAAATACCTACACGGTTGGTACACTTACATACACGGTTGGTACACTTACATACACGGTTGGTACACTTACCTTCACGGTTGGTACACATACCTACACGGTTGGTACACTTACATACACGGTTGGTACACATACCTACACGGTTGGTACACTTACCTACACGGTTGGTACACTTACCTACACGGTTGGTACACTTACAAACACGGTTGGTACACATACCTACACGGTTGGTACACTTACCTACACGGTTGGTACACCTACCTACACGGTTGGTACACATACCTACACGGTTGGTACACTTACCTACACGGTTGGTACACTTACCTACACGGTTGGTACACCTACCTACACGGTTGGTACACTTACATACACGGTTGGTACACTTACATACACGGTTGGTACACTTACCTTCACGGTTGGTACACATACCTACACGGTTGGTACACTTACATACACGGTTGGTACACATACCTACACGGTTGGTACACTTATCTACACGGTTGGTACACTTACCTACACGGTTGGTACACTTACATACACGGTTGGTACACATACCTACATGGTTGGTACACTTACCTACACGGTTGGTACACTTACCTACACGGTTCGAACACCTACCTACACGGTTGGTACACCTACATACACGGTTGGTACACTTACATACACGGTTGGTACACTTACATACACGGTTGGTACACTTACATACACGGTTGGTACACTTACATACACGGTCGATACACTTACCTACACGGTCGGAACACGTACGTACAAGGTCGGCACACTTACCTACACGGTTGGTACACTTACCTACACGGTTGGTACACTTACCTACACGGTTGGTACACTTACCTACACGGTTGGTACACTTACCTACACGGTCGGTACACTTACATACACGGTTGGTACACTTACCTACAAGGTCGGTACATGGTTGGTACACTTACCTACACGGTTGGTACACTTACCTACACGGTTGGTACACTTACCTACACGGTTGGTACACTTACCTACACGGTCGGTACACTTACATACACGGTTGGTACACTTACATGCACGGTCGGTACATTTACATACATGGTCGCCACACTTACCTACACGGCTGGTACACTTACCTACACGGTTGGTACTCTTACATACACGGTCGGTACACTTACCTACACGGTCGGTACACTTACATACACGGTTGGTACACTTACATACACGGTCGGTACACTTACCTACACGATGGGTACACTTACCTACACGGTCGGCACACTTATCTACACGGTCGGTACACTTACCTACAAGGTCGGCACATTTTTACCTACACGGTTGGTACACTTACTTACACGTACAGCACTTACCTACACGGTTGGTACACTTACATACACGGTTGGTACACATACCTACACGGTTGGTACACTTACCTACACGGTTGGTACACTTACCTACACGGTTGGTACACCTACCTACACGGTTGGTACACTTACCTACACGGTTGGTACACCTACATACACGGTTGGTACACTTACATACACGGTTGGTACACTTACATACACGGTTGGTACTCTTACATACACGGTTGGTGCACTTACATACACGGTCGATACACTTACCTACACGGTCGGAACACGTACCTACAAGGTCGGCACACTTACCTACACGGTTGGTACACTTACCTACACGGTTGGTACACTTACCTACATGGTTGGTACACTTACCTACACGGTTGGTACACTTACATACACGGTTGGTACACTTACATGCACGGTCGGTACATTTACATACACGGTCGCCACACTTACCTACACGGTTGGTACACTTACCTACACGGTTGGTACACTTACATACACGGTCGGTACACTTACCTACACGGTCGGTACACTTACCTACGGTCGGTACACTTACCTACACGGTCGGTACACTTACCTACAAGGTCGGCACATTTTTACCTACACGGTTGGTACACTTACCTACACGTACAGCACTTACCTACGCGGTTGGTACACTTACCTACACGGTCGGTACACTTACCTACAAGGTCGGTACATGGTTGGTACACTTACCTACACGGTTGGTACACTTACCTACACGGTTGGTACACTTACATACACGGTTGGTACACATACCTACACGGTTGGTACACTTACCTACACGGTTGGTACACTTACCTACACGGTTGGTACACCTACCTACACGGTTGGTACTCATACATACACGGTTGGTACACTTACATACACGGTTGGTACACTTACCTTCACGGTTAGTACACATACCTACACGGTTGGTACACTTACATACACGGTTGGTACACATACATACACGGTTGGTACACTTACCTACACGGTTGGTACACTTACATAAACGGTTGGTACACATACCTACACGGTTGGTACACTTACCTACACGGTTGGTACACTTACCTACACGGTTGGTACACCTACCTACACGGTTGGTACACTTACCTACACGGTTGGTACACCTACATACACGGTTGGTACACTTACATACACGGTTGGTACACTTACATACACGGTTGGTACTCTTACATACACGGTTGGTACACTTACATACACGGTCGATACACTTACCTACACGGTCGGAACACGTACCTACAAGGTCGGCACACTTACTTACACGGTTGGTACACTTACCTACACGGTTGGTACACTTACCTACACGGTCGGTACACTTACATACACGGTTGGTACACGTACATGCATGGTCGGTACATTTACATACACGGTCGCCACACTTACCTACACGGTTGGTACACTTACCTACACGGTTGGTACTCTTACATACACGGTCGGTACACTTACCTACACGGTCGGTACACTTACATACACGGTTGGTACACTTACATACACGGTCGGTACACTTACCTACACGGTCGGTACACATACCTACACGGTTGGTACATTTACATACACGGTCGCCACACTTACCTACACGGTTGGTACACTTACCTACACGGTTGGTACTCTTACATACACGGTCGGTACACTTACCTACACGGTCGGTACACTTACATACACGGTTGGTACACTTACATACACGGTCGGTACACTTACCTACACGGTCGGTACACTTACCTACGGTCGGTACACTTACCTACACGGTCGGTACACTTACATACACGGTCGGCACACTTACCTACACGGTCGGTACACTTACCTACAAGGTCGGCACATTTTTACCTACACGGTTGGTACACTTACCTACACGTACAGCACTTACCTACGCGGTTGGTACACTTACCTACACGGTCGGTACACTTACCTACAAGGTCGGTACATGGTTGGTACACTTACCTACACGGTTGGTACACTTACCTACACGGTTGGTACACTTACATACACGGTTGGTACACATACCTACACGGTTGGTACACATACCTACACGGTTGGTACACTTACCTACACGGTTGGTACACTTACATACACGGTTGGTACACATACCTACACGGTTGGTACACTTACCTACACGGTTGGTACACTTACCTAAACGGTTGGTACACCTACCTACACGGTTGGTACACTTACCTACACGGTTGGTACACCTACATACACGGTTGGTACACTTACATACACGGTTGGTACACTTACATACACGGTTGGTACTCTTACATACACGGTTGGTACACTTACATACACGGTCGATACACTTACCTACACGGTCGGAACACGTACCTACAAGGTCGGCACACTTACCTACACGGTTGGTACACTTACCTACACGGTTGGTACACTTACCTACACGGTCGGTACACTTACATACACGGTTGGTACACGTACATGCATGGTCGGTACATTTACATACACGGTCGCCACACTTACCTACACGGTTGGTACACTTACCTACACGGTTGGTACTCTTACATACACGGTCGGTACACTTACCTACACGGTCGGTACACTTACATACACGGTTGGTACACTTACATACACGGTCGGTACACTTACCTACACGGTCGGTACACATACCTACACGGTTGGTACATTTACATACACGGTCGCCACACTTACCTACACGGTTGGTACACTTACCTACACGGTTGGTACTCTTACATACACGGTCGGTACACTTACCTACACGGTCGGTACACTTACATACACGGTTGGTACACTTACATACACGGTCGGTACACTTACCTACACGGTCGGTACACTTACCTACGGTCGGTACACTTACCTACACGGTCGGTACACTTACATACACGGTCGGCACACTTACCTACACGGTCGGTACACTTACCTACAAGGTCGGCACATTTTTACCTACACGGTTGGTACACTTACCTACACGTACAGCACTTACCTACGCGGTTGGTACACTTACCTACACGGTCGGTACACTTACCTACACGGTTGGTACACTTACCTACACGGTTGGTACACTTACCTACACGGTTGGTACACTTACATACACGGTTGGTACACATACCTACACGGTTGGTACACTTACCTACACGGTTGGTACACTTACCTACACGGTTGGTACACCTACCTACACGGTTGGTACTCATACATACACGGTTGGTACACTTACATACACGGTTGGTACACTTACCTTCACGGTTAGTACACATACCTACACGGTTGGTACACTTACATACACGGTTGGTACACATACATACACGGTTGGTACACTTACCTACACGGTTGGTACACTTACATAAACGGTTGGTACACATACCTACACGGTTGGTACACTTACCTACACGGTTGGTACACTTACCTACACGGTTGGTACACCTACCTACACGGTTGGTACACTTACCTACACGGTTGGTACACCTACATACACGGTTGGTACACTTACATACACGGTTGGTACACTTACATACACGGTTGGTACTCTTACATACACGGTTGGTACACTTACATACACGGTCGATACACTTACCTACACGGTCGGAACACGTACCTACAAGGTCGGCACACTTACCTACACGGTTGGTACACTTACCTACACGGTTGGTACACTTACCTACACGGTTGGTACACTTACCTACACGGTCGGTACACTTACATACACGGTTGGTACACGTACATGCATGGTCGGTACATTTACATACACGGTCGCCACACTTACCTACACGGTTGGTACACTTACCTACACGGTTGGTACTCTTACATACACGGTCGGTACACTTACCTACACGGTCGGTACACTTACATACACGGTTGGTACACTTACATACACGGTCGGTACACTTACCTACACGGTCGGTACACTTACCTACACGGTCGGTACACTTACATACACGGTCGGCACACTTACATACACGGTCGGTACACTTACCTACAAGGTCGGCACATTTTTACCTACACGGTTGGTACACTTACTTACACGTACAGCACTTACCTACACGGTTGGTACACTTACCTACACGGTCGGTACACTTACCTACAAGGTCGGTACATGGTTGGTACACTTACCTACACGGTTGGTACACTTACCTACACGTACAGCACTTACCTACACGTACAGACAATTTCAATTAATACCAACTTCACGTTTCTCGTATATTACATGTAACATTTCGTTATCATTGTATCAATGTACCTGACTGTACACATATATCACTGTAATTAGCGTGTTATCGTACTGATTTATTGCTCAATGAAGTGTTGCCATACTTACGAGTAACGGAAAATAGTTCAAATAAAAATTAATGTAGCAGACGATAATTCATTAATTTGTTTTCTGGATGAATGAGAATTTATGTGATAAGAATTACTGCTATGGATTCGTATTATAGGTATTAAAAGTGTCCCAATTGTTTTCAAGGAACTAGTTCCAAGCTTTCACTGGTGTGCGCATAGAAATACAGGCTTGAGCTGGAATCCAGAAATAGCCATGTCAATCTATTTACGTAGTTGAAATTCTGCAACAATAATTGGTTCCCATATGATTCGCGGGTGTTACAGCATGGATGTGGTATATACTACTTGTATTATGTTGGACATGGTTTCATGTTATTGTCAACATGTTTACATTTAATTACTAAATTATGCACTTTATAATTTATATACATTAACTCAATACACTATTCGAGTGTGTATTATGCAGAGTGAGTTTTCAATCGTCTTTCTATTCCTAACTGTTCTATTGAAACTATTCCAATGTACCATTCTTGTAGCAACTATTATTTAAACTAATAGTATTTCTATTCCTAACTGTTCTATTGCAACTATTCCAATGTACCATTCTTGTAGCAACTATTATTTAAACTAATAGTTTTTCTATTCCTAACTGTTCTATTGCAACTATTCCAATGTACCATTCTTGTATAAAATAGTATTTAAACTAATCGTCTTTCTATTACATAGTTATATGTAATATTTTTTCTTGTTCTTATTTGTAAGTGAAAACTCTGGAAATATGTCGTGGCATTTCATTAGAATTGTGTCGTTACGATATAATTCTAAGGAAAGTACATGCCATATTTGACTGTTATTCTCGTTGTTAGCGTGCGACTTGTTAATAGTGGATATCTGTGTGGGTCCTCCGTGGTGCAATGGATATGGTATCTGCCTTGTAACCCAGCGGTTGTGAGTTCGAACCCAGTCGGAACCACGGTGGTGGTGTCTTAGGAAAGACACTTTAAATCCACATTACCACCTCCCTCTCCAACAGGACGATGGATTCCAACATGGCGATGGATTCCATCAGGAATGAGGTATCGAGAACGATTAGTATAATGTTCTAAGATCTTGTTTAGCAATGGAGCTAAGATAATGTGTGTATAACCCAAATCTGAATAGTATATTATATCTTCCGTAAAGCGATATTCCGGTTAATTGCAAAACGCCACATGTATATCTATTTACACAATAATATTCAAGGAAAACGTTTTATAAAAGCTACCTTTAGCTTCCTACTTGATCCTTTGCATTATGTTTTAATGCACGTCATTGCATGTCATGTGAGTAGTGTTTTGCAATAAATATTGCTTAAACCAATAATATTCCCATAATAATACCTACGCATAGTCGGCTCTAATTCCTTTTATGACCTCCGTATACATGAAGAGCACAACTGAACAGGCGTAATATACAAGTACGCGACATGTCTTATATGGGCACGCATAAACACACATAGATACAACGTAATACAAACATAGATACAAAGTAATACAAACATACATACACAGTAATACAAACATACATACACAGCAATACAAACATACATACACAGTAATACAAACATACATACACAGTAATACAAACATACATACACAGTAATACAAACATACATACACAGCAATACAAACATACATACACAGTAATACAAACATACATACACAGTAATACAAACATCAGCAATACAAACATACATACACAGCAATACAAACATACATACACAGTAATACAAACATACATACACAGTAATACAAACATACATACAAGGTTTAAGCTATATAAACTCTCTGGTCGGTTGTCTAGGGGTATGTTTCATTTCTCTATCAATACAATAACAACGTAACACAATGTTCTTTTCTATCTATTTTACTGGTCGTCTGGTATATTCTCCTATTTCGTATATTCACGTCTCGTGAATCTATGATCTCTTATCTATATCATAATCACTACAAGCCTCATTAATTTCTAGTGTCTTTATTAGATCACCGCCCTGTCGATAATTGGATTACATTTATAATCTTCAATATACAATCAAGGATATCTCAATTAGACTGTCTAATTTGATCAGCCGCTCGCGTCTCTTGATAATTTCAATATCTCACCGAACTGTTCTGGTATCAATTTATTACCGCTATATTTTAGAGATAATTTGTATCTCTTATCTATATCATATTATTTATCACGTATTCTATTCAAGACATACGGTGCTATTTAATCCATCGCTATTCAATGTGTCCGTAACACTTAAGTTCAATTTATAGTTCGTTATATAAGTATATTAAATTAATATACAGATGACATCTCGTCTTTTATCTTAGCTATCACGTATTCTTATTCAAGACATACGGTGCTACTTAATCCATCGCTACCCAAAGTGTCCGTAACACTTAAGTTCAGTTTATAGTTCGTTTTATAAGTATATTAAATTAATATACTGAAGACATTTCGCCTTTAGTGTCATAGAAACAGTAATTGTTTTCTATTTGAGATACACAATCAATCCTTGCATAAGGACAGCCTTTTGTGCTCTAATTTATCTGTGCATGTACTCGGAATTATATACAGTTAAGTCAGACAGCGTGGCGCTGACCACCTGTTACCTTACGCAATCAAAATCGTAACTTTAACGAAACAGCCAGACATATTGGCGCCTCATCAAAAGAAACCGACAACTATTACATAATCTCATTACATCATCTTTTTGCGCGCCAAAATAGCTTGTTGATTTTAGGCGCGAATATTGCATAACTATAGTACAGTCATTTCTATTTATAATATATACATTAGACAATCACAATACTTAGTATCGTGTGCAAAATAGCTGTTTTTGCACACATTGTATACGCTTCTATGACTAAAACACCTTTATCCGGGAGAGAAAGAAAGTTTCATTGTATAAGCTTTTATAACTAAAACACCTTTATCCGGGAGAGAAAGAAAGTTGCATTGTACAAGCTTCTATAACTAAAACACCTTTATCCGGGAGAGAATGAAAGTTTCATTGTATAAGCTTTTATAACTAAAACACCTTTATCCGGGAGAGAAAGAAAGTTTCATTGTATACGCTTCTATGACTAAAACACCTTTATCCGGGAGAGAATGAAAGTTTCATTGTATACGCTTCTATGACTAAAACACCTTTATCCGGGATAGAAAGAAAGTGTCATTGTACAAGCTTCTATAACTAAAACACCTTTATCCGGGAGAGAATGAAAGTTTCATTGTATAAGCTTTTATAACTAAAACACCTTTATCCGGGAGAGAAAGAAAGTTTCATTGTATAAGCTTTTATAACTAAAACACCTTTATCCGGGAGAGAAAGAAAGTTTCATTGTATACGCTTCTATGACTAAAACACCTTTATCCGGGAGAGAATGAAAGTTTCATTGTATACGCTTCTATGACTAAAACACCTTTATCCAGGAGAGAATGAAAGTTTCATTGTATAAGCTTTTATAACTAAAACACCTTTATCCGGGAGAGAAAGAAAGTGTCATTGTACAAGCTTCTATAACTAAAACACCTTTATCCGGTAGAGAATGAAAGTTTCATTGTATAAGCTTTTATAACTAAAACACCTTTATCCGGGAGAGAAAGAAAGTTTCATTGTATAAGCTTTTATAACTAAAACACCTTTATCCGGGAGAGAAAGAAAGTTTCATTGTACAAGCTTCTATAACTAAAACACCTTTATCCGGGAGAGAAAGAAAGTTTCATTGTATAAGCTTCTATAACTAAAACACCTTTATTCGGGAGAGAATGAAAGTTTCATTGTATAAGCTTTTATAACTAAAACACCTTTATCCGGGAGAGAAAGAAAGTTTCATTGTACAAGCTTCTATAACTAAAACACCTTTATCCGGGAGAGAAAGAAAGTTTCATTGTATAAGCTTCTATAACTAAAACACCTTTATTCGGGAGAGAATGAAAGTTTCATTGTATAAGCTTTTATAACTAAAACACCTTTATCCGGGAGAGAAAGAAAGTGTCATTGTACAAGCTTCTATAACTAAAACACCTTTATCCGGGAGAGAATGAAAGTTTCATTGTATAAGCTTTTATAACTAAGACACCTGTATCCGGGAGAGAATGAAAGTTTCATTGTATAAGCTTTTATAACTAAAACACCTGTATCCGGGAGAGAAAGAAAGTTTCATTGTATAAGCTTTTATAACTAAAACACCTGTATCCAGGAGAGAAAGAAAGTTTCATTGTATAAGCTTCTATAACTAAAACACCTTTATCCGGGAGAGAATGAAAGTTTCATTGTATAACCTTTTATAACTAAGACACCTTTACCCGGGAGAGAATGAACGTTTCAGTTGCCCATAAACAAAAACAGATAAAAATGAGTAAGCATAGTTAGTTTACCGATGTACAACTCATGCTAATCTTCATTAAAATTCAATCTGCGTGGAACAGTTTGGGTATATATAGTTGCATTGCAAAAACTCTTCATCAATAGCAGGTCTATATTGACATACACCAGACATGGTGTACCCGGATATGTGCATGTGTGTTTTAAGTTTATTTATCTTCGCTACCGGTTGCCCATATGAGCGATGCCTCCTGTAGAGATTAGTCATTTTAGATATGTGGAAAATTAGTACAATGATACCGACAGAGAGACCCATTCCAGAGTCTCCTCTGGTTCTTTTACGTGCACGGTGTAAAGCACCGACACGAGACATCGGTTTAAAGTCCCATCTGAAAGACTGTTAATTTTATTAGGGTCAAACGGGGGATCGAACCTGCGATCCCTGGATTACCATTCCAACGTGGTAACCACTGGACTACAGATCCGTCTGCGATGATAGGTGCGTGCATATGCCACATGTTTATATACATCATCATTGTTCAAAAATCAAAATGCCGTAAAACACACTATCAAAACATCGTTGTCTTCCTTATTCTGCTGTGCGATTGCGAGCTTTGTTCCATGATGATAGGACATTAGGCGGCTGTCCGATTAGCGCAGTGGTTAGCCGCTCGCTTCTCACCAATGCAATCCGGGTTCGATCCTCGGATCGGGAAGTATGTGAGATGGTATGGTGGTCGCCAGATCGGACAGGTAGGTTTTTCTTCGGGTACTCCGGTTTCCTCCCACACGAATAACCACATTTACGCTTTCATCCGCCCCAACGAGAGTGATTAATATAAGTTGTTAAAACTTGCTTCACAATCGTTGTAAACTAAATAAAAGTTTTTAAAAAAGAGACGAACATTAGGACATTTCTATTAATAACAATAATCTTACCTGGATTATAGCATGTGCTCGGTCAACGTGTATATCTGAAACAAGAAATAAAAGTATTTCATTGATTTTGGAACCACACTCAGCGATTATGCGAAAGTAGCTAAGTACAACCCAGATACATGTATTGTCAATTTAATAAGTGATTCTACAAGAACGGGGCATAGCAATCTGTTTTATATTTCTGAATGGTATCTTCACGAGAACAACTGAATCCAAGTTTCTGAGCGCATATGTCCATCGAGTTTGTATACCAATAAGGAGAAACATTGGTTTAAACACATTTATCCGTTTTGATAATAACATGCAACAAATGCATTACACACAGTAAAGGCAAGTGCATTCATTCCAAAGCTAACAGTTTATTGAAATCCTCTCCATTGCATACTAGAAATCGGTACAAGATCTAGAGATATGAATAATTTACATTGTGACAAAAGATGTCAGTGATGTTATGAAACTTATACGAAAATAACAGGGGGAAATAGTGAGCTTGGCAAGTTGCAAACGGAAAGTGAAAGAAAAGTTATGTAGTAATTTAAGTTGACTGCTGAGAACAGCGACTAATGAGTGTAAAGATATTGCTGATATCCCGGAAAGAACTCCAGTTTAAGCGCTTTGAATTACCATCAGATAGCCAGGCACCAGAACATCACAATTATTATAATGAAAGTGGATATTTCTCAATGCTAAAAGAAATAACTAACAACATAAACGCATACTATGCGTTATATAGATAAACTTAATTATTACGTAATCTGGGTGGACTGCTATCAAGCTCAAATTGATAGCCTGTTCATTCCTATTAGATGTACATTTTGTATATACAATAAGGGAGTCAATTTATTTATAGACACTTCAATTTCATAACTAATAAGTAACCGTTTTCAACCTTACTACATTTCGAAGAGTTTATACATTTATAATTTAGAAATTGTGTTCGTTTTAATTAAGCACATCAAATACTTCATATCTGTACACAGATAATTACTGCCATTCACACTAGATAGTTAGTATGCAACATCTATATTACTCGTCTGTGCAATATGATGACAGGAGATTAGTGCCAAGCAGTATAAACATTAATTGTTTGTTCTGTTGCGTATTTGGATAATAATAAACGTGTCATGGGCATTCTGGGTCCATGAAGATTCAACATTCACCCATTGGCTACACAACCTGGATAGGTGGGCATTTCAAAATTCACCCATTGGCTACCCAATCTGGTTAGGTGTGCGTTCGAATCCAGCACTAGCTAATATATACCCCGATATTCTGGCTGCATTACGCTAATCCAGAATCCGAACCAGGTTAAACAAATAAGAATTAAACTTTTCGTAAAATTTAAATTGTGAATTGGATCTTTTAATTATAGGTAAGAGTCTCTAATATTCTTTTATTCTCTTTAATAAGCATTGACATCGCACTATAGTGTATGATTTTATGATAGCTGACTTAAATATTAATTGTATTGCAATCGGGTCTTTTCAGCATATAGATGCATGAAACCGCACACAACTGTCTATGTTAATTTAACCGAGACCGGCGAATACTAACTAGAATATTCACAATACACATATTGAATATACTGACCAAGCAATACTACGTTTGTAGTTGACATTAGATAAGTTTCGTCATTGCAAAATAGTTGTTTCTTACGTCTAGTATAATTCATATGGGCTCACTTACGAGTGTGTGTTGAATAGCACGTGCGACGGTTTCCACGGCATTTATGAGATGTTGGCAAAATGGAAGAAAACAGCTTTCTTTAATGATTTCCACAATCCATGCCATAAACCATTCAACGAGTTATCGGGTCTAGATTAGCATTAACTTCCCGTCAGCCACTTTATCAAGGTACTATTAAGCTACCGTTTCAATAGTTCTAATAAACAATTGTCTAAATACGACATGCATCGTATATCCGCACTTAGCGTAACACAGTGAAACAAAAACGGACACTCATGTTTTGTGGATATATAATTAGGTGTATTTGATATTTATTCTCGTACATATCATACATATGAACACTATAGCTACTGCCTGTTTCATACGAAATACCGTTAGTGACATTCGCTATATCATCAATTGCACGATTTTATCTTCGGGAATCGTGGATTAATGAAATAGTGAATGTCACCACCGGTATTTCGTAGTACATAACATTACAACTACTACACACGACTAGAAGAATTTGCCTTTGCCGTTATTCAGAGTTCTGCTGTCTGTTAGATACAAACACTGCACAAATTGGAACGTTAGACTTTCTAAGAATAAAGTTTGATTGCAAAGTATATAATACAAAATGAGGCGTACAGTAATAAATCAGGAAGATAACTAGTTATGTGTTATTTAGGATTGTCATTCTCATTAAACGTGGGATATGCTGATGATGAAATATTTAATAGGCTGGTAGGAGAGTTTTTCATTCAGTTTACAGCTATTCTGATACAATCTCAAGTTTATTTAAGAGGGGAGATATGAGATATGCGAAATCGGCCTGGTATATCAAAAATAAAACCTTATCAAGTGCCGAGCAGTTAACTTATATGAAGATGCATAGGTGGTAAATAAATCCGTTCAATCAAGTTCAACAGTTTTACAAGCACATAACGTATATACGTTTTATTATATTCTCGTTGAATTTCGTTAAAAGTGGCATTACTCTATATCTGTTGCTGTATATAATTATGATTATATATGTGTTTTAGCACTGACAGTTTTTGTTATGCATAATTATATAGATATATAGGATCTTACATAAGTGCGGATGTCATGCCATATTTTATGAATTGAGTTTCATAAAATATGGTATGAAATCACCACGAGTGTAAGATCGTTTTACCACAGTAGCAAAACAATGAACTTGAAGACAAAATACGTCTCGGTTTGCCAGTATAGTGTAGAGTGTTGAGCCTTATTACATTAAGCTGCATCCGTACGCCGTAGTAAATAGTTCCTGCTAATTAAGCAACTTCACGCAAATAATCGACACAATATTTTTAATCACTGTATTCCTGTAGTGTATGTTTAGTATTTTATTGATCTAAGAAGTTGATTTTCAACAAATAATGCATGAACACAAACAGCATGTATATTTCGAATGTGTATTGCAAGCTGTCAATGTCATGCCGTGACCAATCAGAATCCTTCCAGGTGTTATTAAACGTGTTGACATATAAGAATTTATGACATAGCTGTATTACACTGAATACAAGCAATTTTATGTTATAAAGTAAATTAAAAGTAGTCAGTGTTATGGTTTGAAAATAAAAATACATCAATAGATAAGTTGTCAATATTTGGCAGAATAGTTCTTATAGAATTATACAGTTCTTGCCTTAAATGTGGGCAATGAAACTATACATGTTTTTCGTCTTCTACTACATTTACACAATTAAAGCATGTTCTATAGTCTAATCCTTCCTGATTCTAACCTTGTGGAAGCTACTTCACACCTACACTGTGTAAGTGTACGTCGGAAGTGAAAAGTGTATTGCTTGTTTAATATAACTTTCTCTTTCAAATTGACTTAAATGTTCTTATCTTCTTTTGTTCCACATGTAAAAAAAACTTATTTATGAATGAAAATCACGTGACGCAAATAAGTTGCAGTAAAATATCAGGAATTCAATTCAATTCAATATGAACCTGAAATCATATACTAACCCGCTAATGTTTAGATCAAAATGAAATAAAATCAGAAGCATGTTTTCAGATTATACACCAATATATACAGATGGATCTAAAGCCGGCAACAAAGTTGGCTGTGCTGCTGTCAGTAAATTACATAATTCTACATTACGGCTACCTGATCATGCGTCTATATTTTCAGCAGAAGTAGATGCTATTGATTTAGCCTTGAATGTTGCTTATGCATCACGTGATAGAAAATGTATGATCCTTTCAGATTCTTTATCTGTACTGTAATCAGTAGAAGACATGAACGTTAAAAAAATGCTTATTCACAAATTACGTATTAAGCACACAGATATTACATCAACTAAACATGTTATATATTGCTGGATACCAAGTCATATACCAAGTACAAAAGATGCACTTAAACTAGACTGTATAAATTCTAAAATGCATGTATCATACACTCGATTCTTTCTTACATTACTTCAAAATGGCAAACCACTTGGAATAACAATATAATTCAAAAAACTACAACCAATTAAACCAAACATTGGTAAATCATCCTTTATTTATCACTCCAACCGTAGAGAGGAAACTGTAATGTCACGTGTGAGACTTGGACATACCCGTTTCAAGAGAGGACCCACCATGGTGTATGCCATGCCATTCCTCTATAAATGTTGAACACATCTTAATTCACTGTGTCGATTTAGCACCCATTCGTCGAACATATTATACAATTGTGACAATGAAGGAGCTTTTCGACACTGTTGATTTTAAATACATTTTTGCATTTTTAAAAGAATCACATCTTTTCCATAAATTGTAAGTTTTACAATTGACGTTTTTTATCATTTTTACAGTTTGATAAATTTTGTTGCAATTGACCTTTTGTCATTACATTTTTAATACATACAGTATTAGTAATATTTTTAATTGTAGATATATTGTATACAATATACTTAACCCGGCGCGATATAGCCTGAACTGTGCTGATGCGCCGTTAAACACTCACTCACTCACTCACAAATATGATAACATATTTATGGCGAACAATACATAAACAAAGTACAATGGAAAGGCATGGATACATTTTCATATATGGTTGTGGTGTCTAAAATTGTTAATTTCTTGCTAAGCTTGCTTAATATATAAATTTGGATAGGTTTTGAACAATGTTCCTCTTAGTCTCTGTAAGTAAGGTAATAAACTGTTGTTCGGTAGGCCAAGTGTAATAGTAGCGTTTCAGATATATTTTTCCTTAAATCTCTAAATACAGCGATGGGACAGGATTTGTAATGTAATAACCAACCATACAGGAAATATAGTTGATAGCTAGAGGATTACAGAAGGTATATTACACGGAGGTATTGTGTAAAGCCATCAGCCAAATAACAGACAAGGATACAAAATAACTCACATATGTATTCGTTTATAGCATTATATTGGGTCATGTTAGAAGCATCCTTATTTCCGAAATTATTAATATTATATTACTACTATTTAGTATTTTAATACCAATTCGTTATAAGATAAGTTGTTTTCGATTTATTTGCTGTGCAAGATTACTGAGTGACTATATGCGCAAACAGTATGTGGATGCACATCAGTAATACCAGGAAGTTTGGCACACGTCAGTTTATAAATAACTGCTTCCATATGCATGAACCCAATATACAAAGACGAGACATCGTTTGTTTCTTAAAGGAAAACAATCGAGCACATGTTGCTAATCTTAAAGGAAAACAATCGACCACATGTTGCTAATCTTAAAGGAAAACAATCGACCACATGTTGCTAATCTTAACGGAAAACAATCGAGCACATGTTGCTAATCTTAAAGGAAAACAATCGACCACATGTCGCTAATCTTAAAGGAAAACAATCGAGCACATGTTGCTAATCTTAAAGGAAAACAATCGACCACATGTTGCTAATCTTAAAGGAAAACAATCGACCACATGTTGCTAATCTTAAAGGAAAACAATCGACCACATGTTGCTAATCTTAAAGGAAAACAATCGACCACATGTTGCTAATCTTAAAGGAAAACAATCGACCACATGTTGCTAATCTTAAAGGAAAACAATCGACCACATGTTGCTAATCTTAAAGGAAAACAATCGACCACATGTTGCTAATCTTAAAGGAAAACAATCGACCACATGTTGCTAATCTTAAAGGAAAACAATCGACCACATGTTGCTAATCTTAAAGGAAAACAATCGACCACATGTTGCTAATCTTAAAGGAAAACAATCGACCACATGTTGCTAATCTTAAAGGAAAACAATCGACCACATGTTGCTAATCTTAAAGGAAAACAATCGACCACATGTTGCTAATCTTAAAGGAAAACAATCGACCACATGTTGCTAATCTTAAAGGAAAACAATCGACCACATGTTGCTAATCTTAAAGGAAAACAATCGAGCACATGTTGCTAATCTTAAAGGAAAACAATCGACCACATGTTGCTAATCTTAAAGGAAAACAATCGACCACATGTTGCTAATATTAAAGGAAAACAATCGACCACATGTTGCTAATCTTAAAGGAAAACAATCGACCACATGTTGCTAATCTTAACGGAAAACAATCGAGCACATGTTGCTAATCTTAAAGGAAAACAATCGACCACATGTTGCTAATCTTAACGGAAAACAATCGACCACATGTTGCTAATCTTAAAGGAAAACAATCGACACATGTTGCTAATCTTAACGGAAAACAATCGAGCACATGTTGATAATCTTAAAGGAAAACAATCGAGCACATGTTGCTAATCTTAAAGGAAAACAATCGAGCACATGTTGCTAATCTTAAAGGAAAACAATCGACCACATGTTGCTAATCTTAAAGGAAAACAATCGACCACATGTCGCTAATCTTAACGGAAAACAATCGACCACATGTTGCTAATCTTAAAGGAAAACAATCGACCACATGTTGCTAATCTTAAAGGAAAACAATCGACCACATGTTGCTAATCTTAAAGGAAAACAATCGAGCACATGTTGCTAATCTTAAAGGAAAACAATCGACCACATGTTGCTAATCTTAAAGGAAAACAATCGACCACATGTTGCTAATCTTAAAGGAAAACAATCGACCACATGTTGCTAATCTTAAAGGAAAACAATCGACCACATGTTGCTAATCTTAAAGGAAAACAATCGAGCACATGTTGCTAATCTTAAAGGAAATCAATCGACCACATGTTGCTAATCTTAAAGGAAAACAATCGACCACATGTTGCTAATATTAAAGGAAAACAATCGACCACATGTTGCTAATCTTAAAGGAAAACAATCGAGCACATGTTGCTAATCTTAAAGGAAAACAATCGACCACATGTTGCTAATCTTAAAGGAAAACAATCGACCACATCTTGCTAATCTTAAAGGAAAACAATCGACCACATGTTGCTAATCTTAAAGGAAAACAATCGAGCACATGTTGCTAATCTTAAAGAAAAACAATCGACCACATGTTGCTAATCTTAAAGGAAAACAATCGAGCACATGTTGCTAATCTTAAAGGAAAACAATCGAGCACATGTTGCTAATCTTAAAGGAAAACAATCGACCACATGTTGCTAATCTTAAAGGAAAACAATCGAGCACATGTTGCTAATCTTAAAGGAAAACAATCGACCACATGTTGCTAATCTTAAAGGAAAACAATCGACCACATGTTGCTAATCTTAAAGGAAAACAATCGACCACATGTTGCTAATCTTAAAGGAAAACAATCGACCACATGTTGCTAATCCTGACACATAAAGCTCACTAAAACAGAAAATGTAGTGAACCAATTTTGACAATCAGTTGATTGTCTTAATTAGAAAATTATGTATGCGGCCATGTTGGATTAACAAAATTATACTCATTGATTTAACATTTCTAAAAGCTACTTGTGTAGTAGATACACGTATACTATTTAACCACTTTACTTATGCTTGTGTCTGTTGCTATGACGTCATAACTACATACACATAATCTAAATGGCAGCCATTTTGAACAGTATTTCAAGTTTTCAATTTCCCATATATGCTTTATTTGAAGTAGTATGCTCACATTTCCAAGTAGATGGCGCTCGTAAATGTGCAAACAGTCTGTCTAAGTGTGTTTTCCTTTATTTGGAATTGTAGAGAGACGAAATAGCGATGCTTTATAGACAGACGAAACATCGATGATTTCTCAATGTAATACTGCACCTATTAGTGTGCGTTGTTCTCGCTAACTGTTACTTTATTCCATGTTCCCCATACAATACAAATTAATCAGACTTGCAATGTTGCATTCCAAGACTTTAGATTATACACACGGCACCAAACTGAGCAGAGCTGTGGCTCTCTCAATCAATCAAAGGCAGTATGCATTGCTTTCAATGGAATCTATTGCTACCATGCTGACACTTACAATTGTACGACTGTCTAAATTATCAGATATATTCCGCTATATTAACCACAAAGGATGTCATCCATGGAACTGCCACTGCAACTAGAGCTGTGATTGGTTGATAAGATTTCTTCGATTTGTTGAAACGAACTAATATACTGTTATTATATCCTCTAGGTCGTTACTGAAAATGTCTTTATGTTCGTCTTCAAATAGTGCATGATGCTCGGCTCTCCACATATAGTGCTTTCTTAATGATAACGTATCAACTACAGTCAATAATCTGATCAAATAATTTGTAAAAACCACTGCAAGTATCATAGGCAATATAACTTAAGAAATGTACATTTATAGACATAGACAACTATATCGTTTCAAAGTATCAAAGTCCCGCAATTCAATCAAGAACATGCATGTATTTATTTATTGTTATGTGTTAGAAGGTAGAGCCTGGCATTCTTCAACTCCATGTTGCTACACAGAAACACCGTAACACGTATATCGACACGAAATATATGGTCCGGTAGCTTAATGGCGGCTATGACGAACTATAGGATCCGGTAGGTTAGGGACTGCTATGACGACATATAAGATCCGGTAGGTTAGGGACTGCTATGACGACATATAGGATCCGGTAGGTTAGGGACTGCTATGACGACATATAGGATCCGGTAGGTTATGGACTGCTATGACGACATATAAGATCCGGTAGGTTAGGGACTGCTATGACGACATATAGGATCCGGTAGGTTAGGGACTGCTATGATGACATATAAGATCCGGTAGGTTAGGGACTACTATGACGACATATAGGATCCGGTAGGTTAGGGACTGCTATGACGATATATATGATCCGGTAGGTTAGGGACTGCTATAACGACATATAAGAGTCGGTAGGTTAGGGACTGCTATGACGACATATAAGATCCGGTAGGTTAGGGACTGCTATGACGACATATAAGATCCGGTAGGTTAGGGACTGCTATGACGATATATATGATCCGGTAGGTTAGGGACTGCTATAACGACATATAAGAGTCGGTAGGTTAGGGACTGCTATGACGACATATAAGATCCAGTAGGTTAGGGACTGCTATGACGACATATAAGATCCGGTAGGTTAGGGACTGCTATGACGACATATAGGATCCGGTAGGTTAGGGACTGCTATGACGACATATAGGATCCGGTAGGTTAGGGACTGCTATGACGACATATAGGATCCGGTAGGTTAGGGACTGCTATAACGACATATAAGAGTCGGTAGGTTAGGGACTGCTATGACGACATATAAGATCCGGTAGGTTAGGGACTGCTATGACGACATATAGGATCCGGTAGGTTAGGGACTGCTATGACGACATATAAGATCCGGTAGGTTAGGGACTGCTATGACGACATATAAGATCCGGTAGGTTAGGGACTGCTATGACGACATATAGGATCCGGTAGGTTATGGACTGCTATGACGACATATAAGATCCGGTAGGTTAGGGACTGCTATGATGACATATAGGATCCGGTAGGTTAGGGACTGCTATGACGACATATAGGATCCGGTAGGTTATGGACTGCTATGACGACATATAGGATCCGGTAGGTTAGGGACTGCTATGACGACATATAAGATCCGGTAGGTTAGGGACTGCTATGACGACATATAAGATCCGGTAGGTTAGGGACTACTATGACGACATATAGGATCCGGTAGGTTAGGGACTGCTATGACGACATATAAGATCCCGTAGGTTAGGGACTGCTATGACGACATATGCTACGAGACGCCCAATACAGAGAGCGAATTACCATGCACACATCTCTGGCTATCAGTCAGCAATATGGCACTACATGCAAGGCAGTACAGTACATAGATGCATGCGTGATGGTGTAGATATACGACTTGACACTGATTTACTATGGATCCGGACACATGCATGGCAGTACATAGATGCATGCGTGATGGTGTAGATATACGACTTGACACTGATTTACTATGGATCCGGACACATGCATGGCAGTACATAGATGCATGCGTGATGGTGTAGATATACGACTTGACACTGATTTACTATGGATCCGGACACATGCATGGCAGTACATAGATGCATGCGTGATGGTGTAGATATACGACTTGACACTGATTTACTATGGATCCGGACACATGCATGGCAGTACATAGATGCATGCGTGATGGTGTAGATATACGACTTGACACTGATTTACTATGGATCCGGACACATGCATGGCAGTACATAGATGCATGCGTGATGGTGTAGATATACGACTTGACACTGATTTACTATGGATCCGGACACATGCATGGCAGTACATAGATGCATGCGTGATGGTGTAGATATACGACTTGACACTGATTTACTATGGATCCGGACACAGATCGTGGACGTAATGGAATATATATACGAAATTACATATTTTTATATACATTTTGAAGTCGATAAGTACAGAAATGACATTGGCTAAACGTATGTATAACGGAACACGTAAGAATATGCTTTCATCTAGCACGTGCACAAACTGCTGATAATATCAATGTATAGATTTGAATTATATATATATCACATATGAAAGAAAACGACGTAATGGCAATATTTTCATAATTTCTCTCGGTAATATATATAAGTTAATTACAGATCAAATCTGTATCGCATATACAACTTTCATATAGTTAATTCAGCCATAAGCCTACCTCATTCTTGCTAATACAACCGTTATATAGTAGAATCTCGCATCCTCTCATAAATTAATCAAACATTATTCAGCAATTGTTCCCATCACAAAATTGTACAATTACTACACACAGTAATTTGTATCAACTCCTGCAGAAATCTCAGCTATGACGTTGGTACAACCGCACAATTATTATATACAAACAGCGTATTTACCAGGCATGCATTGTTGTCTATGACGATGATGTGCAAACTATTCGTGTAAAAAGAAAAATACATAAGAGAAATTACAAATTTCGTTTTTCCAAAAATTACAAATGTCAAGATATATTTTTTAGATCTTCGCATACTGTTTACAGCATGGTAATAGTATGGAATCATATTAGAATTTTAAAAAACCACGGAGTTCTCATGCATTTATCACGCACGTCAACACGGAGTTCTGGTGCATTTACCACACATACTAACACGGAGTTCAGATGCATTTATCACACGTACTAACATGGAGTTCTGGTGCATTTATCGCACGTACTAACACGGAGTTCAGATGCATTTATCGCACGTACTAACACGGAGTTCTGGTGCATGTATCACACGTACTAACACGGAGTTCTGGTGCATTTATCGCACGTACTAACACGGAGTTCTGGTGCATGTATCGCACGTACTAACACGGAGTGCTGGTGCATGTATCGCACGTACTAACACGGAGTTCTGGTGCATGTATCGCACGTACTAACACGGAGTGCTGGTGCATTAATCGCACGTACTAACACGGAGTTCTGGTGCATTTATCGCAATTACTAACACGGAGTTCTGGTGCATTTATCGCACGTACTAACACGGAGTTCTGGTGCATTTATGGCACGTACTAACACGGAGTTCTGGTGCATTTATGGCACGTACTAACACGGAGTTCTGGTGCATTTATCGCACGTACTAACACGGAGTTCTGGTGCATTTATCGCACATACTAACACGGAGTTCTGGTGCATTTATCGCACATACTAACACGGAGTTCTGGTGCATTTATCGCACATACTAACACGGAGTTCTGGTGCATTTATCGCACGTACCAACACGGAGTTCTGGTGCATTTATCGCACGTACTAACACGGAGTTCTGGTGCATATATCGCACCTACTAACACGGAGTTCTGGTGCATTTATCGCACGTACTAACACGGAGTTTTGGTGCATTTATCGTACGTACTAACACGGAGTTCTGATGCATTTATCGCACATACTAACACGGAGTTCTGGTGCATTTATCGCACGTACTAACAGGGAGTTCTGGTTAATTTATCGCACGTACTAACACGGAGTTCTGGTGCATTAATCGCACATACTAACACGGAGTTCTGGTGCATTTATCACACGTACTAATACGGAGTTCTGGTGCATTTATCACAAGTACTAACACTGAGTTCTGGTGCATTTATCGTACGTACTAACACGGAGTTCTGGTGCATGTATCACACGTACTGACACGGAGTTCTGGTGCATTTATCACGCACGTCAACACGGAGTTCATATGCATTTATCACACATACTAACACGGACGTCCACCATGACGGTGTATAATGTACATCACTTCCACCAAGACGATGTATAATGTACATCACTTCCATCAAGACGATGTATAATGTACATCACTTCCTACATCACTTCCATCAAGACGATGTATAATGTACATCACTTCCACCAAGACAATGTATAATGTACATCACTTCCATCAAGACGATGTATAATGTACATCACTTCCATCAAGACGATGTATAATGTACATCACTTCCACCAAGACTATGTATAATGTACATCACTTCCACCAAGACGATGTATAATGTACATCACTTCCACCAAGACGATGTATAATGTACATCACTTCCACCAAGACGATGTATAATGTACATCACTTCCACCAAGACGATGTATAATGTACATCACTTCCACCAAGACGATGTATAATGTACATCACTTCCACAAACACGGTGAATAATGTACATCACTTCCTACATCACTTCCATCAAGACGATGTATAATGTGCATCACTTCCTACATAACTTCCACCAAGACGATGTATAATGTACATCACTTCCACCAAGACGATGTATAATGTACAGCACTTCCATCAAGACGATGTATAATGTACATCACTTCCATCAAGACGATGTATAATGTACATCACTTCCATCAAGACGATGTATAATGTACATCACTTCCACCAAGACGATGTATAATGTACATCACTTCCACCAAGACGATGTATAATGTACATCACTTCCATCAAGACAATGTATAATGTACATCACTTCCATCAAGACGATGTATAATGTACATCACTTCCATCAAGATGATGTATAATGTACATCACTTCCTACATCACTTCCATCAAGACGATGTATAATGTACATCACTTCCACCAAGACGATGTATAATGTACATCACTTCCATCAAGATGGTGTATAATGTACATCACTTCCATCAAGACTATGTATAATGTACATCACTTCCATCAAGATGATGTATAATGTACATCACTTCCACCAAGACGATGTATAATGTACATCACTTCCACCAAGACGGTGTATAATGTACATCACTTCCACCAAGACGATGTATAATGTACATCACTTCCACCAAGACGATGTATAATGTACATCACTTCCACCAAGACGATGTATAATGTACATCACTTCCACCAAGACGATGTATAATGTACATCACTTCCACCAAGACGATGTATAATGTACATCACTTCCATCAAGACGATGTATAATGTACATCACTTCCATCAAGACGATGTATAATGTACATCACTTCCATCAAGACGATGTATAATGTACATCACTTCCATCAAGACGATGTATAATGTACATCACTTCCACCAAGACGATGTATAATGTACATCACTTCCATCAAGACGATGTATAATGTACATCACTTCCACCAAGACGATGTATAATGTACATCACTTCCACCAAGACGATGTATAATGTACATCACTTCCATCAAGACGATGTATAATGTACATCACTTCCACCAAGACGATGTATAATGTACATCACTTCCACCAAGACGATGTATAATGTACATCACTTCCATCAAGACGATGTATAATGTACATCACTTCCATCAAGACGATGTATAATGTACATCACTTCCATCAAGACGATGTATAATGTACATCACTTCCACCAAGACGATGTATAATGTACATCACTTCCATCAAGACGATGTATAATGTACATCACTTCCACCAAGACGATGTATAATGTACATCACTTCCATCAAGACGATGTATAATGTACATCACTTCCATCAAGACGATGTATAATGTACATCACTTCCATCGATGTATAATGTACATCACTTCATCAAGACGATGTATAATGTACATCACTTCCATCAAGACGATGTATAATGTACATCACTTCCATCAAGACGATGTATAATGTACATCACTTCCACCAAGACGGTGTATAATGTACATCACTTCCACCAAGACGATGTATAATGTACATCACTTCCTACTACTTCCATCAAGACGATGTATAATGTACATCACTTCCACCAAGACGATGTATAATGTACATCACTTCCACCAAGACGATGTATAATGTACATCACTTCCATCAAGACGATGTATAATGTACATCACTTCCACCAAGACGATGTATAATGTACATCACTTCCACCAAGACGATGTATAATGTACATCACTTCCATCAAGACGATGTATAATGTACATCACTTCCATCAAGACGATGTATAATGTACATCACTTCCATCAAGACGATGTATAATGTACATCACTTCCATCAAGACGATGTATAATGTACATAACTTCCATCAAGACGATGTATAATGTACATCACTTCCACCAAGACGATGTATAATGTACATCACTTCCATCAAGACGATGTATAATGTACATCACTTCCATCAAGACGATGTATAATGTACATCACTTCCATCAAGACGATGTATAATGTACATCACTTCCACCAAGACGATGTATAATGTACATCACTTCCACCAAGACGATGTATAATGTACATCACTTCCATCAAGACGATGTATAATGTACATCACTTCCACCAAGACTATGTATAATGTACATCACTTCCATCAAGACGATGTATAATGTACATCACTTCCACCAAGACGGTGTATAATGTACATCACTTCCACCAAGACGATGTATAATGTACATCACTTCCTACATCACTTTCATCACGACGATGTATAATGTACATCACTTCCACCAAGACGATGTATAATGTACATCACTTCCATCACGACGATGTATAATGTACATCATTTCCACCAAGACGATGTATAATGTACATCACTTCCATCAAGACGATGTATAATGTACATCACTTCCATCAAGACGATGTATAATGTACATCACTTCCACCAAGACGATGTATAATGTACATCACTTCCACCAAGACGATGTATAATGTACATCACTTCCACCAAGACGATGTATAATGTACATCACTTCCATCAAGACGATGTATAATGTACATCACTTCCACCAAGACGATGTATAATGTACATCACTTCCACCAAGACGATGTATAATGTACATCACTTCCATCAAGACGATGTATAATGTACATCACTTCCATCAAGACGATGTATAATGTACATCACTACGATGTATAATGTACATCACTTCCACCAAGACGATGTATAATGTACATCACTTCCATCAAGACGATGTATAATGTACATCACTTCCATCAAGACGATGTATAATGTACATCACTTCCATCAAGACGATGTATAATGTACATCACTTCCACCAAGACGATGTATAATGTACATCACTTCCACCAAGACGATGTATAATGTACATCACTTCCACCAAGACGATGTATAATGTACATCACTTCCATCAAGACGATGTATAATGTACATCACTTCCACCAAGACGATGTATAATGTACATCACTTCCACCAAGACGATGTATAATGTACATCACTTCCATCAAGACGATGTATAATGTACATCACTTCCATCAAGACGATGTATAATGTACATCACTTCCACCAAGACGATGTATAATGTACATCACTTCCACCAAGACGATGTATAATGTACATCACTTCCACCAAGACGATGTATAATGTACATCACTTCCACCAAGACGGTGTATAATGTACATCACTTCCACCAAGACGATGTATAATTTACATCACTTCCACCAACACGGTGAATAATGTACATCACTTCCTACATCACTTCCATCAAGACGATGTATAATGTGCATCACTTCCTACATAACTTCCACCAAGACGATGTATAATGTACATCACTTCCACCAAGACAATGTATAATGTACATCACTTCCTACATCACTTCCACCAAGACGATGTATAATGTACATCACTTCCATCAAGACAATGTATAATGTACATCACTTCCATCAAGACGATGTATAATGTACATCACTTCCATCAAGACGATGTATAATGTACATCACTTCCTACATCACTTCTATCAAGACGATGTATAATGTACATCATTTCCACCAAGACGATGTATAATGTACATCACTTCCACCAAGACGATGTATAATGTACATCACTTCCATCAAGATGGTGTATAATGTACATCACTTCCACCAAGACGATGTATAATGTACATCACTTCCATCAAGACGATGTATAATGTACATCACTTCCATTTAGACGATGTATAATGTACATCACTTCCACCAAGACGATGTATAATGTACATCACTTCCATCAAGACGATGTATAATGTACATAACTTCCACCAAGACGATGTATAATGTACATCACTTCCATCAAGACGATGTATAATGTACATCACTTCCACCAAGACGATGTATAATGTACATCACTTCCATCAAGACGATGTATAATGTACATCACTTCCATCAAGACGATGTATAATGTACATCACTTCCATCGATGTATAATGTACATCACTTCCATCAAGACGATGTATAATGTACATCACTTCCACCAAGACGATGTATAATGTGCATCACTTCCATCAAGACGATGTATAATGTACATCACTTCCACCAAGACGATGTATAATGTACATCACCTCCACCAAGACGATGCATAATGTACATCACTTCCATCAAGACGATGTATAATGTACATCACTTCCACCAAGACGATGTATAATGTACATCACTTCCACCAAGACAATGTATAATGTACATCACTTCCATCAAGACGATGTATAATGTACATCACTTCCATCAAGACGATGTATAATGTACATCACTTCCATCAAAACGATGTATAATGTACATCACTTCCACCAAGACGATGTATAATGTACATCACTACCATCAAGACGGTGTATAATGTACATCACTTCCATCAAGACGATGTATAATGTACATCACTTCCACCAAGACTATGTATAATGTACATCACTTCCATCAAGACGATGTATAATGTACATCACTTCCACCAAGACGGTGTATAATGTACATCACTTCCACCAAGACGATGTATAATGTACATCACTTCCTACATCACTTTCATCACGACGATGTATAATGTACATCACTTCCACCAAGACGATGTATAATGTACATCACTTCCATCACGACGATGTATAATGTACATCATTTCCACCAAGACGATGTATAATGTACATCACTTCCATCAAGACGATGTATAATGTACATCACTTCCACCAAGACGATGTATAATGTACATCACTTCCATCAAGACGATGTATAATGTACATCACTTCCATCGATGTATAATGTACATCACTTCCATCAAGACGATGTATAATGTACATCACTTCCATCAAGAGTATGTATAATGTACATCACTTCCATCAATACGGTGTATAATGTACATCATTTCCACCAAGACGGTGTATAATGTACATCACTTCCACCAAGACGATATATAATGTACATCACTTCCTACATCACTTCCATCAAGACGATGTATAATGTACATCACTTCCACCAAGACGATGTATAATGTACATCAATTCCATCAAGACGATGTATAATGTACATCACTTCCATCAAGACGATGTATAATGTACATCACTTCCAACAAGACGATGTATAATGTACATAACTTCCATCAAGACGATATATAATGTACATCACTTCCATCAAGACAATGTATAATGTACATCACTTCCATCAAGACGATGTATAATGTACATCACTTCCATCAAGACGATGTATAATGTACATCACTTCCACCAAGACGATGTATAATGTACATCACTTCCATCAAGACGATGTATAATGTACATCACTTCCACCAAGAAGACGATGATAATGTATCACTTCCAAGACGATGTATAATGTACATCACTTCCACCAGACATGTATATGTACATCATTCTCAAGACGATGTATAATGTACATCACTTCCATCAAGACGATGTATAATGTACATCACTTCCATCAAAACGATGTATAATGTACATCACTTCCACCAAGACGATGTATAATGTACATCACTACCATCAAGACGGTGTATAATGTACATCACTTCCATCAAGACGATGTATAATGTACATCACTTCCACCAAGACTATGTATAATGTACATCACTTCCATCAAGACGATGTATAATGTACATCACTTCCACCAAGACGGTGTATAATGTACATCACTTCCACCAAGACGATGTATAATGTACATCACTTCCTACATCACTTTCATCACGACGATGTATAATGTACATCACTTCCACCAAGACGATGTATAATGTACATCACTTCCATCACGACGATGTATAATGTACATCATTTCCACCAAGACGATGTATAATGTACATCACTTCCATCAAGACGATGTATAATGTACATCACTTCCACCAAGACGATGTATAATGTACATCACTTCCATCAAGACGATGTATAATGTACATCACTTCCACCAAGACGATGTATAATGTACATCACTTCCATCAAGACGATGTATAATGTACATCACTTCCACCAAGACGATGTATAATGTACATCACTTCCATCAAGACGATGTATAATGTACATCACTTCCACCAAGACGGTGTATAATGTACCTCACTTCCACCAAGACGATGTATAATGTACATCACTTCCTACATCACTTTCATCACGACGATGTATAATGTTCATCACTTCCACCAAGACGATGTATAATGTACATCACTTCCATCACGACGATATATAATGTACATCATTTCCACCATGACGATGTATAATGTACATCACTTCCACCAAGACGATGTATAATGTACATCACTTCCATCAAGACGATGTATAATGTACATCACTTCCACCAAGACGATGTATAATGTACATCACTTCCATCAAGACGGTGTATAATGTACATCACTTCCATCAAGACGATGCATAATGTACATCACTTCCACCAAGACTATGTATAATGTACATCACTTCCATCAAGACGATGTATAATGTACATCACTTCCACCAAGACGATGTATAATGTACATCACTTCCATCAAGACGATGTATAATGTACATCACTTCCACCAAGACGGTGTATAATGTACCTCACTTCCACCAAGACGATGTATAATGTACATCACTTCCTACATCACTTTCATCACGACGATGTATAATGTTCATCACTTCCACCAAGACGATGTATAATGTACATCACTTCCATCAAGACGATGTATAATGTACATCACTTCCACCAAGACGATGTATAATGTACATCACTTCCATCAAAACGGTGTATAATGTACATCACTTCCATCAAGACGATGCATAATGTACATCACTTCCACCAAGACTATGTATAATGTACATCACTTCCATCAAGACGATGTATAATGTACATCACTTCCACCAAGACGATGTATAATGTACATCACTTCCATCAAGACGATGTATAATGTACATCACTTCCACCAAGACGATGTATAATGTACATCACTTCCACCAAGACGATGTATAATGTACATCACTTCCACCAAGACGATGTATAATGTACATCACTTCCACCAAGACGATGTATAATGTACATCACTTCCATCAAGACGATGTATAATGTACATCACTTCCATCAAGACGATGTATAATGTACATCACTTCCATCGATGTATAATGTACATCACTTCCATCAAGACGATGTATAATGTACATCACTTCCATCAAGACGATGTATAATGTACATCACTTCCATCAATACGGTGTATAATGTACATCACTTCCACCAAGACGGTGTATAATGTACATCACTTCCACCAAGACGATATATAATGTACATCACTGCCTACATCACTTCCATCAAGACGATGTATAATGTACATCACTTCCACCAAGACGATGTATAATGTACATCACTTCCACCAAGACGATGTATAATGTACATCACTTCCATCAAGACAATGTATAATGTACATCACTTCCACCAAGACGATGTATAATGTACATCACTTCCATCAAGACGATGTATAATGTACATCACTTCCACCAAGACGATGTATAATGTACATCACTTCCACCAAGACGATGTATAATGTACATCACTTCCACCAAGACGATGTATAATGTACATCACTTCCACCAAGACGATGTATAATGTACATCACTTCCACCAAGACGATGTATAATGTACATCACTTCCACCAAGACGATGTATAATGTACATCACTTCCACCAAGACGATGTATAATGTACATCACTTCCATCAAGACGATGTATAATGTACATCACTTCCACCAAGACGATGTATAATGTACATCACTTCCACCAAGACGATGTATAATGTACATCACTTCCATCAAGACGATGTATAATGTACATCACTTCCATCAAGACGATGTATAATGTACATCACTTCCATCAAGACGATGTATAATGTACATCACTACCATCAAGACGGTGTATAATGTACATCACTTCCATCAAGACGATGTATAATGTACATCACTTCCACCAAGACTATGTATAATGTACATCACTTCCATCAAGACGATGTATAATGTACATCACTTCCACCAAGACGATGTATAATGTACATCACTTCCACCAAGACGATGTATAATGTACATCACTTCCTACATCACTTTCATCACGACGATGTATAATGTACATCACTTCCACCAAGACGATGTATAATGTACATCACTTCCACCAAGACGATGTATAATGTACATCACTTCCACCAAGACGATGTATAATGTACATCAATTCCATCAAGACGATGTATAATGTACATCACTTCCATCAAGACGATGTATAATGTACATCACTTCCATCAAGACGATGTATTATGTACATCACTTCCACCAAGACGATGTATAATGTACATCACTACCATCAATACGGTGTATAATGTACATCACTTCCATCAAGTCGATGTATAATGTACATCACTTCCACCAAGACTATGTATAATGTACATCACTTCCATCAAGACGATGTATAATGTACATCACTTCCACCAAGACGGTGTATAATGTACACTTCCATCAAGACGATGTATAATGTACATCACTTCCATCAAGACGATGTATAATGTACACTTCCATCAAGACGATGTATAATGTACATCACTTCCACCAAGACGGTGTATAATGTACATCACTTCCACCAAGACGATGTATAATGTACATCACTTCCTACATCACTTTCATGACGACGATGTATAATGTACATCACTTCCACCAAGACGATGTATAATGTACATCACTTCCATCACGACGATGTATAATGTACATCAATTCCATCAAGACGATGTATAATGTACATCACTTCCATCAAGACGATGTATAATGTACATCACTTCCAACAAGACGATGTATAATGTACATCACTTCCATCAAGACAATGTATAATGTACATAACTTCCATCAAGACGATATATAATGTACATCACTTCCATCAAGACAATGTATAATGTACATCACTTCCATCAAGACGATGTATAATGTACATCACTTCCATCAAGACGATGTATAATGTACATCACTTCCACCAAGACGATGTATAATGTGCATCACTTCCATCAAGACGATGTATAATGTACATCACTTCCACCAAGACGATGTATAATGTACATCACTTCCACCAAGACGATGCATAATGTACATCACTTCCATCAAGACGATGTATAATGTACATCACTTCCACCAAGACGATGTATAATGTACATCACTTCCACCAAGACGATGTATAATGTACATCACTTCCATCAAGACGATGTATAATGTACATCACTTCCATCAAGACGATGTATAATGTACATCACTTCCATCAAACGTGATAATGTACATCACTTCCACCAAGACGATGTATAATGTACATCACTTCCAAAGACGATGTATAATGTACATCACTTCCACCAAGACATGTATAATGTACATCACTTCCATCAAGACGATGTATAATGTACATCACTTCCATCAAGACGATGTATAATGTACATCACTTCCATCAAGACGATGTATAATGTACATCACTTCCACCAAGACGATGTATAATGTACATCACTTCCACCAAGACGATGTATAATGTACATCACTTCCACCAAGACGATGTATAATGTACATCACTTCCACCAAGACGATGTATAATGTACATCACTTCCACCAAGACGATGTATAATGTACATCACTTCCACCAAGACGATGTATAATGTACATCACTTCCACCAAGACGATGTATAATGTACATCACTTCCACCAAGACGATGTATAATGTACATCACTTCCACCAAGACGATGTATAATGTACATCACTTCCATCAAGACGATGTATAATGTACATCACTTCCACCAAGACGATGTATAATGTACATCACTTCCATCAAGACGATGTATAATGTACATCACTTCCACCAAGACGATGTATAATGTACATCACTTCCACCAAGACGATGTATAATGTACATCACTTCCATCAAGACGATGTATAATGTACATCACTTCCATCGATGTATAATGTACATCACTTCCATCAAGACGATGTATAATGTACATCACTTCCATCAAGACGATGTATAATGTACATCACTTCCATCAAGACGATGTATAATGTACATCACTTCCACCAAGACGGTGTATAATGTACATCACTTCCACCAAGACGATATATAATGTACACTTCCATCAAGACGATGTATAATGTACATCACTTCCACCAAGACGATGCATAATGTACATCACTTCCACCAAGACGATGTATAATGTACATCAATTCCATCAAGACGATGTATAATGTACATCACTTCCATCAAGACGATGTATAATGTACATCACTTCCATCAAGACAATGTATAATGTACATCACTTCCATCAAGACAATGTATAATGTACATCACTTCCATCAAGACGATGTATAATGTACATCACTTCCACCAAGACGATTTATAATGTACATCACTTCCACCAAGACGGTGTATAATGTACATCACTTCCACCAAGACGGTGTATAATGTACATCACTTCCACCAAGACGATGTATAATGTACATCACTTCCTACATCACTTTCACCAAGACGATGTATAATGTATATCACTTCCACCAAGACTATGTATAATGTACATCACTCCCTCCAAGACGATGTATAATCTACATCACTTCCACCAAGACGATGTATAATGTACATCACTTCCATCAAGACGATGCATAATGTACATCACTTCCACCAAGACGATGTATTCCCGCTTCTGTGATTCCCATATGCAGTACGAACGATGCCACATGCAGAACGAACGATGTCACATGCAGTACGAACGATGTCACATGCAGTACGAACGATGCCACATGCAGTACGAACGATGTCACATGCAATACGAACGATGTCACATACAGTAATGCAACACGATGTAACACACAGTAATGCAACACGATGTCACATGCAGTAATGCAACACGATGTCACATACAGTAATGCAACACGATGTCACACACAATAATGCAACACGATGTCACACACAGTAATGCAACACGATGTCACATGCAGTAATGCAACACGATGTCACATACAGTAATGCAACACGATGTCACACACAGTAATGCAACACGATGTCACACACAGTAATGTAACACGATGTCACATGTAGTAATGTAACACGATGTCACATGTAGTAATGTAACACGATGTCACATGCAGTAATGTAATACGATGTTACATGCAGTAATGTAACACGATGTCATATGCAGTAGTGTAACACGATGTCACATGCAGTAATGTAACACGATGTCACATGTAGTAATGTAACACGATGTCACATGCAGTAATGTAACACGATGTCACCTGTAGTAATGTAACACGATGTAACATGTAGTAATGTAACACGATGTCACATGCAGTAATGTAATATGATGTCACATGCAGTAATGTAACACGATGTCACATGCAGTAATGTAACACGATGTCACATGTAGTAATGTAACACTATGTCACATGCAGTAATGTAACACGATGTAACATGTAGTAATGCAACACGATGTCACATGTAGTAATGTAACACGATGTCACATGCAGTAATGTAACACGATGTCACATGCAGTAATGTAACACGATATCACATGTAGTAATGTAACACGATGTCACATGCAGTAATGTAACACGATGTCACATGTAGTAATGTAAAACGATGTCACATGCAGTAATGTAACACGATGTCACATACAGTAATGTAACACGATGTCACATGCAGTAATGTAACACGATGTCACATGCAGTACTGTAACACGATGTCACATGCAGTAATGTAACACGATGTCACATGTAGTAATGTAACACGATGTCACATGCAGCAATGTAACACGATGTCACATGCAGTAATGTAAAACGATGTCACATGCAGTAATGTAACACGATGTCACATACAGTAATGTAACACGATGTCACATGCAGTAATGTAACACGATGTCACATGCAGTACTGTAACACGATGTCACATGCAGTAATGTAACACGATGTCACATGTAGTAATGTAACACGATGTCACATGCAGCAATGTAACACGATGTCACATGCAGTAATGTAACACGATGTCACATGCAGTAATGTAACACGATGTCACATGCAGTACTGTAACACGATGTCACATGCAGTAATGTAACACGATGTAACATGTAGTAATGTAACACGATGTCACATGCAGTAATGTAACACGATGTCACATGTAATAATGTAACACGATGTCACATGCAGTAATGTAACACGATGTCACATGCAGTAATGTAACACGATATCACATGTAGTAATGTAACACGATGTCACATGCAGTAATGTAACACGATGTCACATGCATTAATGTAACACGATGTCACATGCAGTAATGTAACACGATGTCACATGCAGTAATGTAACACGATGTCACATGCAGTACTGTAACACGATGTCACATGCAGTAATGTAACACGATGTCACATGTAGTAATGCAACACGATGTCACATGCAGTAATGTAACACGATGTCACATGCAGTAATGTAACACGATGTCACATGCAGTAATGTAACACGATGTCACATGCAGTACTGTAACACGATGTCACATGCAGTAATGTAATACGATGGCACGTCTCTTGGCATTGCCGTCTACAATTCTGATTACTAACAGACGGTATTTTGGCATTACGACCTAAGGACAATTACAAATTTGACTTCCAAATGAGATAGATTCGTCCCTCTAAATATACTTTTTTACACATTTCATAGAAATAGCAAAACTCTTCCGTATAAACGCTGTGTAAGGAGACGCCATTGCTAATATAATATAAGCACACTTGTATACACAGCCTTTAAAAGCTTTATTAGGTAAATTAACTAGTGACAATACAAGCGGAGGATATCTGCCATACACACAGAACGAGTGTTTCCTTATGTCTGTACTAACTACCAGCAGACGACAACAATACAAGCGGAGGATATCTGCCATACACACAGAACGAGTGTTTCCTTATGTCTGTACTAACTACTACCAGCAGACGACAACAATACAAGCGGAGGATATCTGCCATACACATAGAACGAGTGTTTCCTTATGTATGTACTAACTACCAGCAGACGACAACAATACAAGCGGAGGATATCTGCCATACACACATAACGAGTGTTTCCTTATGTCTGTACTAACTACCAGCAGACGATAACAATACAAGCGGAGGATATCTGCCATATACACACAGAACGAGTGTTTCCTTATGTCTGTACTAACTACCAGCAGACGACAACAATACAAGCGGAGGATATCTGCAATATACACACAGAACGAGTGGTTCCTTATGTCTGTACTAACTACCAGCAGACGACAACAATACAAGCGGAGGATATCTGCAATATACACAGAACGAGTGTTTCCTTATGTCTGTACTATCTACCAGCAGACGACAACAATACAAGCGGAGGATATCTGCCATATACACACAAAACGAGTGTTTCCTTATGTCTGTACTAACTACCAGCAGACGACAACAATACAAGCGGAGGATATCTGCAATACACACAGAACGAGTGTTTCCTTATGCCTGTACTAACTACCAGCAGACGACAACAATACAAGCGGAGGATATCTGCAATATACACACAGAACGAGTGTTTCCTTATGTCTGTACTAACTACAAGCAGACGATAACAATACAAACGGAGGATATCTGCCATACACACAGAACGAGTGTTTCCTCATGTCTGTACTAACTACCAGCAGACGACAACAATACAAGTGGAGGATATCTGCCATACACACAGAACGAGTGTTTCCTTATGTCTGTACTAACTACCAGCAGACGACAACAATACAAGCGGAGGATATCTGCCATACACACAGAACGAGTGTTTCCTTATGTCTGTACTAACTACCAGCAGACGACAACAATACAAACGGAGGATATCTGCCATATACACAGAACGAGTGTTTCCTTATGTATGTACTAACTACCAGCAGACGACAACAATACAAGCGGAGGATATCTGCCATATACACAGAACGAGTGTTTCCTTATGTATGTACTAACTACCAGCAGACGACAACAATACAAACGGAGGATATCTGCCATATACACAGAACGAGTGTTTCCTTATGTATGTACTAACTACCAGCAGACGACAACAATACAAGCGGAGGATATCTGCCATATACACAGAACGAGTGTTTCCTTATGTATGTACTAACTACCAGCAGACGACAACAATACAAACGGAGGATATCTGCCATATACACAGAACGAGTGTTTCCTTATGTATGTACTAACTACCAGCAGACGACAACAATACAAACGGAGGATATCTGCCATATACACAGAACGAGTGTTTCCTTATGTCTGTACTAACTACAGGCAGACGATAACAATACAAAGCGGGGGATATCTGCCATACACACAGAACGAGTGTTTCCTTATGTATGTACTAACTACCAGCAGACGACAACAATACAAACGGAGGATATCTGCCATATACACAGAACGAGTGTTTCCTTATGTATGTACTAACTACCAGCAGACGATAAGATGATGCTACAATGATCGTGCGTTATCTACAATGTTGATTACAAGCATATAATTAAGTGATGCACTGTACCTCCGTGCATGTGAACATTTCATAATACGAGACGGCAGAACCAGCATGCATAATATTATATTGCAAACTCTGCACTGTCTGTCGCTTCTCTTATTAATTGTATCCTGTTTCACAAGCAATGAAAGTGCACTAATACAACGAGAAGGCAAGAAACTAGAGTGGGTATGCACCTGCGTCCTCTATTTACAAGATAGCACTACTTGAGACGGTCATATATACACACAATTATTGTCACATAAAACTGTAAAACAGAGCACGATATATTCAAACAATATAGATACTGCGAGTTCATGGGCTCATAAACGTGACATGCATAGGTTCGGTATACATATTAATGTTGAATAGATACTGGTGTTTCTTGAGAGTTCGTACTAAATGTCACTGATATGATAAGTTGATACGCATGTTGGCAAATACAAAGAGAAGTACTCAATGGAATATTACTGCCACTTGTGCAATATATGTAGCCACTTTATTATGTTCATTCTTATGCTGACGTCACAACTGTTAATTTGATCATGGCTTTTAGAGTTGAAAGCGGCGGGATACATTTTATTGGCACTACCTCGCGTATATTGGGAATAAAGCAGTGCAAGTTCAATGTAGGTGAACAGTAGTTCGCATCTATTGTTTCTGTTTTCATCAGCTCAAAGAATGAGTCTCAAATCGTTACAACGTAAAGGAAGCAGGAAGCCTTCCCTATTAGGCTCCGATCAGTATGTATAGTACATATAGAATGCTTTATTAAGACTTAAACTTTACAGTTTCTCGTCTGTAACATTTAAACATATTTACAATATATATAGTACAATATTATGATATATGCAATCATGATGAGGATGGACAAATGCTGTAATGATTATGGACATACATGGAAAAATAATGACAATGTCATGATGGATTTTAGACTATGCAAAACATGATCATGACTGTATTAAGAGTGTAGGGAGTATTCAACTGGTAGTTCATATATCCTAAACAAGTGAATTACGAAGGGATAAAGCTTCATGAATATATTTACTAAAGTTAACCAGCTCTAGGGAATTGTCACATTGAAATATTTGCAATAATTTGAACATACTTGGTCGATTAGAATATAAACGTTTAATATATTTGTTTCTTAATGTACTATATACCTCACATTTAAACATGAAATGAAACTCATCTTCCACGTTGTTTGTATTACACAATAAACATAGCATTTCGTGTTGATCAATACGGTTTCTACCATATCTGCCTGTTTCAATCCGTAAGTTGTGCGCTGATAGTCTCAATTTTGTAAATGCAATTCTTAATGTTCTGCTTAGTATTATATCTAAGTACGATTCGTAACCAAAATTAATCTTTACATTTTTATATAATGTAAGTACCTTATTTATTCGAAGATCAGCTTGTGAAATCTGCAGAAAATCATCTATAATCCTTTGTTTAAATTCAGAAATAAACTGAGTGTGGTCGATGACATGTGGGTTTTCCCATATATACAAAAAGCCAAATTTACTTAGCAATTCCTTAACTCTGGACAACCAATTACGTTTGCCAGTTACTAAATCATCTAGACACGTTTGTATCATCGACTTAATAATTATATTGTCCGTTGTAACTATTTTTAACCAATATTTTACAACTTTTACATATCTACATATATACAATGGGTATCTTCCAAGTTCATAATATACAGCTACATTACTAGTTGATTGCTTAACACCAAGAACTAACTTGCAGAATTTCAAGTGCAATGTCTCTAAATGTTTAGCTTTTGAAAATCCCCATATTTCACTTCCGTAATGTAAAATGGATGATACTAGAGCATCGAAGAGCTGGAGAGCTTGCTTAATATGTGTTCAATTAAAGAATGCAAAATAAAAATTGCATCTACTGTCGAACGACCCTTACGAAATCCAAAGTGTGCATCTGAAATAATAGTATTGTTTTCACACCAGTTTGTAATGCGACTATTTAATATGCAAGTAAATAATTTACCAAAGTTACTTAAAAGGGTAATATATATATAGTACATATATATAGTGCAGTACATATATATAGTACATATATATAGTACATGTATATAGTACAGTACATATATATAGTACATATATATATAGTACATATATATATATAGTACAAATATATAGTACAGTACATATATATAGTACATATATATAGTACATGTATATAGTACAGTACATATATATAGTACAGTACATATATATAGTACATATATATAGTACAGTACATATATAGTACATATATATAGTACATATATATAGTATAGTACATATATATAGTACATATATATAGTACAGTACATATATATAGTACATATATATAGTACAGTACATATATAGTACAGTACATATATATAGTACATATATATAGTACAGTACATATATATAGTACATATATATAGTACAGTACATATACATAGTACATATATATAGTACAGTACATATACATAGTACATATATATAGTACATATATATAGTACATATATATAGTACATATATATAGTACAGTACATATATAGTATAGTACATATATAGTACATATATATAGTACATATATATAGTACATATATATAGTACATATATATAGTACAGTACATATATATAGTACAGTACATATATATAGTACATATATAGTACAGTACATATATATAGTACATATATATAGTACAGTACATATATATAGTACTATATATAGTACAGTACATATATAGTACAGTACTATATATAGTACATATATATAGTACAGTACATATATATAGTACATATATATAGTACAGTACATATACATAGTACATATATATAGTACATATATATAGTACAGTACATATATATAGTACATATATAGTACAGTACATATACATAGTACATATATATAGTACATATATATAGTACATATATATAGTACAGTACATATATAGTATAGTACATATATATAGTACATATATTAGTACATATATATAGTACATATATAGTACATATATATAGTACATATATATAGTACATATATATAGTACATATATATATAGTACATATATATAGTACATATTATATAGTACATATATAGTACAGTACATATATATAGTACATATATATAGTACATATATAGTACATATATAAAGTACAGTACATATATATAGTACATAAATAGTACATATATAAAGTACAGTACATATATAAAGTACAGTACATATATATAGTACATATATAGTACATATATAAAGTACAGTACATATATATAGTACATATATATAGCCTGTGTAACGTTTAGCAACCTATAGGTAGCCCATATCTCAAATATATATTTAATCTCTGACCAACGTTTCCAAAATCGGACTTCTAATAATTAAGATATAGCACAATGCAAAACGGCTGCTCTTGGGGGAGGCCATTTTGAAGTATGTGACGTCATATGCCCACTTTTATGTTATTACTTTATCAACTGTTGTTAATTGCAAATGAAACACTTTCGGTGATATATACAGCAAGGGTTAATTTTACAGTTTACCAAAGGCTGTAAAATAGCAGTGCATTGCGGTGTAAATGTTGTTTAATTGCAAGCAATCATGATAACTGCATATATTCCGTCAATCTGTTACGCTATTGCTATAGAAACATAATGGCCACCAATTTAACCCAATATCTTCAAATAGCAATAACATTCTTATATTATATCCTACTTTAATTATTCCTTCACAAATGCAGATGGGTTTTGCAATAACTAATGAAACAGAAGTGAACATTCGTATGAGTGTCTATGAAAGAGGCTACATGTACCTCTTATTATTATAATAGCAACATAGCTCTTAATCCCACGATCACTCATATTATCTGTGATAGCTCAATGGCTCAATATTCCTTAAGTTTTCTGAAAACTGGATGTGTTTTAGGTTTAGTCATTTTAGATTTTGGAAGATAGTACATTGATACAGACAGAGACCCATTCCAGAGTCTCATCTGGTTCATTTACATGCATGGTGTAAAGCACCGACACGAGACCTCGGTTTCAAGTCATAAAAAAGACAATTAATATTATTATGGTCAGACGGGAGATCGAACCTGCGATTCAGACATCAATACATATTATATATATATATTATGTATATATATTTATTACGCTTCAATGTAATTTCCAGTATTTTGATTGGATAACCTTGTCGTAAGTTTATTTTGATAGCTCCGGGCTAACCAGTGTATATACTGCTTCAGATATATACATTTCGCTTGCCGCACAATTCTTAAAATATAACCAGATGCTGCGCATACGGTTGAACTCTGCGCAATGCATCTGTACAAGTCGCCGAAATAAATCGTCTCCGTGGCCCAGTGGGAGGTCGAAGGTTCGAATCTCGTCATGGGTTCGTTCTGATGTGGCCGGTTGGTGAGCCGCCAGCTAGTTAAATAATGGTTACCGAGTGCCTACCAGCCTGGCGCCTGGCATACAAGCATAGGATTCGGGAAGTACTGATGTTCATAAAAAGAGGTGTCTCATAAGTCAGAAATGACTGGCCCTTTAAATAGGGGTGACACTATAATAAACAAACACTTTACTTTTACTTTTTATAGAAGTAATATTTCTATATATGTTTCACCATTTAATAACATGGTGTGACTCTATCACCCCTGACCGCCACTATATACTCATATACCCTGTGAACAAACCAAATAAGAGTTTTATTACAACAAAGACATGGTTTCCAGCATAAGAACAATGTTTTCAGTCATTGTTTTTGTTTCGGGATTTTCATCGACTTTATTTGATCATTTTTACACCGTCGATTGCCTAAATTGAGTAATTTCACGAATGTGTGATTTTTACCATGACACCGGCATGTCCAGAGTTGGAATCCCGTATATGTCCATATATTACGTACCGGTATTCGGTCACTTAAGGTTTGACTGTGAATAACTTCTAGTCAGTCTCTTTTATAATAGATGAAATAATATTACTGTGTAAACTATAACATCTTTTAAAACAAAACCCAAATTAAACTCACATTTGAATTCAACATGGCGTCAAAAAAAGAACCTACGTTTCGGTCACCAATCAAATTCCATGTAACATAAATGTGTTTTCCGATATTATCATATGATTGACACATGACACTGTAACGCTAAACATTTGACATCCCCCGTTACAAATATAAACAAATATTTCGTTGCATATATCTCTGTGTAGGGGATGTTTAGGGTACACGTGAATGAGACTTGAACATCAACATTTACATATTTTCGAAATAAAAGTTGAATATTGATCTTGTTTTTGCTCATTTTCATGTTCGAAGTTTTTAGCGTCTATCATATAATCCGAGTTACTACAACTGACAACGATGACGTCATTTGCAAACAAATTCGAAACAGGTTGTGTCCGGGAATAGGGCGATTGACGATACGCCTCTCATGTTTCTTCCTAGAAAGGATTAGATGATAAACGTTCCTATACCATGTACAGTGAGACCATAATAAACATATATATCTACATCACTGAAAGGGAAAATAACTTCTTTGCTTAAAATTCCACAATGGATGGGACGCATTCCAATAAGGGATTTGAAAATGATCCCCTTTGTATATAGAGAATTATATATGATCATATTATATATTTTAGCTCCCAACGGTGTCTAAGATTCATAAATTAGGTTGGCCAACATTCTTGCTTAGTTTATACAAATTCAGTTTAGCTTGATTGCGAATCAAGTTCTTACAACTTATATTAATCACTCTCGAGACCTCATTCCTGACGGAATCCATCGCCACGAAGGAAAGAGAAGAGGCAACGTGGAATTTAAATGTCTTGCCTAAAGGCACAATCGTAACGGCTCCAGCGGGGTTCGAACTCCCGACCTTACGCACCTGAAGCGAACGCGCATCCACTGGGCTATCACGACTTCCACTTCAAACATATACTAAGGTATGCTGCCGTCAAATAACCGGGCATGGTATCTACGAAAGCTAATCTCTCCGAAATAAAACATTGATTATTTTTGTCATGATTATTGGGTACAAAAGTGATTGTTAAATGTATTTTATCATATATATGTACACAATGTGTTCATGTTTTCAACTTTAAAGACATCGAGAGCACCACTGAACACTGTATCTCAGATATGACGCGATGATAATGAATTATATTGCTTTTATCTATATATTGGCGGATCAGATTCTTGGGAAAGATCGTCTAACATATGTTGATCATATCATGGATATGGCAGACAGCTTGGTCGCTTTCTTTGTTTACTGACGAAAAAAGTCATCAAATGACAGTTTCAGATATGTTGTGTGGATAAAGATTTGATTATTAGCGTACTATTGGTGGTATATAGTGTCTATAGTATAGTATATAGTGTCTATAGTATAGTATATAGTGTCTATAGTATAGTATATAATGTCTATAGTATAGTATATAATGTCTATAGTATAGTATATAGTGTCTATAGTATAGTATATAGTGTATATAGTATATAGTGTCTATAGTATAGTATATAGTGTATATAGTATAGTATATAGTGTCTATAGTATAGTATATAGTGTCTATAGTATAGTATATAGTGTCTATAGTATAGTATATAATGTCTATAGTGTAGTATATAGTGTCTATAATATAGTATATAGTGTCTATAGTATATAGTGTCTATAGTATAGTATATAATGTCTATAGTATAGTATATAGTGTCTATAGTATAGTATATAGTGTCTATAGTATAGTATATAGTGGCTATAGTATAGTATATAGTGTCTATAGTATAGTATATAGTGTCTATAGTATAGTATATAGTGTCTATAGTATAGTATATAGTGTCTATAATATAGTATATAATGTATATAGTATAGTATATAGTGTCTATAGTATAGTATATAGTGTCTATAGTATAGTATATAGTGTCTATAGTATATAGTGTCTATAGTATAGTATATAGTGTGTATAGTATATAATGTCTATAGTATAGTATATAGTGTCTATAGTATAGTATATAGTGTCTATAGTATAGTATATAATGTCTATAGTATAGTATATATTGTCTATAGTATAGTATATAATGTCTATAGTATATAGTGTCTATAGTATAGTATATAATGTATATAGTATATAGCGTCTATAGTATAGTATATAATGTATATAGTATATAGTGTCTATAGTATAGTATATAATGTATATAGTATATAGTGTCTATAGTATAGTATATAATGTCTATAGTATATAGTGTCTATAGTATAGTATATAATGTATATAGTATAGTATATAGTGTCTATAGTATAGTATATAGTGTCTATATTATAGTATATAGTGTCTATAGTATAGTATATAATGTCTATAGTATATAGTGTCAATAGTATAGTATATAATGCATATAGTATATAGTGTCTATAGTATAGTATATAATGTCTATATTATATACTGTCTATAGTATAGTATATAATGTCTATAGTATATAGTGTCTATTGTATAGTATATAGTGTCTATAGTATAGTATATAATGTCTATAGTATATAGTGTCAATAGTATAGTATATAGTGTCTATAGTATAGTATATAGTGTCTATAGTATAGTATATAGTGTCTATAGTATAGTATATAATGTCTATAGTATATAGTGTCTATAGTATAGTATATAATGTATATCGTATAGTATATAGTGTCTATAGTATAGTATATAGTGTCTATAGTATAGTATATAGTGTCTATAGTATAGTATATAGTGTCTATAGTATAGTATATAGTGTCTATAGTATATAGTGTCTATAGTATATTATATAGTGTCTATAGTATATAGTGTCTATAGTATATAGTGTCTATAGTATAGTATATAGTGTCTATAGTATAGTATATAGTGTCTATAGTATATATTGTCTATAGTATATAATGTCTATAGTATAGTATATAGTGTCTATAGTATAGTATATATAGTGTATATAGTATAGTATATAGTGTCTATAGTATAGTATATAGTGTCCATAGTATAGTATATAGTGTCTATATTATAGTATATAGTGTCTATAGTATATAGTGTCTATAGTATATTATATAGTGTCTATAGTATATAGTGTCTATAGTATAGTATATAGTGTCTATAGTATAGTATATAGTGTCTATAGTATATAGTGTCTATAGTATAGTATATAGTGTCTATAGTATATAGTGTCTATAGTATAGTATATAGTGTCTATAGTATATAGTGTCTATAGTATATTATATAGTGTCTATAGTATATATTGTCTATAGTATAGTATATAGTGTCTATAGTATATAGTGTCTATAGTATAGTATATAGTGTATATAGTATAGTATATAGTGTCTATATTATAGTGTATAGTGTCTATAGTATAGTATATAATGTCTATAGTATATAGTGTCAATAGTATAGTATATAATGTATAATATAGTATATAGTGTCTATAGTATAGTATATAATGTCTATATTATATAGTGTCTATAGTATAGTATATAATGTCTATAGTATATAGTGTCTATAGTATAGTATATAGTGTCTATAGTATAGTATATAATGTCTATAGTATATAGTGTCTATAGTATAGTATATAGTGTCTATAGTATAGTATATAGTGTATATAGTACAGTATATAGTGTCTATAGTATAGTATATAATGTCTATAGTATATAGTGTCTATAGTATAGTATATAATGTATATAGTATAGTATATAGTGTCTATAGTATAGTATATAGTGTCTATAGTATAGTATATAATGTCTATAGTATAGTATATAGTGTCTATAGCATAGTATATAGTGTCTATAGTATAGTATATAGTGTCTATAGTATAGTATATAGTGTCTATAGTATAGTATATAGTGTCTATAGTATAGTATATAGTGTATATAGTATAGTATATAGTGTCTATAGTATAGTATATAGTGTCTATAGTATAGTATATATTGTCTATATTATAGTATATAGTGTCTATAGTATATAGTGTCTATAGTATATTATATAGTGTCTATAGTATATAGTGTCTATAGTATAGTATATAGTGTCTATAGTATATAGTGTCTATAGTATATAGTGTCTATAGTATAGTATATAGTGTCTATAGTATAGTATATAGTGTCTATAGTATATATTGTCTATAGTATATAGTGTCTATAGTATAGTATATAGT
>CM026404.1:44296278-44323407 GCA_014843695.1 Archivesica marissinica | reverse complement strand
TTCAGGCGTCCTGTTGCACAACCATTCATAGGAACATGCTTGTTATTTCAGGCATCCTGTTGTACAACCATTCATAGGAACATGCTTGTTATTTCAGGCGTCCTGTTGTACAACCATTCATAGGAACATGCTTGTTATTTCCATCGTCCTGTTGTACAACCATTCATAGGAACATGCCTGCTATTTCCATCGTCCTGTTGCACAACCATTCATGGGCAAATGCTTGCTATTTCCGGCGTCCTGTTGTACAACCATTCATAGGAACATGCTTGTTATTTCAGGCGTCCTGTTGCACAACCATTCATAGGAACATGCTTGTTATTTCAGGTGTCCTGTTGCACAACCATTCATAGGAACATGCTTGTTATTTCAGGCGTCCTGTTGTACAAACATTCATTGGAACATGCTTGTTATTTCAGTCGTCCTGTTGTACAACCATTCATAGGAACATTCTTGTTATTTCCATCGTCCTGTTGTACAACCATTCATAGGAACATGCTTGTTATTTCCGGCGTCATGTTGTACAACCATTCATAAGAACATGCTTGCTATTTCCGGCGTCCTGTTGTACAACCATTCATAGGAACATGCTTGTTATTTCCATCGTCCTGTTGCACAACAATTCATGGGAACATGCCTGCTATTTCCGGCGTCCTGTTGTACAACCATTCATAGGAACATGCTTGCTATTTCCATCGTCCTGTTGTACAACCATTCAGAGGAACATGCTTACTATTCCCATCGTCCTGTTGTACAACCATTCATAGGAACATGCTTGCTATTCCCATCGTCCTGTTGCACAACCATTCATAGGAATATGCTTGCTATTTCCATCGTTCTGTTGTACAACCATTCATAGGAACATGCTTGCTATTTCCATCGTTCTGTTGTACATCCATTCATAGGAACATGCTTGCTATTTCCATCGTCCTGTTGTACAACCATTCATAGGAACATGCTTGCTATTTCCATCGTTCTGTTGTACAACCATTCATAGGAACATGCTTGCTATTCCCATCGTCCTGTTGTACAACCATTCAAATGAACATGCTTGCTATTCCCATCGTCCTGTCGTACAACCATTCATAGGAACATGCTTGCTATTTCCATCGTCCTGTTGCACAACCATTCATAGGAACATGCTTGCTATTCCCATCGTCCTGTTGTACAACCATTCATAGGAACATGCTTGCTATTTCCATCGTCCTGTTGCACAACCATTCATGGGAAAATGCTTGCTATTTCCGGCGTCCTGTTGTACAACCATTCATAGGAACATGCTTGTTATTTCAGGCGTCCTATTGCACAACCATTCATAGGAACATGCTTGTTATTTCAGGCGTCCTGTTGCACAACCATTCATAGGAAAATGCTTGCTATTTCCGGCGTCCTGTTGTACAACCATTCATAGGAACATGCTTGTTATTTCAGGCGTCCTGTTGCACAACCATTCATAGGAACATGCTTGTTATTTCAGGCGTCCTGTTGTACAACCATTCATAGGAACATGCTTGTTATTTCAGGCGTCCTGTTGTACAACCATTCATAGGAACATGCTTGTTATTTCCATCGTCCTGTTGTACAACCATTCATAGGAACATGCTTGCTATTTCCATCGTCCTGTTGCACAACCATTCATGGGAAAATGCTTGCTATTTCGGCGTCCTGTTGTACAACCATTCATAGGAACATGCTTGTATTTCAGGCGTCCTGTTGTACAACCATTCATAGGAACATGCTTGTTATTTCAGGCGTCCTGTTGCACAACCATTCATAGGAACATGCTTGTTATTTCAGGCGTCCTGTTGTACAACCATTCATAGGAACATGCTTGTTATTTCAGTCGTCCTGTTGTACAACCATTCATAGGAACATGCTTGCTATTTCCATCGTCCTGTTGTACAACCATTCATAGGAACATGCTTGCTATTTCCATCGTCCTGTTGCACAACCATTCATGGGAAAATGCTTGCTATTTCCGGCGTCCTGTTGTACAACCATTCATAGGAACATGCTTGTTATTTCAGGCGTCCTGTTGCACAACCATTCATAGGAACATGCTTGTTATTTCAGGCGTCCTGTTGCACAACCATTCATAGGAACATGCTTGCTATTTCCGGCGTCCTGTTGTACAACCATTCATAGGAACATGCTTGTTATTTCAGGCGTCCTGTTGCACAACCATTCATAGGAACATGCTTGTTATTTCAGGCGTCCTGTTGTACAACCATTCATAGGAACATGCTTGTTATTTCAGTCGTCCTGTTGTACAACCATTCATAGGAACATGCTTGTTATTTCCATCGTCCTGTTGTACAACCATTCATAGGAACATGCTTGTTATTTCCGGCGTCATGTTGTACAACCATTCATAGGAACATGCTTGCTATTTCCGGCGTCCTGTTGTACAACCATTCATAGGAACATGCTTTCTATTTCCGGCGTCCTGTTGTACAACCATTCATAGGAACATGCTTGTTATTTCCGGCGTCCTGTTGTACAACCATTCATAGGAACATGCTTGTTATTTCCATCGTCCTGTTGTACAACCATTCATAGGAACATGCTTGTTATTTCCATCGTCCTGTTGTACAACCATTCATAGGAACATGCTTGTTATTTCCATCGTCCTGTTGTACAACCATTCATAGGAACATGCTTGCTATTTCCGGCGTCCTGTTGTCAACCATTCATAGGACATGCTTGTTATTTCAGCGTCCTGTTGTACAACCATTCATAGGAACATGCTTGTTATTTCAGGCGTCCTGTGCACAACCATTCATAGGAAAATGCTTGCTATTTCCGGCGTCCTGTTGTACAACCATTCATAGGAACATGCTTGTTATTTCAGGCGTCCTGTTGTACAACCATTCATAGGAACATGCTTGTTATTTCAGGCGTCCTGTTGTACAACCATTCATAGGAACATGCTTGTTATTTCCGGCGTCCTGTTGTACAACCATTCATGGGAACATGCTTGCTATTTCCATCGTCCTGTTGTACAACCATTCATAGGAACATGCTTGTTATTTCCGGCGTCCTGTTGTACAACCATTCATAGGAACATGCTTGCTATTTCCGGCGTCCTGTTGTACAACCATTCATAGGAACATGCTTGCTATTTCCGGCGTCCTGTTGTACAACCATTCATAGGAACATGCTTGTTATTTCCGGCGTCCTGTTGTACAACCATTCATAGGAACATGCTTGTTATTTCCATCGTTCTGTTGTACAACCATTCATGGGAACATGCTTGTTATTTCCAGCGTCCTGTTGTACAACCATTCATAGGAACATGCTTGTTATTTCAGCGTCCTGTTGTACAACCATTCATAGGAACATGCTTGTTATTTCAGTCGTCCTGTTGTACAACCATTCATGGAACATGCTTTATTTCCACGTCCTGTTGTACAACCATTCATAGGAACATGCTTGTTATTTCAGGCGTCCTGTTGTACAACCATTCATAGGAACATGCTTGTTATTTCAGGCGTCCTGTTGTACAACCATTCATAGGAACATGCTTGTTATTTCAGGCGTCCTGTTGTACAACCATTCATAGGAACATGCTTGCTATTTCCATCGTCCTGTTGTACAACCATTCATAGGAACATGCTTGCTATTTCCATCGTCCTGTTGTACAACCATTCATAGGACATGCTTGCTATTTCCATCGTCCTGTTGTACAACCATTCATAGGAACATGCTTGTTATTTCCGGCGTCCTGTTGTACAACCATTCATAGGAACATGCTTGCTATTTCCATCGTCCTGTTGTACAACCATTCATAGGAACATGCTTGCTATTTCCGGCGTCCTGTTGCACAACCATTCATAGGAAAATGCTTGCTATTTCCGGCGTCCTGTTGTACAACCATTCATAGGAACATGCTTGTTATTTCAGGCGTCCTGTTGCACAACCATTCATAGGAACATGCTTGTTATTTCAGGCGTCCTGTTGCACAACCATTCATAGGAACATGCTTGTTATTTCAGGCGTCCTGTTGTACAACCATTCATAGGAACATGCTTGTTATTTCAGGCGTCCTGTTGTACAACCATTCATAGGAACATGCTTGTTATTTCCATCGTCCTGTTGTACAACCATTCATAGGAACATGCTTGTTATTTCCGGCGTCCTGTTGTACAACCATTCATAGGAACATGCTTGCTATTTCCGGCGTCCTGTTGTACAACCATTCATAGGAACATGCTTGCTATTTCCGGCGTCCTGTTGTACAACCATTCATAGGAACATGCTTGTTATTTCCGGCGTCCTGTTGTACAACCATTCATAAGAACATGCTTGTTATTTCCATCGTTCTGTTGTACAACCATTCATGGGAACATGCTTGTTATTTCCATCGTCCTGTTGTACAACCATTCATAGGAACATGCTTGCTATTTCCATCGTCCTGTTGCACAACCATTCATGGGCAAATGCTTGCTATTTCCGGCGTCCTGTTGTACAACCATTCATAGGAACATGCTTGTTATTTCAGGCGTCCTGTTGCACAACCATTCATAGGAACATGCTTGTTATTTCAGGCGTCCTGTTGCACAACTATTGATAGGAAATGCTTGCTATTTCCGGCGTCCTCTTGTACAACCATTCATAGGAACATGCTTGTTATTTCAGGCGTCCTGTTGCACAACCATTCATAGGAACATGCTTGTTATTTCAGGCGTCCTGTTGTACAACCATTCATAGGAACATGCTTGTTATTTCAGGCGTCCTGTTGTACAACCATTCATAGGAACATGCTTGTTATTTCCATCGTCCTGTTGTACAACCATTCATAGGAACATGCTTGTTATTTCCGGCGTCATGTTGTACAACCATTCATAGGAACATGCTTGCTATTTCCGGCGTGCTGATGTACAACTATTCATAGGAATATGCTTTCTATTTCCGGCGTCCTGTTGTACAACCATTCATAGGAACATGCTTGTTATTTCCGGCCTCCTGTTGTACAACCATTCATAAGAACATGCTTGTTATTTCCATCGTTCTGTTGTACAACCATTCATGGGAACATGCTTGTTATTTCAGGTGTCCTGTTGCACAATCATTCATAGGAACATGCTTGTTATTTCAGGCGTCCTGTTGTACAACCATTCATAGGAAAATGCTTGCTATTTCCGGCGTCCTGTTGTACAACCATTCATAGGAACATGCTTGTTATTTCAGGCGTCCTGTTGCACAACCATTCATAGGAACATGCTTGTTATTTCAGGCGTCCTGTTGTACAACCATTCATAGGAACATGCTTGTTATTTCAGGCGTCCTGTTGTACAACCATTCATAGGAACATGCTTGTTATTTCCATCGTCCTGTTGTACAACCATTCATAGGAACATGCTTGTTATTTCCGGCGTCCTGTTGTACAACCATTCATAGGAACATGCTTGCTATTTCCGGCGTCCTGTTGTACAACCATTCATAGGAACATGCTTGCTATTTCCGGCGTCCTGTTGTACAACCATTCATAGGAACATGCTTGTTATTTCCGGCGTCCTGTTGTACAACCATTCATAAGAACATGCTTGTTATTTCCATCGTTCTGTTGTACAACCATTCATAGGAACATGCTTGTTATTTCCGGCGTCCTGTTGTACAACCATTCATAGGAACATGCTTGCTATTTCCGGCGTCCTGTTGTACAACCATTCATAGGAACATGCTTGTTATTTCAGGCGTCCTGTTGTACAACCATTCATAGGAACATGCTTGTTATTTCAGGCGTCCTGTTGTACAACCATTCATAGGAACATGCTTGTTATTTCCATCGTCCTGTTGCACAACCATTCATTGGAAAATGCTTGCTATTTCCGGCGTCCTGTTGTACAACCATTCATAGGAACATGCTTGTTATTTCAGGCGTCCTGTTGCACAACCATTCATAGGAAAATGCTTGCTATTTCCGGCGTCCTGTTGCACAACCATTCATAGGAACATGCTTGTTATTTCAGGCGTCCTGTTGCACAACCATTCATAGGAACATGCTTGTTATTTCAGGCGTCCTGTTGTACAACCATTCATAGGAACATGCTTGTTATTTCAGGCGTCCTGTTGTACAACCATTCATAGGAACATGCTTGTTATTTCCATCGTCCTGTTGTACAACCATTCATAGGAACATGCTTGTTATTTCCGGCGTCATGTTGTACAACCATTGATAGGAACATGCTTGCTATTTCCGGCGTCCTGTTGTACAACTATTCATAGGAACATGCTTTCTATTTCCGGCGTCCTGTTGTACAACCATTCATAGGAACATGCTTGTTATTTCCGGCGTCCTGTTGTACAACCATTCATAAGAACATGCTTGTTATTTCCATCGTTCTGTTGTACAACCATTCATGGGAACATGCTTGTTATTTCCATCGTCCTGTTGTACAACCATTCATAGGAACATGCCTGCTATTTCCATCGTCCTGTTGCACAACAATTCATGGGCAAATGCTTGCTATTTCCGGCGTCCTGTTGTACAACCATTCATAGGAACATGCTTGTTATTTCAGGCGTCCTGTTGCACAACCATTCATAGGAACATGCTTGTTATTTCAGGCGTCCTGTTGCACAACTATTGATAAGGAAATGCTTGCTATTTCCGGCGTCCTCTTGTACAACCATTCATAGGAACATGCTTGTTATTTCAGGCGTCCTGTTGCATAACCATTCATAGGAACATGCTTGTTTTTTCAGGCGTCCTGTTGTACAACCATTCATAGGAACATGCTTGTTATTTCAGGCGTCCTGTTGTACAACCATTCATAGGAACTTGCTTGTTATTTCCATCGTCCTGTTGTACAACCATTCATAGGAACATGCTTGTTATTTCCGGCGTCATGTTGTACAACCATTCATAGGAACATGCTTGCTATTTCCGGCGTGCTGATGTACAACTATTCATAGGAATATGCTTTCTATTTCCGGCGTCCTGTTGTACAACCATTCATAGGAACATGCTTGTTATTTCCGGCCTCCTGTTGTACAACCATTCATAAGAACATGCTTGTTATTTCCATCGTTCTGTTGTACAACCATTCACGGGAACATGCTTGTTATTTCAGGTGTCCTGTTGCACAATCATTCATAGGAACATGCTTGTTATTTCAGGCGTCCTGTTGCACAACCATTCATAGGAAAATGCTTGCTATTTCCGGCGTCCTGTTGTACAACCATTCATAGGAACATGCTTGTAATTTCGCGTCCTGTTGTACAACCATTCATAGGAACATGCTTGTTTTCCATCGTCCTGTTGTACACCATTCATGAACATGCTTGTTATTTCAGGCGTCCTGTTGTACAACCATTCATAGGAACATGCTTGTTATTTCAGGCGTCCTGTTGTACAACCATTCATAGGAACATGCTTGTTATTTCCATCGTCCTGTTGTACAACCATTCATAGGAACATGCTTGTTATTTCCGGCGTCATGTTGTACAACCATTGATAGGAACATGCTTGCTATTTCCGGCGTCCTGTTGTACAACTATTCATAGGAACATGCTTTCTATTTCCGGCGTCCTGTTGTACAACCATTCATAGGAACATGCTTGTTATTTCCGGCTTCCTGTTGTACAACCATTCATAAGAACATGCTTGTTATTTCCATCGTTCTGTTGTACAACCATTCATAGGAACATGCTTGTTATATCCGGCGTCATGTTGTACAACCATTGATAGGAACATGCTTGCTATTTCCGGCGTCCTGTTGTACAACTATTCATAGGAACATGCTTTCTATTTCCGGCGTCCTGTTGTACAACCATTCATAGGAACATGCTTGTTATTTCAGACGTCCTGTTGCACAACCATTCATAGGAACATGCTTGTTATTTCAGGGGTCCTGTTGTACAACCATTCATAGGAACATGCTTGTTATTTCCATCGTCCTGTTGTACAACCATTCATAGGAACATGCTTGTTATTTCAGTCGTCCTGTTGTACAACCATTCATAGGAACATGCTTTCTATTTCTGGCGTCCTGTTGTACAACCATACATAGGAACATGCTTGTTATTTCCGGCCTCCTGTTTTACAACCATTCATAAGAACATGCTTGTTATTTCCATCGTTCTGTTGTACAACCATTCATAGGAATATGCTTGTTATTGCCGGCATCCTGTTGTACAACCATTCATGGGAACATGCTTGTTATTTCCATCGTCCTGTTGTACAACCATTCATAGGAACATGCCTGCTATTTCCATCGTCCTGTTGCACAACCATTCATGGGCAAATGCTTGCTATTTCCGGCGTTCTGTTGTACAACCATTCATAGGAACATGTTTGTTATTTCAGGCGTCCTGTTGCACAACCATTCATAGGAACATGCTTGTTATTTCAGGCGTCCTGTTGCACAACCATTGATAGGAAAATGCTTGCTATTTCCGGCGTCCTGTTGTACAACCATTCATAGGAACATGCTTGTTATTTCAGGCGTCCTGTTGTACAACCATTCATAGGAACATGCTTGTTATTTCCATCGTCCTGTTGTACAACCATTCATAGGAACATGCTTGTTATTTCAGGTGTCCTGTTGCACAACCATTCATAGGAACATGCTTGTTATTTCCGGCGTCATGTTGTACAACAATTCATGGGAACATGCCTGCTATTTCCGGCGTCCTGTTTTACAACCATTCATAGGAACATGCTTGCTATTCCCATCGTCCTGTTGCACAACCATTCATAGGAATATGCTTGCTATTTCCATCGTTCTGTTGTACAACCATTCATAGGAACATGTTTGCTATTCCCATCGTCCTGTTGTACAACCATTCATAGGAACATGCTTGCTATTTCCATCGTTCTGTTGTACAACCATTCATAGGAACATGTTTGCTATTCCCATCGTCCTGTTGTACAACCATTCATAGGAACATGCTTGCTATTTCCATCGTCCTGTTGTACAACCATTCATGGGAACATGATTGTTATTTCAGGTGTCCTGTTGCACAACCATTCATAGGAACATGCTTGTTATTTCTGGCCTCCTGTTGTACAACCATTCATAAGAACATGCTTGTTATTTCCATCGTTCTGTTGTACAACCATTCATGGGAACATGATTGTTATTTCAGGTGTCCTGTTGCACAACCATTCATAGAAACATGCTTGTTATTTCAGGCGTCCTGTTGTACAACCATTCATAGGAACATGCTTGTTATTTCAGTCGTCCTGTTGTACAACCATTCATAGGAACATGCTTGATATTTCCATCGTCCTGTTGTACAACCATTCATAGGAACATGCTTGTTATTTCCGGCGTCATGTTGTACAACCATTCATAGGAACATGCTTGCTATTTCCAGCGTCCTGTTGTACAACCATTCATAGGAACATGTTTGTTATTTCCATCGTCCTGTTGCACAACAATTCATGGGAACATGCCTGCTATTTCCGGCGTCCTGTTGTACAACCATTCAGAGGAACATGCTTGCTATTCCCATCGTCCTGTTGTACAACCATTCATAGGAATATGCTTGCTATTTCCATCGTTCTGTTGTACATCCATTCATAGGAACATGCTTGCTATTCCCATCGTCCTGTTGCACAACCATTCCTAGGAATATTCTTGCTATTTCCATAGTTCTGTTGTACAACAATTCATGGGAACATGCCTGCTATTTCCGGCGTCCTGTTGTACAACCATTCATAGCAACATGCTTGCTATTCCCATCGTACTGTTGCACAACCATTCATAGGAATATGCTTGCTATTTCCATGGTTCTGTTGTACAACCATTCATAGGAACATGTTTGCTATTCCCATCGTCCTGTTGTACAACCATTCATAGGAACATGCTTGCTATTTCCATCGTTCTGTTGTACAACCAATCATAGGAACATGCTTGGTATTTCCATCGTCCTGTTGTACAACCATTCATAGGAACATGCTTGCTATTTCCATCGTTCTGTTGTACAACCATTCATAGGAACATGCTTGGTATTTCCATCGTCCTGTTGTACAACCATTCATAGGAACATGCTTGCTATTTCCATCGTTCTGTTGTACAACTATTCATAGGAACATGCTTGTTATTGCCGGCGTCCTGTTGTACAACCATTCATGGGAACATGCTTGTTATTTCCATCGTCCAGTTGTACAACCATTCATAGGAACATGCCTGCTATTTCCATCGTCCTGTTGCACAACCATTCATGGGCAAATGCTTGCTATTTCCGGCGTTCTGTTGTACAACCATTCATAGGAACATGCTTGTTATTTCAGGCGTCCTGTTGTACAACCATTCATAGGAACATGCTTGTTATTTCAGGCGTCCTGTTGCACAACCATTCATAGGGAAATGCTTGCTATTTCCGGCGTCCTGTTGTACAACCATTCATAGGAACATGCTTGTTATTTCAGGCGTCCTGTTGTACAACCATTCATAGGAACATGCTTGTTATTTCCATCGTCCTGTTGTACAACCATTCATAGGAACATGCTTGTTATTTCCGGCGTCCTGTTGTACAACTATTCATAGGACCATGCATGCTATTTCCGGCGTCCTGTTGTACAACCATTCATATGAACATGCTTGCTATTCCCATCGTCCTGTTGTACAACCATTCATAGGAACATGCTTGCTATTTCCATCGTCCTGTTGTACAACCATTCATATGAACATGCTTGCTATTTCCATCGTCCTGTTGCACAACCATTCATGGGAAAATTCTTGCTATTTCCGGCGTCCTGTTGTACAACCATTCATAGGAACATGCTTGTTATTTCAGGCGTCCTGTTGCACAACCATTCATAGGAACATGCTTGTTATTTCAGGCGTCCTGTTGCACAACCATTCATAGGAAAATGCTTGCTATTTCCGGCGTCCTGTTGTACAACCATTCATAGGAACATGCTTGTTATTTCAGGCGTCCTGTTGTACAACCATTCATAGGAACATGCTTGTTATTTCCGGCGTCATGTTATACAACCATTCATAGGACCATGCTTGCTATTTTCGGCGTCCTGTTGTACAACCATTCATAGGAACATGCTTGTTATTTCCGGCGTCCAGTTGTACAACCATTCATAAGAACATGCTTGTTATTTCCATCGTTCTGTTGTACAACCATTCATGGGAACATGCTTGTTATTTCCATCGTTCTGTTGTACAACCATTCATAGGAACATGTTTGCTATTCCCATCGTCCTGTTGTACAACCATTCATAGGAACATGCTTGCTATTTCCATCGTCCTGTTGTACAACCATTCATAGGAACATGCTTGCTATTCCCATCGTCCTGTTGTACAACCAATCATAGGAACATGCTTGCTATTTCCATCGTCTGTTGCACAATTATTCATGGGAAATGCTTACTCTTTCCGGCGTCCTGTAGTACAACCATTCATAGGAACATGCTTGTTATTTCAGGCGTCCTGTTGCACAACCATTCATAGGAACAAGCTTGTTATTTCAGGCTTCCTGTTGCACAATCATTCATAGGAAAATGCTTGCTATTTCCGGCGTCCTGTTGTACAACCATTCATAGGAACATGCTTGTTATTTCAGGCGTCCTGTTGCACAATCATTCATAGGAACATGCTTGTTATTTCAGGCGTCCTGTTGTACAACCATTCATAGGAACATGCTTGTTATAACAGGCGTCCTGTTGTACAACCATTCATAGGAACATGCTTGTTATTTCCATCGTCCTGTTGTACAACCATTCATAGGAACATGCTTGTTATTTCCGGCGTCCTGTTGTACAACCATTCATAGGAACATGCTTGTTATTTCAGGCGTCCTGTTGTACAACCATTCATAGGAACATGCTTGTTATTTCAGGCGTCCTGTTGTACAACCATTCATAGGATCATGCTTGTTATTTCCATCGTCCTGTTGTACAACCATTCATAGGAACATGCTTGCTATTTCCGGCGTCATGTTGTACAACCATTGATAGGAACATGCTTGCTATTTCCGGCGTCCTGTTGTACAACTATTCATAGGAACATGCTTTCTATTTCCGGCGTCCTGTTGTACAACCATTCATAGGAACATGCTTGTTATTTCCGGCTTCCTGTTGTACAACCATTCATAAGAACATGCTTGTTATTTCCATCGTTCTGTTGTACAACCATTCATAGGAACATGCTTGTTATATCCGGCGTCATGTTGTACAACCATTCATAGGAACATGCTTGCTATTTCCGGCGTCCTGTTGTACAACCATTCATAGGAACATGCTTGTTATTTCAGGCGTCCTGTTGTACAACCATTCATAGGAACATGCTTGCTATTTCAGGCGTCCTGTTGTACAACCATTCATAGGAACATGCTTGTTATTTCCGGCGTCCTGTTGTACAACCATTCATAGGAACATGCTTGTTATTTCCGGCGTCCTGTTGTACAACCATTCATAGGAACATGCTTGTTATTTCAGGCGTCATGTTGCACAACCATTGATAGGAACATGCTTGCTATTTCCGGCGTCCTGTTGTACAACCATTCATAGGAACATGCTTGTTATTTCCGGCGTCCTGTTGTACAACCATTCATAAGAACATGCTTGTTATTTCCATCGTTCTGTTGTACAACCATTCATGGGAACATGCTTGTTATTTCCATCGTCCTGTTGTACAACCATTCATAGGAACATGCCTGCTATTTCCATCGTCCTGTTGCACAACAATTCATGGGCAAATGCTTGCTATTTCCGGCGTCCTGTTGTACAACCATTCATAGGAACATGCTTGTTATTTCAGGCGTCCTGTTGCACAACCATTCATAGGAACATGCTTGTTAGTTCAGGCGTCCTGTTGCACAACTATTGATAAGGAAATGCTTGCTATTTCCGGCGTCCTCTTGTACAACCATTCATAGGAACATGCTTGTTATTTCAGGCGTCCTGTTGCACAACCATTCATAGGAACATGCTTGTTTTTTCAGGCGTCCTGTTGTACAACCATTCATAGGAACATGCTTGTTATTTCAGGCGTCCTGTTGTACAACCATTCATAGGAACATGCTTGTTATTTCCATCGTCCTGTTGTACAACCATTCATAGGAACATGCTTGTTATTTCCGGCGTCATGTTGTACAACCATTCATAGGAACATGCTTGCTATTTCCGGCGTCCTGTTGTACAACTATTCATAGGAACATGCTTTCTATTTCCGGCGTCCTGTTGTACAACCATTCATAGGAACATGCTTGTTATTTCCGGCGTCCTGTTGTACAACCATTCATAAGAACATGCTTGTTATTTCCATCGTCCTGTTGTACAACCATTCATAGGAACATGCTTGTTATTTCCGGCGTCCTGTTGTACAACCATTCATAGGAACATGCTTGCTATTTCCGGCGTCCTGTTGTACAACCATTCATAGGAACATGCTTGCTATTTCCGGCGTCCTGTTGTACAACCATTCATAGGAACATGCTTGTTATTTCCGGCGTCCTGTTGTACAACCATTCATAGGAACATGCTTGTTATTTCAGGCGTCCTGTTGTACAACCATTCATAGGAACATGCTTGTTATTTCCATCGTCCTGTTGTACAACCATTCATAGGAACATGCTTGTTATTTCAGGCGTCCTGTTGTACAACCATTCATAGGAACATGCTTGTTATTTCCATCGTCCTGTTGTACAACCATTCATAGGAACATGCTTGTTATTTCAGTCGTCCTGTTGTACAACCATTCATAGGAACATGCTTTCTATTTCTGGCGTCCTGTTGTACAACCATACATAGGAACATGCTTGTTATTTCCGGCCTCCTGTTTTACAACCATTCATAAGAACATGCTTGTTATTTCCATCGTTCTGTTGTACAACCATTCATAGGAATATGCTTGTTATTGCCGGCATCCTGTTGTACAACCATTCATGGGAACATGCTTGTTATTTCCATCGTCCTGTTGTACAACCATTCATAGGAACATGCCTGCTATTTCCATCGTCCTGTTGCACAACCATTCATGGGCAAATGCTTGCTATTTCCGGCGTTCTGTTGTACAACCATTCATAGGAACATGTTTGTTATTTCAGGCGTCCTGTTGCACAACCATTCATAGGAACATGCTTGTTATTTCAGGCGTCCTGTTGCACAACCATTGATAGGAAAATGCTTGCTATTTCCGGCGTCCTGTTGTACAACCATTCATAGGAACATGCTTGTTATTTCAGGCGTCCTGTTGTACAACCATTCATAGGAACATGCTTGTTATTTCCATCGTCCTGTTGTACAACCATTCATAGGAACATGCTTGTTATTTCAGGCGTCCTGTTGCACAACCATTCATAGGAACATGCTTGTTATTTCCGGCGTCCTGTTGTACAACCATTCATAGGAACATGCTTGCTATTTCCGGCGTCCTGTTGTACAACCATTCATAGGAACATGCTTGCTATTTCCATCGTCCTGTTGTACAACCATTCATAGGAACATGCTTGCTATTTCCATCGTCCTGTTGTACAACCATTCATAGGAACATGCTTGCTATTTCCATCGTCCTGTTGTACAACCATTCATAGGAACATGCTTGCTATTTCCATCGTCCTGTTGTACAACCATTCATAGGAACATGCTTGCTATTTCCATCGTCCTGTTGTACAACCATTCATAGGAACATGCTTGTTATTTCCATCGTCCTGTTGTACAACCATTCATGGGAACATGATTGTTATTTCAGGTGTCCTGTTGCACAACCATTCATAGGAACATGCTTGTTATTTCAGGCGTCCTGTTGTACAACCATTCATAGGAACATGCTTGTTATTTCAGTCGTCCTGTTGTACAACCATTCATAGGAACATGCTTGTTATTTCCATCGTCCTGTTGTACAACCATTCATAGGAACATGCTTGTTATTTCCGGCGTCCTGTTGTACAACCATTCATAGGAACATGCTTGCTATTTCCAGCGTCCTGTTGTACAACCATTCATAGGAACATGCTTGTTATTTCCATCGTCCTGTTGTACAACCATTCATAGGAACATGCTTGCTATTTCCAGCGTCCTGTTGTACAACCATTCATAGGAACATGCTTGCTATTCCCATCGTCCTGTTGTACAACCATTCATAGGAATATGCTTGCTATTTCCATCGTTCTGTTGTACAACCATTCATAGGAACATGCTTGCTATTCCCATCGTCCTGTTGCACAACCATTCCTAGGAATATTCTTGCTATTTCCATAGTTCTGTTGTACAACAATTCATGGGAACATGCCTGCTATTTCCGGCGTCCTGTTGTACAACCATTCATAGCAACATGCTTGCTATTCCCATCGTACTGTTGCACAACCATTCATAGGAATATGCTTGCTATTTCCATGGTTCTGTTGTACAACCATTCATAGGAACATGTTTGCTATTCCCATCGTCCTGTTGTACAACCATTCATAGGAACATGCTTGCTATTTCCATCGTTCTGTTGTACAACCAATCATAGGAACATGCTTGGTATTTCCGGCGTCCTGTTGTACAACCATTCATAGGAACATGCTTGCTATTTCCATCGTTCTGTTGTACAACCATTCATAGGAACATGCTTGGTATTTCCATCGTCCTGTTGTACAACCATTCATAGGAACATGCTTGCTATTTCCATCGTTCTGTTGTACAACTATTCATAGGAACATGCTTGTTATTGCCGGCGTCCTGTTGTACAACCATTCATGGGAACATGCTTGTTATTTCCATCGTCCAGTTGTACAACCATTCATAGGAACATGCCTGCTATTTCCATCGTCCTGTTGCACAACCATTCATGGGCAAATGCTTGCTATTTCCGGCGTTCTGTTGTACAACCATTCATAGGAACATGCTTGTTATTTCAGGCGTCCTGTTGTACAACCATTCATAGGAACATGCTTGTTATTTCAGGCGTCCTGTTGCACAACCATTCATAGGGAAATGCTTGCTATTTCCGGCGTCCTGTTGTACAACCATTCATAGGAACATGCTTGTTATTTCAGGCGTCCTGTTGTACAACCATTCATAGGAACATGCTTGTTATTTCCATCGTCCTGTTGTACAACCATTCATAGGAACATGCTTGTTATTTCCGGCGTCCTGTTGTACAACTATTCATAGGACCATGCATGCTATTTCCGGCGTCCTGTTGTACAACCATTCATATGAACATGCTTGCTATTCCCATCGTCCTGTTGTACAACCATTCATAGGAACATGCTTGCTATTTCCATCGTCCTGTTGTACAACCATTCATATGAACATGCTTGCTATTTCCATCGTCCTGTTGCACAACCATTCATGGGAAAATTCTTGCTATTTCCGGCGTCCTGTTGTACAACCATTCATAGGAACATGCTTGTTATTTCAGGCGTCCTGTTGCACAACCATTCATAGGAACATGCTTGTTATTTCAGGCGTCCTGTTGCACAACCATTCATAGGAAAATGCTTGCTATTTCCGGCGTCCTGTTGTACAACCATTCATAGGAACATGCTTGTTATTTCAGGCGTCCTGTTGTACAACCATTCATAGGAACATGCTTGTTATATCCATCGTCCTGTTGTACAACCGTTCATAGGAACATGCTTGTTATTTCCGGCGTCATGTTATACAACCATTCATAGGACCATGCTTGCTATTTTCGGCGTCCTGTTGTACAACCATTCATAGGAACATGCTTGTTATTTCCGGCGTCCAGTTGTACAACCATTCATAAGAACATGCTTGTTATTTCCATCGTTCTGTTGTACAACCATTCATGGGAACATGCTTGTTATTTCCATCGTTCTGTTGTACAACCATTCATAGGAACATGTTTGCTATTCCCATCGTCCTGTTGTACAACCATTCATAGGAACATGCTTGCTATTTCCATCGTCCTGTTGTACAACCATTCATAGGAACATGCTTGCTATTCCCATCGTCCTGTTGTACAACCAATCATAGGAACATGCTTGCTATTTCCATCGTCTGTTGCACAATTATTCATGGGAAATGCTTACTCTTTCCGGCGTCCTGTAGTACAACCATTCATAGGAACATGCTTGTTATTTCAGGCGTCCTGTTGCACAACCATTCATAGGAACAAGCTTGTTATTTCAGGCGTCCTGTTGCACAATCATTCATAGGAAAATGCTTGCTATTTCCGGCGTCCTGTTGTACAACCATTCATAGGAACATGCTTGTTATTTCAGGCGTCCTGTTGCACAACCATTCATAGGAACATGCTTGTTATTTCAGGCGTCCTGTTGTACAACCATTCATAGGAACATGCTTGTTATAACAGGCGTCCTGTTGTACAACCATTCATACGAACATGCTTGTTATTTCCATCGTCCTGTTGTACAACCATTCATAGGAACATGCTTGTTATTTCCGGCGTCATGTTGTACAACCATTGATAGGAACATGCTTGCTATTTCCGGCCTCCTGTTGTACAACCATTCATAGGAACATGCTTGTTATTTCCATCGTTCTGTTGTACAACCATTCATGAGAACATACTTGTTATTTCCATCGTCCTGTTGTACAACCATTCATAGGAACATGCTTGTTATTTCCATCGTCCTGTTGTACAACCATTCATAGGAACATGCTTGTTATTTCCGGCGTCATGTTGAACAACCATTCATAGGAACATGCTTGCTATATCCGGCGTCCTGTTGTACAACTATTCATAGGAACATGCTTTCTATTTCCGGCGTCCTGTTGTACAACCATTCATAGGAACGTGCTTGTTATTTCCGGCGTCCTGAGGTACAACCATTCATAAGAACATGCTTGTTATTTCCATCGTTCTGTTGTACAACCATTCATGGGAACATGCTTGTTATTTCCATCGTCCTGTTGTACAACCATTCATATGAACATGTTTGCTATTTCCGGCGTCCTGTTGTACAACCATTCATAAGAACATGCTTGTTATTTCCATCGTTCTGTTGTACAACCATTCATGGGAACATGCTTTTTATTTCCATCGTCCTGTTGTACAACCATTCATGGGAACATGCTTGTTATTTCCATCGTCCTGTTGTACAACCATTCATGGGACCATGCATATTATTTCCATCGTCCTGTTGTACAACCATTCATAGGAACATGCTTGTTATTTCAGGCGTCCTGTTGTACAACCATTCATAAGAACATGCTTGCTATTTCCATCGTTCTGTTTTACAACCATTCATAGGAATATGCTTGCTATTTCCATCGTTCTGTTGTACAACCATTCATAGGAACATGCTTGCTATTCCCATCGTCCTGTTGTACAACCATTCATATGAACATGCTTGCTATTCCCATCGTCCAGTTGTACAACCATTCATAGGAACATGCTTGCTATTTCCACCGTCCTGTTGCTCAACCATTCATAGGAACATGCTTGCTATTCCCATCGTCCTGTTGTACAACCATTCATATGAACATGCTTGCTATTTCCATCGTCCTGTTGCACAACCATTCATGGGGAAATTCTTGCTATTTCCGGCGTGCTGTTGTACAACCATTCATAGGAACATGCTTGTTATTTCAGGCGTCCTGTTGCACAACCATTCATAGGGAAATGCTTGCTATTTCCGGCGTCCTGTTGTACAACCATTCATAGGAACATGCTTGTTATTTCAGGCGTCCTGTTGTACAACCATTCATAGGAACATGCTTGTTATTTCCATCGTCCTGTTGTACAACCATTCATAGGAACATGCTTGTTATTTCCGGCGTCCTGTTGTACAACCATTCATAGGACCATGCTTGCTATTTCCGGCGTCCTGTTGTACAACCATTCATATGAACATGCTTGCTATTTCCATCGTCCTGTTGTACAACCATTCATAGGAACATGCTTGCTATTTCCGGCGTCCTGTTGTACAACCATTCATAGGAACATGCTTGTTATTTCCGGCGTCCTGTTGTACAACCATTCATAGGAACATGCTTGCTATTTCCATCGTCCTGTTGTACAACCATTCATAGGAACATGCTTGTTATTTCCGGCGTCCTGTTGTACAACCATTCATAGGAACATGCTTGTTATTTCCGGCGTCCTGTTGTACAACCATTCATAGGAACATGCTTGCTATTTCCATCGTCCTGTTGTACAACCATTCATAGAACATGCTTGCTATTTCCATCGTCCTGTTGTACAACCATTCATAGGAACATGCTTGCTATTTCCATCGTCCTGTTGTACAACCATTCATAGGAACATGCTTGTTATTTCCGGCGTCCTGTTGTACAACCATTCATAGGAACATGCTTGCTATTTCCATCGTCCTGTTGTACAACCATTCATAGGAACATGCTTGCTATTTCCGGCGTCCTGTTGTACAACCATTCATAGGAACATGCTTGTTATTTCCGGCGTCCTGTTGTACAACCATTCATAGGAACATGCTTGCTATTTCCGGCGTCCTGTTGTACAACCATTCATAGGAACATGCTTGTTATTTCCATCGTTCTGTTGTACAACCATTCATGGGAACATGCTTGTTATTTCCATCGTCCTGTTGTACAACCATTCATAGGAACATGCTTGTTATTTCCATCGTCCTGTTGTACAACCATTCATAGGAACATGCTTGTTATTTCCATCGTCCTGTTGTACAACCATTCATAGGAACATGCTTGTTATTTCAGGCGTCCTGTTGTACAACCATTCATAGGAACATGCTTGCTATTTCCAGCGTCCTGTTGTACAACCATTCATAGGAACATGCTTGTTATTTCCATCGTCCTGTTGTACAACCATTCATAGGAACATGCTTGCTATTCCCATCGTCCTGTTGTACAACCATTCATAGGAACATGCTTGCTATTTCCATCGTCCTGTTGTACAACCATTCATAGGAACATGCTTGCTATTTCCATCGTCCTGTTGCACAACCATTCATAGGAACATGCTTGCTATTCCCATCGTCCTGTTGTACAACCAATCATAGGAACATGCTTGCTATTTCCATCGTCTGTTGCACAATTATTCATGGGAAAATGCTTGCTATTTCCGGCGTCCTGTTGTACAACCATTCATAGGAACATGCTTGTTATTTCAGGCGTCCTGTTGTACAACCATTCATAGGAACATGCTTGTTATTTCAGGCGTCCTGTTGTACAACCATTCATAGGAACATGCTTGTTATTTCCTCTCCTGTTGTACAACCATTCATAGGAACATGCTTGCTATTCACGTCCTGTTGACAACCATTCTAGGAACTCTTGCTATTCCACGTCCTGTTGTACAACCATTCATAGGAAATGCTTGTATCCATCGTCCTGTTGTACAACCATTCATAGGAACATGCTTGTTATTTCCAGCGTCCTGTTGCACAACCATTCATAGGAACATGCTTGCTATTTCCGGCGTCCTGTTGTACAACCATTCATAGGAACATGCTTGTTATTTCCGGCGTCCTGTTGTACAACCATTCATAGGAACATGCTTGTTATTTCCATCGTCCTGTTGTACAACCATTCATAGGAACATGCTTGCTATTTCCGGCGTCCTGTTGTACAACCATTCATAGGACATGCTTGCTATTTCCATCGTCCTGTTGTACAACCATTCATAGGAACATGCTTGCTATTTCCGGCGTCCTGTTGTACAACCATTCATAGGAACATGCTTGCTATTTCCGGCGTCCTGTTGTACAACCATTCATAGGAACATGCTTGTTATTTCCGGCGTCCTGTTGTACAACCATTCATAGGAACATGCTTGCTATTTCCGGCGTCCTGTTGTACAACCATTCATAGGAACATGCTTGCTATTTCCGGCGTCCTGTTGTACAACCATTCATAGGAACATGCTTGTTATTTCCGGCGTCCTGTTGTACAACCATTCATAGGAACATGCTTGCTATTTCCGGCGTCCTGTTGTACAACCATTCATAAGAACATGCTTGTTATTTCCATCGTTCTGTTGTACAACCATTCATGGGAACATGCTTGTTATATCCATCGTCCTGTTGTACAACCATTCATAGGAACATGCTTGCTATTCCCATCGTCCTGTTGTACAACCATTCATAGGAACATGCTTGCTATTCCCATCGTCCTGTTTTACAACCATTCATATGAACATGCTTGTTATTTCCATCGTTCTGTTGTACAACCATTCATAAGAACATGCTTGCTATTTCCATCGTTTTGTTGTACAACATTCATAGGAACATGCTTGCTATTCCATCGTCCTGTTGTACAACCATTCATAGGAACATGCTTGTTATTTCCGGCGTCCTGTTGTACAACCATTCATAGGAACATGCTTGCTATTCCCATCGTCCTGTTGTACAACCATTCATAGGAACATGCTTGCTATTTCCAGCGTCCTGTTGTACAACCATTCATAGGAACATGCTTGCTATTTCCGGCGTCCTGTTGTACAACCATTCATAGGAACATGCTTGCTATTTCCATCGTCCTGTTGTACAACCATTCATAGGAACATGCTTGCTATTTCCATCGTTCTGTTGTACAACCATTCATAGGAACATGCTAGCTATTTCCGGATCCTGTTGTACAACCATTCATAGGAACATGCCTGCTATTTCCATCGTCCTGTTGTACAACCATTCATAGGAACATGCCTGCTATTTCCATCGTCCTGTTGTACAACCATTCATAGGAACATGCTTGCTATTTTCATCGTCCTGCAGTACAACCATTCATAGGAACATACTTGCTATTCCCATCGTCCTGTTGTACTACCATTCATAGGAACATGCTTGTTATTTCCATCGTCCTGTTGTACAACCATTCATGGGAACATGCTTGCTATTCCCATCGTCCTGTTGTACAACCATTCATAGGAACATGCTTGTTATTTCAGGCGTCCTGTTGCACAACCATTCATAGGAAAATGCTTGCTATTTCAGGCGTCATGTTGTACAACCATTCATAGGAACATGCTTGTAATTTCAGGTGTCCTGTTGTACAACCATTCATAGGAACATGCTTGTTATTTCCGGCATCCTGTTGTACAACCATTCAGAGGAACATGCTTGTTATTTCCATCTTCGTGTTGTACAACCATTCATATGAACATGCTTGCTATTCCCATCGTTCTGTTGTACAACCATTCATAGGAACATGCTTGCTATTCCCATCGTTCTGTTTTACAACCATTCAGATGAATATGCTTGCTATTTCCATCGTTCTGTTGTACAACCATTCATAGGAACATGCCTGCTATTTCCATCGTCCTGTTGTACAACCATTCATAGGAACATGCCTGCTATTTCCTTCGTCCTGTTGTACAACCATTCATATGAACATGCTTGCTATTTCCATCGTCCTGTTGTACAACCATTCATAGGAACATACTTGCTATTCCCATCGTCCTGTTGTACTACCATTCATAGGAACATGCTTGTTATTTCCATCTTCCTGTTGTACAACCATTCATGGGAACATGCTTGCTATTCCCATCGTCCTGTTGTACAACCATTCATAGGAACATGCTTGTTATTTCAGGCGTCCTGTTGCACAACCATTCATAGGAAAATGCTTGCTATTTCAGGCGTCATGTTGTACAACCATTCATAGGAACATGCTTGTTATTTCAGGTGTCCTGTTGTACAACCATTCATAGGAACATGCTTGTTATTTCCGGCGTCCTGTTGTACAACCATTCAGAGGAACATGCTTGTTATTTCCATCTTCCTGTTGTACAACCATTCATGGGAACATGCTTGCTATTTCCATCGTCCTGTTGTACAACCATTCATAAGAACATGCTTGTTATTTCCAACCTCCTGTTTTACATCCATTCAGATGAACATATTTGCTATTTCCGGCGTCCTGTTGCACAACCATTCATAGGACATACTTGCTATTTACATCGTCCTGTTGTACAACCATTCATAGGAGCATGCTTGCTATTTCCGGCGTCCTGTTGTACAACCATTCATAGGAACATGCTTGCTATTTCCGGCGTCCTGTTGTACAACCATTCATAAGAACATGCTTTTTATTTCCATCGTTCTGTCGTACAACCATTCATGGCAGCATGCTTGTTATTTCCATCCTCCTGTTGTACAACCATTCATATGAACATGTTTACTATTTCCGGCGTCCTTTTGTACAACCATTCATAAGAACATGCTTGTTATTTACATCTTTCTGTTGAACAACCATTCATAGGAACATGCTTGTTATTTCCATCGTTCTGTTGTACAACCATTCATAGGAACATGCTTGTTATTTCCATCGTCCTGTTGTACAACAATTCATAGGAACATGCCTGCTATTTCCATCGTCCTGTTGTACAACCATTCATAGGAACATGCTTGCTATTCCCATCGTCCTGTTGTACAACCATTCATGGGAACATGCTTGTTATATCCATCGTCCTGTTGTACAACCATTCATTGGAACATGCTTGTTATTTCCATCGTTCTGTTGTACAACCATTCATGGGAACATGCTTGTTATATCCATCGTCCTGTTGTACAACCAGTCATGGGAACATGCTTGTTATTTCCATTGTCCTGTTGTACAACCATTCATGGGAACATACTTGTTAATCCATCGTCCTGTTGTACAACCATTCATGGGAACATGCTTGTTATTTCCATCGTTCTGTTGTACAACCATTCATGGGAACATGCTTGTTATTTCCATCGTCCTGTTGTACAACCATTCATGGGAACATGCTTGTTAATCCATCGTCCTGTTGTACAACATTCATGGGAACATGCTTGTTACTTCCATCATTCTGTTGTACAACCATTCATAGGAACATGCTTGTTATTTCCATCGTCCTGTTGTAAAACCATTCATTAGAACATGCTTGTTATTTCCATCGTCCTGTTGTACAACCATTCATAGGAACATGCTTGTTATTTCAGGCGTCCTATTGTACAACCATTCATAGGAACATGCTTGTTATTTCCATCGTCCTGTTGTACAACCATTCATAGGAACATGCTTGTTATTTCAGGCGTCCTGTTGTACAACCATTCATAGGAACATGCTTGTTATTTCCATCGTCCTGTTGCACAACCATTCATAGGAACATTCTTGTTATTTCCATCATCCTGTTGCACAACCATTCATAGGAACATGCTTGCTATTTCCGGCGTCCTGTTGTACAACCATTCATAGGAACATGCTTGCTATTTCAGGCGTCCTGTTGTACTACCATTCATAAGAACATGCTTGCTATTTCAGGCGTCCTGTTGTACAACCATTCATAGGAACATGCTTGCTATTTCAGGCGTCCTGTAGTACTACCATTCATCGGAACATGCTTGCTATTTCAGGCATCCTGTTGTACAACCCTTCATAGGAACAGGCTTGCTATTTCAGGCGTCCTGTTGTACAACTATTCATAGGAACATGCTTGTTATTTCCATCGTCCTGTTGTACAACCATTCATAGGAACATGCTTGCTATTTCAGGCGTCCTGTTGTACAACCATTCATAGGAACATGCTTGCTATTTCCATCGTTCTGTTGTACAACCATTCATATGAACATGCCTGCTATTCCCATCGTTCTGTTGTACAACCATTCAGAGGAATATGCTTGTTATTTCCATCGTTCTGTTGTACAACCATTCATATTGACATGCTTGCTATTCCCATCGTTCTGTTGTACAACCATTCATAGGAACATGCTTGCTATTTCCATAGTTTTGTTGTACAACCACTCAGAGTGAAATGCTTGTTATTTCCATCGTCCTGTTGTACAACCATCCATAGGAACATGCTTGCTATTTCCGGCGTCCTGTTGTACAACCTTTCATAGGAACATGCTTGCTATTCCCATCGTCCTGTTGTACAACCATTCATAGGAACATGCTTGTTATTTCCGGCGTCCTGTTGTACAACCATTCATGGGAACATACTTGCTATTCCCATCGTCCTGTTGTACAACCATTCATAGGAACATGCTTGCTATTCCCATCGTCCTGTTGTATAACCATTCATAGGAACATGCCTGCTATTTCCATCGTTCTGTTGTACAACCATTCATAGGAACATGCTAGCTATTTCCGGCGTCCTGCTGTACAACCATTCATAGAAACATGCTTGCTATTTCCATCGTCCTGTTGTACAACCATTCATAGGAACATGCCTACTATTTCCATCGTCCTGTTGTACAACCATTCATGGGAACATGCTTGCTATTCCCATCGTCCTGTTGTACAACCATTCATGGGAACATGCTTGCTATTTCCGGCGTCCTGTTGTACAACCATTCATATGAACATGCTTGCTAATTCCATCGTTCTGTTGTACAACCATTCATGGGAACATGCTTGCTATTTCCGGCGTCCTGTTGTACATCAATTCATAGGAACATGTTTGCTATTCCCATCGTTCTGTTGTACAACCATTCATAGGTACATGCTTGTTATTTCCATCGTCCTGTTGTACAACCATTCATAGGAACATGCTTGCTATTTCCGGCGTCCTGTTGTACAACCATTCATAGGAACATGCCTGCTATTTCCGGCGTCCTGTTGTACAACCATTCATAGGAACATGCTTGCTATTCCCATCGTCCTGTTGTACAACCATTCATAGGAACATGCTTGCTATTTCCGGCGTCCTGTTGTACAACCATTCATAGGAACATGCCTGCTATTCCCATCGTCCTGTTGTACAACCATTCATAGGAACATGCTTGCTATGTCCGGCGTCCTGTTGTACAAGCATTCATATGAACATGCTTGCTAATTCCGGCGTCCTGTTGTACAACCATGCATAGGAACATGCCTGCTATTCCCATCGTCCTGTTGTACAACCATTTATATGAACATGTTTGCTATTTCCATCGTCCTGTTGTACAACCATTCAGAGGAACATGCTTGCTATTTCCATCGTCCTGTTGTACAACCATTCATATGAACATGCTTGCTATTTCCATCGTCCTGTTGTACAACCATTCATAGGAACATGCTTGCTATTTCCGGCGTCCAGTTGTACAACCATTCATAGGAACATGCTTGCTATTTCCTGCGTCCTGTTGTACAACCATTCATTGGAACATGCCTGCTATTTCCATCGTCCTGTTGTACAACCATTCAGAGGAACATGCTTGCTATTTCCGGCGTCCTGTTGCACAACCATTCAGAGGAACATGTTGTATGTTCACTTATAATAACACCATCCAATGACTCATAGCAACACCTCGAGAATAGGGGAACGTCAAATGGATATCGTAAGCAAAACATGGCTATCTTCCAAAGGCTTATCACATGGAAAATAATCGACGTTGTCTAAAATATTTTACTGGAAGCATATCGTAAAACGTTACGCTAAATGAAGACAAAATATATTTGGGAATGTAAGTTTTGATGAATGAGCTAATGCTGGTTAAAGTATATAGTACCCCGATAACTAGTACCACGTGTCTACTATGCAAAGGACGTCGATAACTACTACCACGTGTCTACTATGCAAAGGACGTCGATAACTACTACCACGTGTCTACTATGCAAAGGACGTCGATAACTAGTTTCACGTGTCTACTATGCAAAGGACGTCCTATAGAATATGGGAAGCTGCTGGAAAAGCAACATCCTGTCGAACCCCCGCAACACAGAGAGATAGAAACGATGATAAATAAAGCAATCAGGATTTTAGACAAATCATTCATAATTCTAAATCAAGATTGATTCTATATGCGAGATGTAGTTATTTACAGTATAATTTAATTAGATCTGACGATTGATATGTGAATGATATTAGGACATTCTCATCAATACGATCAGAGTGGCGAAATTATGAAAAGTCTCGTCAAATACGAGATGTGGCGAGATGTTTGCTCGTCCCATCGGAAGTGTGTGAATTCCATCCGGAATAGCATTCAAATGCCTTCTGCTCCTGTATATTGATGAATTAGCTTATTTACCCTCGGCGCCGGCGACCCATGTGGGCGAGCGACAAATCGCCTGTATCAATAGTAACTCAACCAAGTGAGTCAAATTGTTTTACAGTGTGGTAAAGAAATAGGTCACTATGTCAACTTAAAAGAAAATCATTAATCACGTTTTCCCATGCACCAATTGTAAGAACGTTGCCAAATGCCTGTGTGTTAGGCCCTACACTACGTCAGTTTAGTGTATTCAAATACTAAGCACTAAATCACTAGGTTAGCTTCACCATAAACTTTTACGGGACACTATTACTTCCAAATATTGTCAATAACTTCCTTGCAATAATACCAGTGAGGTCAATGTGGTCA
>CM026404.1:44277819-44295278 GCA_014843695.1 Archivesica marissinica | reverse complement strand
GTATGTGCAGGACTCATCAAAAGCTATTGGCATGAGTTCCTATAAACACAATGGGGACTAGTTGTCCTTCCGTATGTGCAGGACTCATCAAAAGCTATTGGCATGAGTTCCTATAAACACAGTGGGGACTAGTTGTCCTTCCGTATGTGAAGGACTCATCAAAAGCTATTGGCATGAGTTCCTATAAACACAATGGGGACTAGTTGTCCTTCCGTATGTGCAGGACTCATCAAAAGCTATTGGCATGAGTTCCTATAAACACAATGGGGAGTAGTTGTCCTTCCTTCCGTATGTGCAGGACTCATCAAAAGCTATTGGCATGAGTTCCTATAAACTCAATGGGGAGTAGTTCTCCTTCCGTACGTGCAGGACTCATCAAAAGCTATTGGCATGAATTCCTATAAACACAATGGGGACTAGTTGTCCTTCCGTATGTGAAGGACTCATCAAATATATTAGCATGAGTTCCTATAACCACAATGGGAAGTTGATCCTTCCGTATGTGCAGGACTCATCAAAATCTAGTGGCATGAGTTCCTATTAACACAATGGGGACTAGTTGTTCTTCGGTATGTACAGGACTCATCAAAACTATTAGCATGAGTTCCTATAAACACAATGGGAAGTTGATCCTTCCGTATGTGCAGGACTCATTAAAAGCTATTGGCATGAGTTCCATAAACACAATGGGGAGTAGATCCTTCCGTATGTGCAGGACTCATCAAAATGCTATTGGCATGAGTTCCTATGCACACAGTGGGGACTAGTTGTCCTTCCGTATGTGCAGGACTCATCCAAAGCTTTTGGAATGAGTTCCTATAAATACAATGGGGACTAGTTGTCCTTCTGTATTTACAGGACACATCAGAAGCTATTGGCATGAGTTCCTATAAACACAGTGGGGACTATTTGTCCTTCAGTATGTGAAGGCCTCATCAACAGCTATTGGTTTGAGTTCCTATAAACACAATGGGGAGTAGTTGTCCTTCCTTCCGTTTGTGCAGGACTCATCAAAAGCTATTGGCATGAGTTCCTATAAACACAATGGTGAGTAGTTGTCCTTCCGTATGTGCAGGACTCATCAAAAGCTATTGGCATGAGTTCCTATAAACACAATGGGGAGTAGTTGTCCTTCCGTATGTGCAGGACTCATCAAAAGCTATTGGCATGAGTTCCTATAAACACAATGGGGACTAGTTGTCCTTCCGTATGTGAAGGACTCATCAAAAGCTATTGGCATGAGTTCCTATAAACACAATGGGAAGTAGATCCTTCCGTATGTGCAGGACTCATCAAAAGCTAGTAGCATGAGTTCCTATTAACACAATGGGGAGTAGTTGTCCTTCCGTATGTGAAGGACTCATCAAAAGCTATGGGCATGAGTTCCTATAAACACAATGGGGACTAGTTGTCCTTCCATATGTGTAGGAATCATCAAAAGCTATTGGCATGAGTTCCTATAAACACAGTGGGGACTAATTTTCCTTCCGTATCTGAAGGACTCAACAAAATCTAGTGGCATGAGTTCCTATTAACACAATGGGGACTAGTTGTCCTTCGGTATGTGCAGGACTCATCAAAATCTAGTGGCATGAGTTCCTATTAACACAATGGGGACTAGTTGTCCTTCGGTATGTGCAGGACTCATCAAAAGCTATTGGCATGAGTTCCTATAAACACAATGGGGACTAGTTGTCCTTCCGTATGTGCAGGACTCATCAAAAGCTATTGGCATGAGTTCCTATTAACACAATGGGGACTAGTTATCCTTCCGTATGTGAAGGACTCATCAAAAGCTATTGGAATGAGTTCCTATAAATACAGTGGGGACTAGTTGTCCTTCCGTATGTGAAGGAATTATCAAAAGCTATTGGAATGAGTTCCTATAAATACAATGGGGACTAGTTGTCCTTCCGTATGTGAAGGACTCATCAAAAGCTATTGGCATGAGTTTCTATAAACACAATGGGGACTAGTTGTCCTTCCGTATGTGCAGGACTCATTAAAAGCTATTGGCATGAGTTCCATAAACACAATGGGGAGTAGATCCTTCCGTATGTGCAGGACTCATCAAAAGCTATTGGCATGAGTTCCTATGCACACAGTGGGGACTAGTTGTCCTTCCGTATGTGCAGGACTCATCCAAAGCTTTTGGAATGAGTTCCTATTAATACAATGGGGACTAGTTGTCCTTCTGTATTTGCAGGACACATCAAAAGCTATTGGCATGAGTTCCTATAAACACAGTTGGGACTAGTTGTCCTTCCGTATGTGAAGGACTCATCAACAGCTATTGGTATGAGTTCCTATAAACACAATGGGGAGTAGTTGTCCTTCCTTCCGTTTGTGCAGGACTCATCAAAAGCTATTGGCATGAGTTCCTATAAACACAATGGTGAGTAGTTGTCCTTCCGTATGTGCAGGACTCATCAAAAGCTATTGGCATGAGTTCCTATAAACACAATGGGGAGTAGTTGTCCTTCCGTATGTGCAGGACTCATCAAAAGCTATTGGCATGAGTTCCTATAAACACAATGGGGACTAGTTGTCCTTCCGTATGTGAAGGACTCATCAAAAGCTATTGGCATGAGTTCCTATAAACACAGTGGGGACTAATTGTCCTTCCGTATGTGAAGGACTCATCAAAAGCTATTGGCATAAATTCCTATAAACACAATGGGAAGTAGATCATTCCGTATGTGCAGGACTCATCAAAAGCTAGTAGCATGAGTTCCTATTAACACAATGGGGACTAGTTGTCCTTCCGTATGTGAAGGACTCATCAAAAGCTATTGGCATGAGTTCCTATAAACACAATGGGGACTAGTTGTCCTTCCATATGTGCAGGAATCATCAAAAGCTATTGGCATGAGTTCCTATAAACACAGTGGGGACTAATTGTCCTTCCGTATCTGAAGGACTCATCAAAAGCTATTGGCATGAGTTCCTATAAACACAGTGGGGACTAGTTGTCCTTCCGTATGTGCAGGACTCATCAAAAGCTATTGGCATGAGTTCCTATAAACGCAATGGGGAGTAGTTGTCCTTCCTTCCGTATGTGAAGGACTCATCAAAAGCTATTGGCATGAGTTCCTATAAACTCAATGGGGAGTAGTTCTCCTTCCGTACGTGCAGGAATCATCAAAAGCTATTGGCATGAGATCCTATAAACACAAAGGGGACTAATTGTCCTTCCATATGTGCAGGAATCATCAAAAGCTATTGGCATGAGTTCCTATAAACACAGTGGGTACTAATTGTCCTTCCGTATCTGAAGGACTCATCAAAAGCTATTGGCATGAGTTCCTATAAACACAGTGGGGACTAGTTGTCCTTCCGTATGTGCAGGACTCATCAAAAGCTATTAGCATGAGTTCCTATAAACACAATGGGGAGTAGTTGTCCTTCCTTCCGTATGTGAAGGACTCATCAAAAGCTATTGGCATGAGTTCCTATAAACTCAATGGGGAGTAGTTCTCCTTCCGTACGTGCAGGACTCATCAAAAGCTATTGGCATGAATTCCTATAAACACAATGGGGACTAGTTTTCCTTCCGTATGTGAAGGACTCATCAAAAGCTATTGGCATGAGTTCCTATAAACACAATTTGGACTAGTTGTCCTTCGGTATGTGCAGGACTCATCAAAATCTAGTGGCATGAGTTCCTATTAACACAATGGGGACTAGTTGTCCTTCGGTATGTGCAGGACTCATCAAAAGCTATTGGCATGAGTTCCTATAAACACAATGGTGACTAGTTGTCCTTCCGTATGTGAAGGACTAATCAAAAGCTATTGGCATGAGTTCCTATAAACACAATGGGGACTAGTTGTCCTTCCGTATGTGCAGGACTCATCAAAAGCTATTGGAATGAGTTCCTATAAATACAGTGGGGACTAGTTGTCCTTCCGTATGTGAAGGAATTATCAAATGCTATTGGCATGAGTTCCTATAAACACAATGGGTACTATTTGTCCTTCCTTATGTGCAGGACTCATCAAAAGCTATTGGAATGAGTTCCTATAAATACAATGGGGACTAGTTGTCCTTCCGTATGTGAAGGACTCATCAAAAGCTATTGGCATGAGTTTCTATAAACACAATGGGGACTAGTTGTCCTTCCTTATGTGCAGGACTCATCAAAAGCTATTGGAATGAGTTCCTATAAATACAATGGGGACTAGTTGTCCTTCCGTATGTGAAGGACTCATCAAAAGCTATTGGAATGAGTTTCTATAAACACAATGGGGACTAGTTGTCCTTCCGTATGTGCAGGACTCATTAAAAGCTATTGGCATGAGTTCCATAAACACAATGGGGAGTAGATCCTTCCGTATGTGCAGGACTCATCAAAAGCTATTGGCATGAGTTCCTATGCACACAGTGGGGACTAGTTGTCCTTCCGTATGTGAAGGACTAATCAAAAGCTATTGGCATGAGTTCCTATAAACACAATGGGGACTAGTTGTCCTTCCGTATGTGCAGGACTCATCAAAAGCTATTGGAATGAGTTCCTATAAATACAGTGGGGACTAGTTGTCCTTCCGTATGTGAAGGACTCATCAAAAGCTATTGGCATGAGTTCCTATAAACACAATGGGGACTAGTTGTCCTTCCTTATGTGCAGGACTCATCAAAAGCTATTGGAATGAGTTCCTATAAATACAATGGGGACTAGTTGTCCTTCCGTATGTGAAGGACTCATCAAAAGCTATTGGCATGAGTTTCTATAAACACAATGGGGACTAGTTGTCCTTCCTTATGTGCAGGACTCATCAAAAGCTATTGGAATGAGTTCCTATAAATACAATGGGGACTAGTTGTCCTTCCGTATGTGAAGGACTCATCAAAAGCTATTGGCATGAGTTTCTATAAACACAATGGGGACTAGTTGTCCTTCCTTATGTGCAGGACTCATCAAAAGCTATTGGAATGAGTTCCTATAAATACAATGGGGACTAGTTGTCCTTCCGTATGTGAAGGACTCATCAAAAGCTATTGGCATGAGTTTCTATAAACACAATGGGGACTAGTTGTCCTTCCGTATGTGCAGGACTCATTAAAAGCTATTGGCATGAGTTCCATAAACACAATGGGGAGTAGATCCTTCCGTATGTGCAGGACTCATCAAAAGCTATTGGCATGAGTTCCTATGCACACAGTGGGGACTAGTTGTCCTTCCGTATGTGCAGGACTCATCCAAAGCTATTGGCATGAGTTTCTATAAATACAATGGGGACTAGTTGTCCTTCTGTATTTGCAGGACACATCAAAAGCTATTGGCATGAGTTCCTATAAACACAGTGGGGACTAGTTGTCCTTCCGTATGTGAAGGACTCATCAACAGCTATTGGTATGAGTTCCTATAAACACAATGGGGAGTAGTTGTCCTTCCTTCCGTTTGTGCAGAACTCATCAAAAGCTATTGGCATGAGTTCCTATAAACACAATGGTGAGTAGTTGTCCTTCCGTATGTGCAGGACTCATCAAAAGCTATTGGCATGAGTTCCTATAAACACAATGGGGACTAGCTGTCCTTCCGTATGTGCAGGACTCATCAAAAGCTATTGGCATGAGTTCCTATAAACACAATGGGGACTAGTTGTCCTTCCGTATGTGAAGGACTCATCAAAAGCTATTGGCATGAGTTCCTATAAACACAATGGGGACTAGTTGTCCTTCCATATGTGCAGGAATCATCAAAAGCTATTGGCATGAGTTCCTATAAACACAGTGGGGACTAATTGTCCTTCCGTATCTGAAGGACTCATCAAAAGCTATTGGCATGAGTTCCTATAAACACAGTGGGGACTAGTTGTCCTTCCGTATGTGCAGGACTCATCAAAAGCTATTGGCATGAGTTCCTATAAACACAATGGGGAGTAGTTGTCCTTCCTTCCGTATGTGAAGGACTCATCAAAAGCTATTGGCATGAGTTCCTATAAACTCAATGGGGAGTAGTTCTCCTTCCGTACGTGCAGGACTCATCAAAAGCTATTGGCATGAATTCCTATAAACACAATGGGGACTAGTTGTCCTTCCGTATGTGAAGGACTCATCAAAAGCTATTGGCATGAGTTCCTATTAACACAATGGGAAGTTGCTCCTTCCGTATGTGCAGGACTCATCAAAAGCTAGTGGCATGAGTTCCTATTAACACAATGGGGACTAGTTGTCCTTCGGTATGTGCAGGACTCATCAAAACTATTAGCATGAGTTCCTATAAACACAATGGGAAGTTGATCCTTCCGTATGTGCAGGACTCATCAAAATCTAGTGGCATGAGTTCCTATTAACACAATGGGGACTAGTTGTCCTTCGGTATGTGCAGGACTCATCAAAATCTAGTGGCATGAGTTCCTATTAACACAATGGGGACTAGTTGTCCTTCGGTATGTGCAGGACTCATCAAAAGCTATCGGCATGAGTTCCTATAAACCCAATGGGGACTAATTGTCCTTCCGTATGTGCAGGACTCATTAAAAGCTATTGGCATGAGTTCCATAAACACAATGGGGAGTAGATCCTTCCGTATGTGCAGGACCCATCAAAAGCTATTGGCATGAGTTCCTATGCACACAGTTGGGACTAGTTGTCCTTCCGTGTGTGAAGGACTCATCAAAAGCTATTGGCATGAGTTCCTATAAACACAATGGGGAGTAGTTGTTCTTCCGTATGTGCAGGACTCATCAAAAGCTATTGGCATGAGTTCCTATAAACACAATGGTGACTAGTTGTCCTTCCTTCCGTATGTGCAGGACTCATCAAAAGCTATTGGCATGAGTTCCTATAAACACAATGGTTGAGTAGTTGTCCTTCCGTATGTGCAGGACTCATAAAAACAATTGGCATTAGTTCCTATTAACACATTGGGGACTAGTTGTATTTCCGTATGTGCAGGACTCATCAAAATATATTGGCATGAGTTCCTATAAACACAATGGGGACTAGTTGTCCTTCCGTATGTGCAGGACTCATCAAAATATATTGGCATGAGTTCCTATAAACACAATGGGGACTAGTTGTCCTTCCGTATGTGCAGGACTCATCAAAAGCTATTGGCATGAGTTCCTATAAATACAATGGGGACTAGTTGTCCTTCCGTATGTGCAGGACTCATCAAAAGCTATTGGCATGAGTTCCTATAAACACCATGGGGAGTAGTTGTCCTTCCGTATGTGCAGGACTCATCATTGCTATTGGCATGAGTTCCTATAAACACAATGTTGCAACGTCATTAGTTTATACAAATTTATTTTAGTTTGATTGCGAAACAAGTTCTTACAACTAATATAAATCACTTTAGAGACCTCATTCCTGGTGGAATCCATCGCCATGAGGGAGAGAGAATGGTAATGTGGTTATTTTACAATAATGTATAGACACTACATGCACTAATATAGTATTTATACAAATGCATTTATTAATTTTACATAGAGAGAAGGAATTAGGTTTGAAAGTAAGATAGAAGGAGAAGAGATGAAACTTCCGGTCCAGAATACAAGCATCTTTTCAATATCAGTTACTAATACGATTGCTGTTAAATGCTTGTGATTTTACTTCCATCAGCCAATTATCAATTTGTTCCACTTTCTAGTGTGAGCTTGTAGTTTATTTTTCATAAAGGCTATATATATAGGTGTATAGGTATTCAAATACAGCTTTCCATTTTGTTTCGGCTTTATTTTGTGGAATTCTTTTGTACGTTTTTAGGAATGTTTTGTATAGGAATGTGGACTATATATGCCTTGCCTAACGGCACAATCGTAACCGCTACAGCTGGGCGGGAACTCGGGCCTTTCGCAGCTGAAGCGAACGAGCTACCACAGCGCTATCACGATTAAAGTCATTTAGATCCTTCCAAACAATCCGAAGCGTGCTAATTTACTCACTATGCATACAACGGAAGATAAGTGTGAGGGTGTTTACACGCTATGAGAACATGACAATACGTACACTTGAGAAACACGAATGAAATAAAATGTCAAATACTGTCAACAGCATGAATTCAACAAAGTGTCATCAATGACGTAGTTAAAACATGATTGCTTGGAAGATGACGTAGACTGATAGGAGATAGAATAGATGTGGATGGTACTAACACTTTATTAGCAATGAATATATCCAAATAAGACGACATAATCCGACTATGAAAAGCGTTGAGGATGACCTCAAACTGTCAGAAGTCTACGTACAACCATGTTTTCGTAGTTCAAATGGAAAATGTTGAAATGGCTGAATATTGCTCTTACTCAACCAATTTTATGGACATATGAACACAAATCAATGGGGATATTTTTATAATAATTTAAGGTTGCTCCGTTTTATTCTGTGATTCATTTTTGCACACCTTCAAGTTGTACGAATACTAGAATACTATCTCCATCACTTGTGATTTGTTTTGGCGTGTTTGTAAAACTAAGTAACATTACGCACTGTTTTTCAGTATTGGGTGCTCGGTTGGCAAGTAGTGCACATTCAACCCATGTCTTTAGTGTACACCATTGGTTATACAACCTACATAGACGCGGCGTCCTAAAACGGGCAGTTTGTATGTCACCTAGTATTAGAGCAATCGTATGTCAATGTATCACACAGTTACGAGGTTTATGTTACCACATAACTTTGCTTGTATTCAGTGCAATACAGTCATTTCATAATTTCTTATATGAACACACGTGTAAGGATTCTTATTGGTTGGGAGATTACTCCTTATTATTTGTAAATTAAACTTTAAAGTATGCATATTTCTGTTTGAACTAGTACTTAACGTTAATACAATTCTTTATGCGTTAAAAGAAACGTGGGCGCAATTATAACGCTGTTTAACACTTAAATATAACGCTACATTGCGTACTGACGTCATGACAATTTAGTGACGTGAAATTGCGCTGACAAAATGAAAGAAGCAACATTATTTATTAAAATGAGTGCGAAATCAACTATATGATGTATGTGATGTAATAAAAAGGATGTTACACTGGTGATGATTTCATACCATATTTTATGAAATTCGTTTGGTATTGGTATGAAATCACCACTCGTGTAAGCTCTTCTGTGCATCATCTCAACAATCACGAGTTAGTTCTACCCTAGAATGAGTATGTAGTTATTGCTAGTTAGTGTAGACTGGTCTGGCTGTGTAGTTTCACAGTACGCTATGGTATGAGATACACAATTACAGTACGCTATGGTATGAGATACGCAATTACAGTACGCTATGGTATGATATACGCAATTACAGTACGCTATGGTATGAGATACGCAATTACAGTACGCTATGGTATGATATACGCAATTACAGTACGCTATGGTATGAGATACGAAATTACAGTACGCTATGGTATGAGATACGCAATTACAGTACGCTATGGTATGAGATACGCAATTACAGTACGCTATGGTATGAGATACGCAATTACAGTACGCTATGGTATGATATACGCAATTACAGTACGCTATGGTATGAGATACGCAATTACAGTACGCTATGGTATGAGATACGCAATTACAGTACGCTATGGTATGAGATACGCAATTACAGTACGCTATGGTATGAGATACGCAATTACAGTACGCTATGGTATGAGATACGCAATTACAGTACGCTATGGTATGAGATACGCAATTCAAATGTTCCATACACCTAATATTGATTTGCTAGATAATGGCGCAAGAAAGAGTCCACACTTCTTATGTCCATAATGGCAAGTTGTACGTGTTCGGTGGCTCGGTTTATGTTTTAATTGCAGTGAGTGTTTGCTCTATTAATGATGTATTGGTATCATTTTCATAAAGAACTAAAGACAATTGCTATTAATCTACAGAAACTGTATTATTTTGTTAGTTTGGTGTGACTTTGCACAGTATCCGGAAGTAACCTGAAAACAAAAATATTTCTTAGACAATATGTGGCTCCTATTTTCTATTATTTCTTTTGGCAGTTGAACGTCTTCTATAAGAGATATGGTAAGTAGATTTTAGTTTAGAATTGGACAAGGGGCCTCCGCCGTGGCCGAGTGGTAACTGTCGTTGGTTACTTCCCCCCACCGCTGTAGGTTCCAATCCCACTGGGGTGTCGAATTATTTCTGTTGAAAACAAATAATTGTTAGTTTATACAAATTTATTTTAGCTTAATTGCGAAACAAGTTCTTACAACTTATATTACTCACGCTCGAGACATCATTCCTGATGGAATCCATCACCACCAGGGAGAGAGAAGAGACATGTGGTATTTAAATGACTTGCATAAGGGCACAATCGTAACGGTTCCAGCGGGGACGTGGACTCCGGTCATTTCGCACCTGAAGCGACCGCGCTACCAGTAGTCTACAACTGCCCTACCACGACCACTTGCTGAGTAACTAATACGGTTCTTCTACTCATGTCAGATTCAGTGCACACCAACAGTTGTATATATATATATATATATATATACGTGCAAATAAAAGGTAACAACGACATCAACTATATGAATGTTTTACTATAATGCAATGTTTAATAGTATACATGTTATGTCTGTTATTTTAGTACAGTTTATAAACAAAACCAACATACGCGTATCGCAAATATCACAGAAAGGTTAGTGCCATTGTTATAATACATATCTCCTTTTGGAAGTTTGGCAGCATATATGTATTTATAATTATGCAAACAATGTCATGTTGATAAACAAATCAAAGGTTTATAAGAAAGAAACATATATCCGTAACTATATGTAGTTACCAAGTACTGACGTTTTCGATTTTCATTTAACTTATTTTGGAGTAATTGCTATTCTATGCATATATCCATTATATATATATATAGTCCATTTATTAATGAAAACAGACGTCACGTCAAAGAAACAATGAGCAACATCTTTGGGCTTTCTATTACATCCCTTGGAAGATAAAGCCCGATTTATCCCGACATATATAGTGGTACTTTTGATTAGAATCCTTTGTTGTCTACTTAGAATCCTTTGTTTTTACTTAGAATCCTTTGTTATTTACTTAGAATCCTTTGTTATTTACTTAGAATCCTTTGTTTTTCTACTTAGAATCCTTTGTTATTTACTTAGAATCCTTTGTTTTTCTACTTAGAATCCTTTGTTTTTCTACTTAGAATCCTTTGTTATTTACTTAGAATCCTTTGTTATTTACTTAGAATCCTTTGTTTTGTACTTATAATCCTTTGTTTTTACTTAGAATCCTTTGTTTTGTACTAGAATCCTTTGTTATTTACTTAGATTCCTTTGTTTTTACTTAGAATCCTTTGTGTTGTACTTAGAATCCTTTGTGTTGTACTTATAATCCTTTGTTTTTACTTAGAATCCTTTGTTTTGTACTTAGAATCCTTTGTTATTTACTTAGATTCCTTTGTTTTTACTTAGAATCCTTTGTTTTGTACTTAGAATCCTTTGTTTTTACTGTTGTTCCTTATCCAGATGTGTGTGTATGATAACTGTGATTTTATTAAAATCATGTTTATTATTTGATAACAATTTTTACAGTGAAGTACGAGCGTATCTATTGGATATACAGTTGGAATACTTATTACGTGAGAAGGTGGATGAAAACGGACAACATGTTGTGCAAAGAAAACAACGATAACAACTGAGGGAACCGATTATGGACCTATTTACTTTTAGGAGTATCAGTGGCAGTAACTGACAACTGTGATTGCCTCGCAGTGTATTAGTTTGCTAATATGAATCGTATATATGCAACACTATGTATGGCTGAAGTTAAAGCTGTAATATATATTAGACACTGACATCATGTTACATGGGGCTCAGCAACCGGATATACCGGCATATAGATTCATGTTATGTATAGATATACTTATATGTATATACAGTTACCGTATCGTTCGGTTACATATACATGTACATTGAACAGTAGCATGCATTAGATGCATATCTTGTCTTCATGCGTTTATTTAATGTATTGTCTCTAAGACAGTTCTTGTGAGTGTCGCCACACTAGGCAGTGCTCTAAATGACGTCAACGGTCACGTGCATGTATACCGCTGGTGTTGTTGTCGTATTTAAAGGGCTACGTAACTTACGTTCCAAGTTTGTAGCAATAGCTTTGTTGCGGGACAGAGCTAGCAAGCTGTCGCTCGTGAATAGCATGTCAATATGATTGCTACAGTATATTTAGTAAATGACATAGAATAGACACACATATATATATATATATATATATATATATATATATACCTCAATAGTGACGCGCGCGGGACATGTTAGATTGACATCATGTTCTGTTGTTTATGTCTTTACGAATACAAAGTAAGAGCTTTGAGAGCATTAGAATAACTCGAAATGAAGGATAATGTAATTACTGCAATACCAATGACATAGAAGATGAATAGCACTATGCATGTTTATGTTCATGTTACAATAGCATTCGACAAACGTGTTAAGCCTTATTATTAGACGACCTTCCGTGTATAAATATTTAGAACTATCTGATAAAAAAATCCTATTTAAATTAGCAAATAGTATAACAATCAAACATTTGTAGAGCTATTACTGATTCCTGGTAAATAGTATAGCAATCAAACATTTGTAGAGCTATTACCGATTCCTGGTAAATAGTATAACAATCAAACATTTGTAGAGCTATTACCGATTCCTGGTAAATAGTATAACAATCAAACATTTGTAGAGCTATTACCGATTCCTGGTAAATAGTATAGCAATCAAACATTTGTAGAGCTATTACCGATTCCTGGTAAATAGTATAGCAATCAAACATTTGTAGAGCTATTACCGATTCCTGGTAAATAGTATAGCAATCAAACATTTGTAGAGCTATTACCGATTCCTGGTAAATAGTATAGCAATCAAACATTTGTAGAGCTATTACCGATTCCTGGTAAATAGTATAGCAATCAAACATTTGTAGAGCTATTACCGATTCCTGGTAAATAGTATAGCAATCAAACATTTGTAGAGCTATTACCGATTCCTGGTAAATAGTATAGCAATCAAACATTTGTAGAGCTATTACCGATTCCTGGTAAATAGTATAGCAATCAAACATTTGTAGAGCTATTACCGATTCCTGGTAAATAGTATAGCAATCAAACATTTGTAGAGCTATTACCGATTCCTGGTAAATAATATAACAATCAAACATTTGTAGAGCTATTACCGATTCCTGGTAAATACTACTTAATACCTAATAACGTATTTATGCTATTCTGCTGGAATAAATTGTTCATCCTCTGCCTGATAGTACTGCAATGTACACACGTGAATATATATGTAACCAGTCACGTGATGTAACTATATTATATTAGTATGTTTTATTATTTGATTGTCTATTATTATGTGCTTATACACTTAAAATAAATTCTAATTGGTCACTTTATGAAATTTAATACCATAACAACTGATTTTCGGAATGATATAAATATTTGTATATTACATTATAAGTATACACTTTATCGATCGCCACAATTAAAATATACACATTATGGCCAAAATCACCCACGCGGAACGGAGAGGTCATTTTCATGATTCAAGCACGTGGCGCACGTGAAAAAGTCGAAAACTGTGCATATGTACATGAATATGTTCGATAACGTTTTTACAACTTGAAAAACACATACAATGGCCAGAATGACCATAGAAGAGCGTGGCCGCGCTGTTGGGATGATTGCAGCAGGCACCGGTATTCGGCAGGTAAGATACTGAACATGTAATTAATGACTTATTTGCATAAAAACACATTATATCTATCTAAAAACATGTTTTCATAACAAAACTAACATGATTCATTATTATTTCAGGTGGCAGGGATGTTCAACAGACGAATGTTTACCATACAGAGCCTATGGGGGAAATTTACCGTTACCGGAAGTGTGAACAACCGCCGACGGCACCCAAAACGCAGGGTAACAACAAGGCGACAGGAGAAGTACATAACTCTCAGTCATTTACGAGATCGTTGTACCTCCTCCACCGGGACTGCAAGGCAAATCATGGGCTCACATGGACGTATTATCGCCCCGCAGACAGTGAGAAATCGACTGCGCGAGGTAGGTTTGAGGTGCCGAACTCTTACCCTAAGATACCGCTATGCACGCCTACGCTGGGCTAGACAGCATTTTCGGTTTACCCGTGCAGACTGGGCCAATGTTTTGTTCTTCGACGAAACTCGCGTCAAATTGAGAGGTGCCGACGGCCGTACGCGTATCTACCGACGTTCATGCACACGAAAACACCGGCAGTGTCAGTTGATGGTAACCTCACAGCCAGACGTTACAAGGATCAAATTATCACCCCTGTACTTCTGCCGCATTTTAGAGCTAATCGTGGCATGATGCTAGTACAGGACAATGCGCCTTGCCATACTGCAAGAGCAACCCAAGGAATGTTGCAACTCAACCAGGTGGCCATCGAAAAGTACTGACCTGAACCCTATTGAGAACGTGTGGGATCTTCTCAAACGGCGCATACGTAAGTTGCCACAGCTTCGTGGATTGGGTATTATTATCCAACAGGCATTGCAGGCCATCCCACAGCGATATTTACAGCGATACATCATTTCGATGCGAGCTCGTTGTCGCGCTGTAATTGATGCACAAGGAGGCCACACCAGATATTAACATTGTGTGACTTTTTGATTGGATGGTGACTACATTTAAATCGTTGTTATGTTTGAACCATGTTTTAGATAGTTATAATATTTTCAGAAAACGTGCATAATGAAATGCTTTATAAAATATCATAATGATTTATATTGTTGTCTTATCCGTTTTCCAGAAATATGAATAAAACCTAGGTGACCAATTAGAAATTTTGCTCAGTGTATATTCTTGTATGATTATGTACTATGCATAAAGTATGACAGTAAAACGCTGTTCTCTTCTTGTTCTGATATGTTCTATTCTGCTTAGTACTTGCTTTCATTCACTTCATTAACATTAGAGGCAAGTCTGATAATATTATTTATGTAACATATATTTGCATGATCCATCTAGATGTGTACTAGAAGCTGTGTCAGAATGTAATAGCTAACAACGTATGGTCCATCTAGCTGTGTACTAGAAGCTGTGTCAGAATGTAATAGCTAACAACGTATGGCCATCTAGCTGTGTACTAGAAGCTATGTCAGAATGTAATAACTAACAACGTATGGTCCATCTAGCTGTGTACTAGAAGCTGTGTCAGAATGTAATAGCTAACAACGTATGGTCCATCTAGCTGTGTACTAGAAGCTATGTCAGAATGTAATAACTAACAATGTATGGTCCATCTAGCTGTGTATTAGAAGCTATGTCAGAATGTAATAACTAACAATGTATGGTACATCTAGCTGTGTACTAGAAGCTATGTCAGAATGTAATAACTAACAATGTATGGTCCATCTAGCTGTGTATTAGAAGCTATGTCAGAATGTAATAACTAACAACGTATGGTCCATCTAGCTGTGTACTAGAAGCTATGTCAGAATGTAATAACTAACAATGTATGGTCCATCTAGCTGTGTATTAGAAGCTATGTCAGAATGTAATAACTAACAATGTATGGTACATCTAGCTGTGTACTAGAAGCTATGTCAGAATGTAATAACTAACAATGTATGGTCCATCTAGCTGTGTATTAGAAGCTATGTCAGAATGTAATAACTAACAACGTATGGTCCATCTAGCTGTGTACTAGAAGCTATGTCAGAATGTAATAACTAACAATGTATGGTCCATCTAGCTGTGTACTAGAAGCTATGTCAGAATGTAATAACTAACAATGTATGGTCCATCTAGCTGTGTACTAGAAGCTATGTCAGAATGTAATAACTAACAATGTATGGTCCATCTAGCTGTGTATTAGAAGCTATATCAGAATGTAATAACTAACAACGTATGGTCCATCTAGCTGTGTACTAGAAGCTATGTCAGAATGTAATAACTAACAATGTATGGTCCATCTAGCTGTGTATTAGAAGCTATATCAGAATGTAATAACTAACAACGTATGGTCCATCTAGCTGTGTATTAGAAGCTATGTCAGAATGTAATAACTAACAACGTATGGTCCATCTAGCTGTGTATTAGAAGCTATGTCAGAATGTAATAACTAACAACGTATGGTCCATCTAGCTGTGTATTAGAAGCTATATCAGAATGTAATAACTAACAATGTATGGTCCATCTAGCTGTGTATTAGAAGCTATATCAGAATGTAATAACTAACAACGTATGGTCCATCTAGCTGTGTATTAGAAGCTATATCAGAATGTAATAACTAACAACGTATGGTCCATCTAGCTGTGTATTAGAAGCTATGTCAGAATGTAATAACTAACAACGTATGGTCCATCTAGCTGTGTATTAGAAGCTATGTCAGAATGTAATAACTAACAATGTATGGTCCATCTAGCTGTGTATTAGAAGCTATGTCAGAATGTAATAACTAACAATGTATGGTCCATCTAGCTGTGTATTAGAAGCTATATCAGAATGCAATAGCTAACAACGTATGGTCCATCTAGCTGTGTACTAGAAGCTATGTCAGAATGTAATAACTAACAATGTATGGTCCATCTAGCTGTGTATTGGAAGCTATGTCAGAATGTAATAACTAACAATGTATGGTCCATCTAGCTGTGTACTAGAAGATATGTCAGAATGTAATAACTAACAATGTATGGTCCATCTAGCTGTGTATTAGAAGCTATGTCAGAATGTAATAACTAACAACGTATGGTCCATCTAGCTGTGTACTAGAAGCTATGTCAGAATGTAATAACTAACAATGTATGGTCCATCTAGCTGTGTATTAGAAGCTATGTCAGAATGTAATAACTAACAATGTATGGTCCATCTAGCTGTGTACTAGAAGCTATGTCAGAATGTAATAACTAACAACGTATGGTCCATCTAGCTGTGTACTAGAAGCTATGTCAGAATGTAATAACTAACAACGTATGGTCCATCTATCTGTGTACTAGAAGCTATGTCAGAATGTAATAACTAACAACGTATGGTCCATCTAGCTGTGTACTAGAAGCTATGTCAGAATGTAATAACTAACAACGTATGGTCCATCTAGCTGTGTACTAGAAGCTATGTCAGAATGTAATAACTAACAACGTATGGTCCATCTAGCTGTGTACTAGAAGCTATGTCAGAATGTAATAACTAACAACGTATGGTCCATCTAGCTGTGTACTAGAAGCTATGTCAGAATGTAATAACTAACAACGTATGGTCCATCTAGCTGTGTACTAGAAGCTATGTCAGAATGTAATAACTAACAACGTATGGTCCATCTAGCTGTTTACTAGAAGCTATGTCAGAATGTAATAACTAACAACGTATGGTCCATCTAGCTGTGTACTAGAAGCTATGTCAGAATGTAATAACTAACAACGTATGGTCCATCTAGCTGTGTACTAGAAGCTCTGTCAGAATGTAATAACTAACAACGTATGGTCCATCTAGCTGTGTAGTAGAAGCT
>CM026404.1:44158372-44276819 GCA_014843695.1 Archivesica marissinica | reverse complement strand
GCTATTGGCATGAGTTCCTATAAACACAGTGGGGACTAATTGTCCTTCCGTATCTGAAGGACTCATCAAAAGCTATTGGCATGAGTTCCTATAAACACAATGGTGACTAGTTGTCCTTCCGTATGTGAAGGAATCATCAAAAGCTATTTGCATGAGTTCCTATAAACACAATGGGAAGTAGTTGTCCTTCCGTATGTGCAGGACTCATCAAAAGCTATTGGCATGAGTTCCTATAAACACAATGGGGACTAGTTGTCCTTCCGTATGTGCAGGACTCATCAAAAGCTATTGGCATGAGTTCCTATAAACACAATGGGGACTAGTTGTCCTTCCGTATGTGAAGGACTCATCAAAAGCTATTGGCATGAGTTCCTATAAGCACAATGGGGAGTAGTTGTCCTTCCGTATGTGCAGGACTCATCAAAAGCTATTGGCATGAGTTCTATAAACACAATGGGGAGTAGTTGTCCTTCCGTATGTACAGGACTCATCAAAAGCTATTGGCATGAGTTCCTATAAACACAATGGTAAGTAGTTGTCCTTCCGTATGTGCAGGACTCATCAAAAGCTAGTGGCATGAGTTCCTATTAACACAATGGGGACTAGCTGTCCTTCCGTATGTGAAGGACTCATCAAAGGCTATTGGCATGAGTTCCTATAAACACAATGGGAGGTAGTTGCTTCCGTATGTGCAGGACTCATCAAAAGCTATTTGCATGAGTTCCTATAAACACAATGGGGAGTAGTTGTCCTTCCGTATGTGCAGGAATCATCAAAAGCTATTGGCCTGAGTTCCTATAAACACAATGGTAAGTAGTTTTCCTTCGGTATGTGAAGGACTCATCAAAAGCTAGTGGCATGAGTTCCTATTAACACAATGGGGACTAGTTGTCCTTCAGTATGTGCAGGACTCATCAAAAGCTATTGGCATGAGTTCCTATAAACACAATGGTGAGTAGTTGTCCTTCCGTATGTGAAGGACTCATCAAAAGCTATTGGCATGAGTTCCTATAAACACAATTGGGACTAATTATCCTTCCGTATGTGCAGGACTCATCAAAAGCTATTGGCATGAGTTCCTATAAACACAATGGGGACTAATTGTCCTTCCGTGTGTGCAGGACTCATCAAAAGCTATTGGCATGAGTTCCTATAAACACAATGGGGACTAATTGTCCTTCCGTATGTGCAGGACTCATCAAAAGCTATTGGCATGAGTTCCTATAAAGACAATGGTGAGTAGTTGTCCTTCCGTATGTGAAGGACTCATCAAAGGCTATTGGCATGACTTCCTATAAACACAATGGGGAGTAGTTTTCCTTCCTTCCGTATGTGCAGGACTCATCAAAAGCTATTGGCATGACTTCCTATAAACTCAATGGGGAGTAGTTCTCCTTCCGTATGTGCAGGACTCATCAAAGGCTATTGGCATGAGTTCCTATAAAGACAATGGTGAGTAGTTGTCCTTCCGTATGTGCAGGACTCATCAAAAGCTATTGGCATGAGTTCCTATAAAGACAATGGTGAGTAGTTGTCCTTCCGTATGTGAAGGACTCATCAAAGGTTATTGGCATGAGTTCCTATAAACACAAAGGGGACTAGTTGTTCTTCCGTATGTGCAGAACTCATCAAAAGCTATTGGCATGAGTTCCTATAAAGACAATGGTGAGTAGTTGTCCTTTCATATGTGAAGGACTCATCAAAAGCTATTGGCATGAGTTCCGATAAACACAATGGGGACTAGTTGTCCTTCCGTATGTGCAGGAATCATCAAAAGCTATTGGCATGAGTTCCTATAAATTTCACAATGGTGAGTAGTTGTCCTTCCTTCCGTATGTGAAGGACTCATCAAAAGCTATTGGCATGAGTTCCTATAAAGACAATGGTTAGTAGTTGTCCTTCCGTATGTGCAGGACTCATCAAAATCTAGTGGCATGAGTTCCTATTAACACAATGGGGACTAGTTGTCTTTCAGTATGTGCAGGACTCATCAAAAGCTATTGGCATAAGTTCCTATGAATACAATGGGGACTAGTTGTCCATCCGTATGTGAAGGACTCATCAAAAGCTATTGACATGAGTTCCTATAAACACAATGGGGACTAGTTTTCCTTTCGTATGTGCAGGACTCATCATAAGCTATTGGCATGAGTTCCTATAAACACAATGGGGAGTAGTTGTCCTTCCTTTCGTATGTGAAGGACTCATCAAAACTATTAGCATGAGTTCCTATAAACACAATGGTGAGTAGTTGTCCTTCCGTATGTGCAGGACTCATCAAAACTATTAGCATGAGTTCCTATAAACACAATGGGGACTAGTTGTCCTTCCCTATGTGAAGGACTCATCAAAAGCTATTGGCATGACTTCCTATAAACACAATGGGGACTAGTTGTCCTTTCGTATGTGCAGGACTCATCAAAAGCTATTGGCATGAGTTCCTATAAACACGGTGGGGACTAGTTGTCCTTCCGTATGTGCAGGACACATCAAAGACTATTGGCATGAGGTCCTATAAACACAATGGGGACTAGTTGTCCTTCCGTATGTGAAGGACTCATCATCAAAAGCTATTTGCATGAGTTCCTATAAAAAAAATGGGGAGTAGTTGTCCTTAGGTATGTGCAGGACTCATCAAAAGCTATTGGCATGAGTTCCTATAAACACAATGGGGAGTAGTTGTCCTTCCTTTCGTATGTGAAGGACTCATCAAAACTATTAGCATGAGTTCCTATAAACACAATGGTGAGTAGTTGTCCTTCCGTATGTGCAGGACTCATCAAAAACTATTAGCATGAGTTCCTATAAACACAATGGTGAGTAGTTGTCCTTCCGTACGTGCAGGACTCATCAAAAGCTATTGGCATGATTTCCTATAAACACAATGGGGACTAGTTGTCCTTTCGTATGTGCAGGACTCATCAAAATCTAGTGGCATGAGTTCCTATTAACACAATGGTGACTAGTTGTCCTTCGATATGTGCAGGACTCATCAAAAGCTATTGGCATGAGTTCCTATAAATACAATGGGGACTAGTTGTCCTTCCATATGTGAAGGACTCATCAAAAGCTATTAGCATAAGTTCCTATAAATACAATGGTGAGTAGTTGTCCTTCCGTATGTGCAGGACTCATCAAAAGCTATTGGCATGATTTCCTATAAACACAATGGGGACTAGTTGTCCTTTCGTATGTGCAGGACTCATCAAAAGCTATTGGCATGAGTTCCTATAAACACGGTGGGGACTAGTTGTCCTTCCGTATGTGCAGGACTCATCAAAAGCTATTGGCATGAGGTCCTATAAACACAGTGGGGACTAGTTGTCCTTCCATACGTGAAGGACTCATCATCAAAAGCTATTTGCATGAGTTCCTATAAAAACAATGGGGAGTAGTTGTCCTTAGGTATGTGCAGGACTCATCAAAAGCTATTGGCATGAGTTCCAATAAACACAATGGGGAGTAGTTGTCCTTCCTTTCGTATGTGAAGGACTCATCAAAACTATTAGCATGAGATCCAATAAACACAATGGGGACTAGATGTCCTTTCGTATGTGCAGGACTCATCAACAGATATTGGCATGAGTTCCTATAAACACAATGGGGACTAGTTGTCCTTCCGTATGTGCAGGACTCATCAAAAGCTATTGGCATGAGTTCCTATAAACACAATGGGGAGTAGTTGTCCTTCCTTCCGTATGTGCAGGACTCATCAAAAGCTATTGGCATGAGTTCCTATAAACACAATGGTGAGTAGTTGTCCTTCCGTAAGTGCAGGACTCATCAAAAGCTAATGGCATGAGCTCCTATAAACTCAATGGGGCGTAGTTCTCCTTCCGTATGTGCAGGACTCATCAAAAGCTATTCGCATGAGTTCCTATAAACACAATGGGTACTAATTGTCCTTCCGTGTGTGCAGGACTCATCAAAAGCTATTGGCATGAGTTCCTATAAACACAATGGGGAGTAGTTTTCCTTCCTTCCGTATGTGCAGGACTCATCAAAAGCTATTGGCATGAGTTCCTATAAACACAATGGGGACTAGTTGTCCTTCCGTATGTGAAGGACTCATCAAAAGCTATTGGCATGAGTTCCTATAAACACAATGGGGACTAGTTGTCCTTCCGTATGTGAAGGACTCATCAAAAGCTATTGGAATGAGTTCCTATTAATACAGTGGGCACTAGTTGTCCTTCCGTATGTGCAGTACTCATCAAAAGCTATTGGAATGAGTTCCTATAAATACAATGGGGACTAGTTGTCCTTTCGTATGTGAAGGACTCATCAAAAGCTATTGGCATGAGTTCCTATAAACACAATAGTAAGTAGTTGTCTTTCCGTGTGTGAAGGACTCATCAAAAGCTAGTGGCAAGAGTTCCTATTAACACAATGGTGAGTAGTTGTCCTTCCTTCCGTATGTGAACGACTCATCAAAAGCTATTGGCATGAGTTCCTATAAACACAATAGGGACTAGCTGTCCTTCCGTATGTAAAGGACTCATCAAAAGCTATTAGCATGAGTTCCTATAAATATAATGGTGAGTAGTTGTCCTTCCTTCCGTATGTGCAGGACTCATCAAAAGCTATTGGCATGAGTTCCTATAAACACAATGGTGAGTAGTTGTCCTTCGGTATGTGAAGGACTCATCAACAGCTAGTGGCATGAGTTCCTATTAACACAATCGGGACTAATTTTCCTTCGGTATGTGCAGGACTCATCAAAAGCTATTGGCATGAGTTCCTATAAATAAAATGGGGACTAGTTGTCCTTCCGTATGTGAAGGACTCATCAAAAGCTATTGGCATGAGTTCCTATGAACACAATGGGGACTATTTGTCCTTTCGTATGTGCACGACTCATCAAAAGTTATTGGCATGAGTTCCTATAAACATAGTGGGGACTAGTTGTCCTTCCGTATGTGAAGGACTCATCAAAAGCTATTGGCATGAGTTCTATAACCAATGGGGAGAGTTTCTTCGTTGTGAGGATATCAAAGCTATTGGCATGAGTTCCTATTAACTCAATGGGGAGTAGTTCTCCTTCCGTATGTGCAGGACTCATCAAAAGCTATTGGCATGAGTTCCTATAAACACAATGGGGACTAGTTGTCCTTCCGTATGTGAAGGACTTATCAAAACTATCAGCATGAGTTCCTATAAACTCAATGGTGAGTAGTTGTCCTTCCGTATGTGCAGGACTCATCAAAGGATATTGGCATGAGTTACTATAAACAAAATGGTGAGTAGTTTCCTTCCGTATGTGAAGGACTCATCAAAAGCTAGTGGCATGAGTTCCTATTAACACAATGGGGACTAGCTGTCCTTCCGTATGTGAAGGTCTCATCAAAAGCTATTGGCATGAGTTCTTATAAACACAATGGGGAATAGTTGTCCTTCCGTATGTGAAGGACTCATCAAAAGCTATTGGCATGAGTTCCTATAAATACAATGGGGACTAGTTGTCCTTCCGTATGTGAAGGACTCATCAAAAGCTATTGGCATGAGTTCCTGTAAACATAATGGGGACTAGTTGTCCTTCCGTATGTGCAGGACTCATCAAAAGCTATTAGCATGAGTTCCTATAAACACAGTCGGGATTAGTTGTCCTTCCGTATGTGAAGGACTCATCAAAAGATATTGGCATGAGTTCCTATAAACACAATGGGGAGTAGTTGTCCTTCCGTATGTGCAGGACTCATCAAAAGCTATTGGCATGCGTTCTTATAAACACAATGGGGAATAGTTGTCCTTCCGTATGTGAAGGACTCATCAAAAGCTATTGCCATGAGTTCCTATAACACAATAGTGAGTAGTTGTCCTTCCGTATGTGACGGACTCATCAAATGCTATTCGCATGAGTTCCTATAAACACAATGGGGACTAGTTGTCCTTTAGTATGTGAAGGACTCATCAAAACTATTAGCATGAGTTCCTATAAACAAAATGATGGCTAGTTGTCCTTCTGTATGTGCAGGACTCATCAAATGCTATTGGCATGAGTTCCTATAAACACATTGGTGAGTAGTTGTCCTTCCGTATGTGCAGGACTCATCAAAGGCTATTGGCATGAGTTCCTATAAACACAATGTGGAGTAGTTGTCCTCCCGTATGTGCAGGACTCATCAAAAGCTATTGGCATGAGTTCCTATAAACACAATGGGGATTAGTTGTCCTTCCGTATGTGAAGGACTCATCAAAAGCTATTGGCATGAGTTCCTATAAACACAATGGGTAGTAGATCCTTCCGTATGTGCAGGACTCATCAAAAGCTAGTGGCATGAGTTCCTATTAACACAATGGGGACTAGTTGTCCTTCCATATGTGCAGTAATCATCAAAAGCTATTGACATGAGTTCCTATAAACACAATGGGGACTAATTGTCCTTCGGTATGTGCAGGACTCATCAAAAGCTATTGGCATGAGTTCCTATAAATACAATGGGGACTAGTTGTCCCTCCGTATGTGAAGGACTCATCAAAAGCTATTGGCATGAGTTCCTATCAACTCAATGGGGACTATTTGTCCTTCCGTATTTGCAGGACTCATCAAAAGCTATTGGCATGAGTTCCTATAAACACAATGGGGACTAGTTGTCCTTCCGTATGTGAAGGACTCATGAAAAGCTATTGGCATGAGTTCCTTTAAACACAATGGGGACTAGTTGTCCTTCCGTATGTGAAGAACTCATCAAAAATATTAGCATGAGTTCCTATAAATACAATGGGAAGTTGATCCTTCCGTATGTGCAGGACTCATCAAAAGCTATCGGAATGAGTTCCTATACATACAGTGGGGACTAGTTGTCCTTCCGTATGTGAAGGAATCATCAAAAGCTATTGGCATGAGTTCCTATAAACACAATGGGGACTAGTTGTCCTTCCGTATGTGCATGACTCATCAAAAGCTATTGGCATGAGTTCCTATTAACACAATGGGGACTAGTTGTCCTTCCGTATGTGCAGGACTCATCAACAGCTATTGGCATGAGTTCCTATAAACACAATGGGGATTAGTTGTCCTTCCGTATGTGAAGGACTCATCAAAAGCTATTGGCATGAGTTCTTATAAACACAATGGGGAATAGTTGTCCTTCCGTATGTGAAGGACTCATCAAAAGCTATTGGCATGAGTTCCTATAAATACAATGGGGACTAGTTGTCCTTCCGTATGTGAAGGACTCATCAAAAGCTATTGGCATGAGTTCCTGTAAACATAATGGGGACTAGTTGTCCTTCCGTATGTGCAGGACTCATCAAAAGCTATTGGCATGAGTTCCTATAAATACAATGGGGACTAGTTGTCCTTCCGTATGTGAAGGACTCATCAAAAGATATTGGCATGAGTTCTTATAAACACAATGGGGAATATTTGTCCTTCCGTATGTGAAGGATTCATCAAAAGCTATTGCCATGAGTTCCTATAACACAATAGTGAGTAGTTGTCCTTCCGTATGTGACGGACTCATCAAATGCTATTCGCATGAGTTCCTATAAACACAATGGGGACTAGTTGTCCTTTGGTATGTGAAGGACTCATCAAAACTATTAGCATGAGTTCCTATTAACAAAATGATGGCTAGTTGTCCTTCCGTATGTGCAGGACTCATCAACAGCTATTGGCATGAGTTCCTATAAACACAATGGGGACTAGTTGTCCTTCCGTATGTGCATGACTCATCAAAAGCTATTGGCATGAGTTCCTATAAACACAATGGGGACTAGTTGTCCTTCCGTATGTGCAGGACTCATCAACAGCTATTGGCATGAGTTCCTATAAACACAATGGGGATTAGTTGTCCTTCCGTATGTGAAGGACTCATCAAAAGCTATTGGCATGAGTTCCTATAAACACAATGGGTAGTAGATCCTTCCGTATGTGCAGGACTCATCAAAAGCTAGTGGCATGAGTTCCTATTAACACAATGGGGACTAGTTGTCCTTCCATATGTGCAGTAATCATCAAAAGCTATTGACATGAGTTCCTATAAACACAATGGGGACTAATTGTCCTTCAGTATGTGCAGGACTCATCAAAAGCTATTGGCATGAGTTCCTATAAATACAATGGGGACTAGTTGTCCCTCCGTATGTGAAGGACTCATCAAAAGCTATTGGCATGAGTTCCTATCAACTCAATGGGGATTATTTGTCCTTCCGTATTTGCAGGACTCATCAAAAGCTATTGGCATGAGTTCCTTTAAACACAATGGGGACTAGTTGTCCTTCCGTATGTGAAGGACTCCTCAAAACTATTAGCATGAGTTCCTATAAATACAATGGGAAGTTGATCCTTCCGTATGTGCAGGACTCATCAAAAGCTATCGGAATGAGTTCCTATACATACAGTGGGGACTAGTTGTCCTTCCGTATGTGAAGGAATCATCAAAAGCTATTGGCATGAGTTCCTTTAAACACAATGGGGACTAGTTGTCCTTCAGTATGTGCAGGACTCATCAACAGCTATTGGCATGAGTTCCTATAAACACAATGGGGACTAGTTGTCCTTCAATATGTGCAGGAATCATCAAAGGCTATATTGGCATGAGTTCCTATAAACACAGTGGGGACTAATTGTCCTTCCGTATCTGAAGGACTCATCAAAAGCTATTGGCATGAGTTCCTATACGCACAATGGGGAGTAGTTGTCCTTCCGTGTGTGCAGGACTCATCAAAAGCTATTGGCATGAGTTCCTATAAACACAATGGGGAGTAGTTGTCCTTCCGTATATGCAGGACTCATCAAAAGCTATTGACATGAGTTCCTATAAACACAATGGTAGGTAGTTGTCCTTCCGTATGTGAAGGACTCATCAAAAGCTAGTGGCATGAGTTCCTATTAACACAATGGGGACTAGCTGTCCTTCCGTATGTGAAGGACTCATCAAAAGCTATTGGCATGAGTTCTTATAAACACAATGGGGAATAGTTGTCCTTCCGTATGTGAAGGACTCATCAAAAGCTATTGGCATGAGTTCCTATAAATACAATGGGGACTAGTTGTCCTTCCGTATGTGAAGGACTCATCAAAAGCTATTGGCATGAGTTCCTGTAAACATAATGGGGACTATTTGTCCTTCCGTATGTGCAGGACTCATCAAAAGCTATTAGCATGAGTTCCTATAAACACAGTCGGGATTAGTTGTCCTTCCGTATGTGAAGGACTCATCAAAAGATATTGGCATGAGTTCCTATAAACACAATGGGGAGTAGTTGTCCTTCCGTATGTGCAGGACTCATCAAAAGCTATTGGCATGAGTTCCTATAAACACAATGGGGACTAGTTGTCCTTCAATATGTGCAGGAATCATCAAAGGCTATTGGCATGAGTTCCTATCAATAAAATGGGGACTAGTTGTCCTTCCGTATGTGAAGGACTCATCAAAAGCTATTGGCATGAGTTCCTATGAACACAATGGGGACTATTTGTCCTTTCGTATGTGCACGACTCATCAAAAGTTATTGGCATGAGTTCCTATAAACACAGTGGGGACTAGTTGTCCTTCCGTATGTGAAGGACTCATCAAAAGCTATTGGCATGAGTTACTATAAACACAATGGGGAGCAGTTGTCATTCGGTATGTGCAGGACTCATCAAAAGCTATTGGCATGAGTTCCTATAAACTCAATGGGGAGTAGTTGTCCTTCCGTATGTGAAGGACTCATCAAAAGCTATTGGCATGAGTTCCTATAAACACAATGGGGACTAGTTGTCCTTCCGTATGTGAAGGACTCATCAAAAGCTATTGGCATGAGTTCTTATAAACACAATGGGGAATAGTTGTCCTTCCGTATGTGAAGGACTCATCAAAAGCTATTGGCATGAGTTCCTATAAATACAATGGGGACTAGTTGTCCTTCCGTATGTGAAGGACTCATCAAAAGCTATTGGCATGAGTTCCTATAAACACAATGGGGACTAGTTGTCCTTCCGTATGTGCAGGACTCATCAAAAGCTATTGGCATGAGTTCTTATAAACACAATGGGGAATATTTGTCCTTCCGTATGTGAAGGATTCATCAAAAGCTATTGCCATGAGTTCCTATAACACAATAGTGAGTAGTTGTCCTTCCGTATGTGACGGACTCATCAAATGCTATTCGCATGAGTTCCTATAAACACAATGGGGACTAGTTGTCCTTTGGTATGTGAAGGACTCATCAAAACTATTAGCATGAGTTCCTATAAACAAAATGATGGCTAGTTGTCCTTCCGTATGTGCAGGACTCATCAAATGCTATTGGCATGAGTTCCTATAAACACATTGGTGAGTAGTTGTCCTTCCGTATGTGCAGGACTCATCAAAGGCTATTGGCATGAGTTCCTATAAACACAATGGGGAATAGTTGTCCTCCCGTATGTGCAGGACTCATCAAAAGCTATTGGCATGAGTTCCTATAAACACAATGGGGATTAGTTGTCCTTCCGTATGTGAAGGACTCATCAAAAGCTATTGGCATGAGTTCCTATAAACACAATGGGTAGTAGATCCTTCCGTATGTGCAGGACTCATCAAAAGCTAGTGGCATGAGTTCCTATTAACACAATGGGGACTAGTTGTCCTTCCATATGTGCAGTAATCATCAAAAGCTATTGACATGAGTTCCTATAAACACAATGGGGACTAATTGTCCTTCGGTATGTGCAGGACTCATCAAAAGCTATTGGCATGAGTTCCTATAAATACAATGGGGACTAGTTGTCCCTCCGTATGTGAAGGACTCATCAAAAGCTATTGGCATGAGTTCCTATCAACTCAATGGGGACTATTTGTCCTTCCGTATTTGCAGGACTCATCAAAAGCTATTGGCATGAGTTCCTTTAAACACAATGGGGACTAGTTGTCCTTCCGTATGTGAAGGACTCATCAAAACTATTAGCATGAGTTCCTATAAATACAATGGGAAGTTGATCCTTCCGTATGTGCAGGACTCATCAAAAGCTATCGGAATGAGTTCCTATACATACAGTGGGGACTAGCTGTCCTTCCGTATGTGAAGGACTCATCAAAAGCTATTGGCATGAGTTCTTATAAACACAATGGGGAATAGTTGTCCTTCCGTATGTGAAGGACTCATCAAAAGCTATTGGCATGAGTTCCTATAAATACAATGGGGACTAGTTGTCCTTCCGTATGTGAAGGACTCATCAAAAGCTATTGGCATGAGTTCCTGTAAACATAATGGGGACTAGTTGTCCTTCCGTATGTGCAGGACTCATCAAAAGCTATTGGCATGAGTTCTTATAAACACAATGGGGAATATTTGTCCTTCCGTATGTGAAGGATTCATCAAAAGCTATTGCCATGAGTTCCTATAACACAATAGTGAGTAGTTGTCCTTCCGTATGTGACGGACTCATCAAATGCTATTCGCATGAGTTCCTATAAACACAATGGGGACTAGTTGTCCTTTGGTATGTGAAGGACTCATCAAAACTATTAGCATGAGTTCCTATAAACAAAATGATGGCTAGTTGTCCTTCCGTATGTGCAGGACTCATCAAATGCTATTGGCATGAGTTCCTATAAACACATTGGTGAGTAGTTGTCCTTCCGTATGTGCAGGACTCATCAAAGGCTATTGGCATGAGTTCCTATAAACACAATGTGGAATAGTTGTCCTCCCGTATGTGCAGGACTCATCAAAAGCTATTGGCATGAGTTCCTATAAACACAATGGGGATTAGTTGTCCTTCCGTATGTGAAGGACTCATCAAAAGCTATTGGCATGAGTTCCTATAAACACAATGGGTAGTAGATCCTTCCGTATGTGCAGGACTCATCAAAAGCTAGTGGCATGAGTTCCTATTAACACAATGGGGACTAGTTGTCCTTCCATATGTGCAGTAATCATCAAAAGCTATTGACATGAGTTCCTATAAACACAATGGGGACTAATTGTCCTTCGGTATGTGCAGGACTCATCAAAAGCTATTGGCATTAGTTCCTATAAATACAATGGGGACTAGTTGTCCCTCCGTATGTGAAGGACTCATCAAAAGCTATTGGCATGAGTTCCTATCAACTCAATGGGGACTATTTGTCCTTCCGTATTTGCAGGACTCATCAAAAGCTATTGGCATGAGTTCCTTTAAACACAATGGGGACTAGTTGTCCTTCCGTATGTGAAGGACTCCTCAAAACTATTAGCATGAGTTCCTATAAATACAATGGGAAGTTGATCCTTCCGTATGTGCAGGACTCATCAAAAGCTATCGGAATGAGTTCCTATACATACAGTGGGGACTAGTTGTCCTTCCGTATGTGAAGGAATCATCAAAAGCTATTGGCATGAGTTCCTATAAACACAATGGTGACTAGTTGTCCTTCCGTATGTGCATGACACATCAAAAGCTATTGGCATGAGTTCCTATAAACACAATGGGGACTAGTTGTCCTTCCGTATGTGCAGGACTCATCAACAGCTATTGGCATGAGTTCCTATAAACACAATGGGGACTAGTTGTCCTTCAATGTGCAGGAATCATCAAAGGCTATATTGGCATGAGTTCCTATAAACACAGTGGGGACTAATTGTCCTTCCGTATCTGAAGGACTCATCAAAAGCTATTGGCATGAGTTCCTATACGCACAATGGGGAGTAGTTGTCCTTCCGTGTGTGCAGGACTCATCAAAAGCTATTGGCATGAGTTCCTATAAACACAATGGGGAGTAGTTGTCCTTCCGTATGTGCAGGACTCATCAAAAGCTATTGACATGAGTTCCTATAAACACAATGGTAGGTAGTTGTCCTTCCGTATGTGAAGGACTCATCAAAAGCTAGTGGCATGAGTTCCTATTAACACAATGGGGACTAGTTGTCCTTCCGTATGTGAAGGACTCATCAAAAGCTATTGGCATGAGTTCCTATAAATACAATGGGGACTAGTTGTCCTTCCGTATGTGAAGGACTCATCAAAAGCTATTGGCATGAGTTCGTGTAAACATAATGGGGACTATTTGTCCTTCCGTATGTGCAGGACTCATCAAAAGCTATTAGCATGAGTTCCTATAAACACAGTCGGGATTAGTTGTCCTTCCGTATGTGAAGGACTCATCAAAAGATATTGGCATGAGTTCCAATAAACACAATGGGGAGTAGTTGTCCTTCCGTATGTGCAGGACTCATCAAAAGCTATTGGCATGAGTTCTTATAAACACAATGGGGAATAGTTGTCCTTCCGTATGTGACGGACTCATCAAATGCTATTCGCATGAGTTCCTATAAACACAATGGGGACTAGTTGTCCTTTGGTATGTGAAGGACTCATCAAAACTATTAGCATGAGTTCCTATAAACAAAATGATGGCTAGTTGTCCTTCCGTATGTGCAGGACTCATCAAAGGCTATTGGCATGAGTTCCTATAAACACATTGGTGAGTAGTTGTCCTTCCGTATGTGCAGGACTCATCAAAGGCTATTGGCATGAGTTCCTATAAACACAATGGGGAGTAGTTGTCCTTCCGTATGTGCAGGACTCATCAAAAGCTATTGGCATGAGTTCCTATAAACACAATGGGGATTAGTTGTCCTTCCGTATGTGAAGGACTCATCAAAAGCTATTGGCATGAGTTCCTATAAACACAATGGGTAGTAGATCCTTCCGTATGTGCAGGACTCATCAAAAGCTAGTGGCATGAGTTCCTATTAACACAATGGGGACTAGTTGTCTTCATATGTGCAGTAATCAAAAGTATGCATGAGTCCTATAAGGTTGTTTGTGTTTATAAATACAATGGGGACTAGTTGTCCCTCCGTATGTGAAGGACTCATCAAAAGCTATTGGCATGAGTTCCTATCAACTCAATGGGGACTATTTGTCCTTCCGTATTTGCAGGACTCATCAAAAGCTATTGGCATGAGTTCCTATAAACACAATGGGGACTAGTTGTCCTTCCGTATGTGAAGGACTCATGAAAAGCTATTGGCATGAGTTCCTTTAAACACAATGGGGACTAGTTGTCCTTCCGTATGTGAAGGACTCATCAAAACTATTAGCATGAGTTCCTATAAATACAATGGGAAGTTGATCCTTCCGTATGTGCAGGACTCATCAAAAGCTATCGGAATGAGTTCCTATACATACAGTGGGGACTAGTTGTCCTTCCATATGTGAAGGAATCATCAAAAGCTATTGGCATGAGTTCCTATAAACACAATGGGGACTAATTGTCCTTCCGTATGTGCATGACTCATCAAAAGCTATTGGCATGAGTTCCTATAAACACAATGGGGACTAGTTGTCCTTCCGTATGTGCAGGACTCATCAACAGCTATTGGCATGAGTTCCTATAAACACAATGGGGACTAGTTGTCCTTCAATATGTGCAGGAATCATCAAAGGCTATATTGGCATGAGTTCCTATAAACACAGTGGGGACTAATTGTCCTTCCGTATCTGAAGGACTCATCAAAAGCTATTGGCATGAGTTCCTATACGCACAATGGGTAGTATTTGTCCTTCCGTGTGTGCAGGACTCATCAAAAGCTATTGGCATGAGTTCCTATAAACACAATGGGGAGTAGTTGTCCTTCCGTATGTGCAGGACTCATCAAAAGCTATTGACATGAGTTCCTATAAACACAATGGTAGGTAGTTGTCCTTCCGTATGTGAAGGACTCATCAAAAGCTATTGTCATGAGTTCCTATAATCACAATGGGGACTAGTTGTCCTTCCGTATGTGAAGGACTCATCAAAAGCTATTGGCATGAGTTCCTATAACCACAATGGGGACTAGTTGTCCTTCCGTATGTGAAGGACTCATCAAAAGCTATTAGCATGAGTTCCTATAAACACAATGGGGAGTAGTTGTCCTTCCGTATGTGAAGGACTCATCAAAAGCTATTGGCATGAGTTCCTACAAACACAGTGGGGACTAGTTGTTATTCCGTATGTGCAGGACTCATCAAAAGCTATTGGCATGAGTTCCTATAAACACAATGGGGAGTAGTTGTCCTTCCTTCCGTATGTGAAGACTCATCAAAAGCTATTGGCATGAGTTCCTATAAACTCAATGGGGAGTAGTTCTCCTTCCGTACGTGCATGACTCATCAAAAGCTATTAGCATGAGTTCCTATAAACACAATGGTGACTAGTTGTCCTTCCGTATGTGCAGGACTCATCAAATATATTAGCATGAGTTCCTATGAACACAATGGGAAGTTGATCCTTCCGTATGTGCACGACTCATCAAAATCTAGTGGCATGAGTTCCTATTAACACAGTGGGGACTAGTTGTCCTTCCGTATGTGAAGGACTTATCAAAAGCTATTGGCATGAGTTCCTATAAACACAATGGGCACTAGTTGTCCTTCCGTGTGTGCAGGACTCATCAAAAGCTATTGACATGAGTTCCTATAAACACAATGGGAAGTAGATCCTTCCGTATGTGCAGGAATCATCATATGCTATATTGGCATGAGTTCCTATAAACACAGTGGGGACTAATTGTCCTTCCGTATCTGAAGGACTCATCAAAGGCTATTGGCATGAGTTCCTATTAACACAATGGGGACTAGTTGTCCTTCCGTATGTGAAGGACTTATCAAAAGCTATTGGCATGAGTTCCTATAAACACAATGGGCACTAGTTGTCCTTCCGTGTGTGCAGGACTCATCAAAAGCTATTGACATGAGTTCCTATAAACACAATGGGAAGTAGATCCTTCCGTATGTGCAGGAATCATCATATGCTATATTGGCATGAGTTCCTATAAACACAGTGGGGACTAATTGTCCTTCCGTATCTGAAGGACTCAACAAAAGCTATTGGCATGAGTTGCTATACGCACAATGGGGAGTAGTTGTCCTTCCGTGTGTGCAGGACTCATCAAAAGCTATTGACATGAGTTCCTATAAACACAATGGGAAGTAGATCCTTCCGTATGTGCAGGAATCATCATATGCTATATTGACATGAGTTCCTATAAACACAATGGTAAGTAGTTGTCCTTCCGTATGTGAAGGACTCATCAAAAGCTAGTGGCATGAGTTCCTATTAACACAAAGGGGACTAGCTGTCCTTCCGTATGTGAAGGACTCAACAAAAGCTATTGGCATGAGTTCTTATAAACACAATGGGGAATAGTTGTCCTTCCGTATGTGAAGGACTCATCAAAAGCTATTGGCATGAGTTCCTATAAACACAATGGGGACTAATTATCCTTCGGTATGTGCAGTACTCATCAAAAGCTATTGGCATGAGTTCCTATAAATACAATGGGGACTAGTTGTCCTTCCGTATATGCATGACTCATCAAAAGCTATTGGCATGAGTTCCTATAAACACAATGGGGACTAGTTGTCCTTCCGTATGTGCAGGACTCATCAAAAGCTATTGGCATGAGTTCCTACAAACACAATGGGGAGTATTTGTCCTTCCTTCCGTATGTGAAGGACTCATCAAAAGCTATTGGCATGAGTTCCTATAAACTCAATGGGGAGTAGTTCTCCTTCCGTACGTGCAGGACTCATCAAAAGCTAATGGCATGAGTTCCTATGAACACAATGGGGACTAGTTGTCCTTCCGTATGTGAAGGACTCATCAAAAGCTATTAGCATGAGTTCCTATAAACACAATGGGAAGTTGATCCTTCCGTATGTGCACAACTCATCAAAATCTAGTGGCATGAGTTCCTATTAACACAGTGGGGAGTAGTTGTCCTTCCGTATGTGACGGACTCATCAACATCTAGTGGCATGAGTTCCTATAAACACAATGAGGACTAGATGTCCTTCCGTATGTGAAGGAATCATCAAAGGCTATTGGCATGAGTTCCTATAAACACAGTGGGGACTAGTTGTCCTTCCGTATGTGAAGGACTCATCAAAAGCTATTGGCATGAGTTCCTATAAACACAATGGGGACTAGTTGTCCTTCGGTATGTGCAGGACTCATCAAAACTATTAGCATGAGTTCCTATAAACACAATGGGGAGTAGTTGTCCTTCCTTCCGTTTGTGCAGGACTCATCAAAAGCTATTGGCATGAGTTCCTATAAACACAATGGTGAGTAGTTGTCCTTCCGTATGTGCAGGACTCATCAAAAGCTATTGGCATGAGTTCCTATAAACACAATGGTGAGTAGTTGTCCTTCCGTATGTGCAGGACTCATCAAAAGCTATTGGCATGAGTTCCTATAAACACAATGGGGAGTAGTTGTCCTTCCGTATGTGCAGGACTCATCAAAAGCTATTGGCATGAGTTCCTATAAACACAATGGGGACTAGTTGTCCTTCCGTATGTGAAGGACTCATCAAAAGCTATTGGCATGAGTTCCTATAAACACAGTGGGGACTAATTGTCCTTCCGTATGTGAAGGACTCATCAAAAGCTATTGGCATATTCCTATAAACACAATGGGAGTAGTCCTTCCGTATGTGCAGGACTCATCAAAAGCTAGTAGCATGAGTTCCTATTAACACAATGGGGACTAGTTGTCCTTCCGTATGTGAAGGACTCATCAAAAGCTATTGGCATGAGTTCCTATAAACACAATGGGGACTAGTTGTCCTTCCTATGTGCAGGACTCATCAAAAGCTATTGGCATGAGTTCCTATAAACACAATGGGGACTAGTTGTCCTTCCGTATGTGAAGGACTCATCAAAAGCTATTGGCATGAGTTCCTATAAACACAATGGGGACTAGTTGTCCTTCCGTATGTGCAGGACTCATCAAAAGCTATTGGCATGAGTTCCTATAAACACAATGGGGACTAGTTGTCCTTCCGTATGTGAGGACTCATCAAAAGCTATTGGCATGAGTTCCTATAAACACAATGGGGACTAGTTGTCCTTCCGTATGTGAAGGACTCATCAAAAGCTATTGGCATGAGTTCCATAAACACAATGGGGAGTAGATCCTTCCGTATGTGCAGGACTCATCAAAAGCTATTGGCATGAGTTCCTATGAACACATGGGGACTAGTTGTCCTTCCGTATGTGCAGGACTCATCAAAAGCTATTGGCATGAGTTCCTATAAACACAATGGGGACTAGTTGTCCTTCCGTATTTGCAGGACTCATCAAAAGCTATTGGCATGAGTTCCTATAAACACAGTGGGGACTAGTTGTCCTTCCGTATGTGAAGGACTCATCAACAGCTATTGGTATGAGTTCCTATAAACACAATGGGGAGTAGTTGTCCTTCCTTCCGTTTGTGCAGGACTCATCAAAAGCTATTGGCATGAGTTCCTATAAACACAATGGTGAGTAGTTGTCCTTCCGTATGTGCAGGACTCATCAAAAGCTATTGGCATGAGTTCCTATAAACTCAATGGGGAGTAGTTCTCCTTCCGTACGTGCAGGACTCATCAAAAGCTATTGGCATGAATTCCTATAAACACAATGGGGACTAGTTGTCCTTCCGTATGTGAAGGACTCATCAAATATATTAGCATGAGTTCCTATAACCACAATGGGAAGTTGATCCTTCCGTATGTGCAGGACTCATCAAAATCTAGTGGCATGAGTTCCTATTAACACAATGGGGACTAGTTGTTCTTCGGTATGTACAGGACTCATCAAAACTATTAGCATGAGTTCCTATAAACACAATGGGAAGTTGATCCTTCCGTATGTGCAGGACTCATTAAAAGCTATTGGCATGAGTTCCATAAACACAATGGGGAGTAGATCCTTCCGTATGTGCAGGACTCATCAAAATGCTATTGGCATGAGTTCCTATGCACACAGTGGGGACTAGTTGTCCTTCCGTATGTGCAGGACTCATCCAAAGCTTTTGGAATGAGTTCCTATAAATACAATGGGGACTAGTTGTCCTTCTGTATTTACAGGACACATCAGAAGCTATTGGCATGAGTTCCTATAAACACAGTGGGGACTATTTGTCCTTCAGTATGTGAAGGCCTCATCAACAGCTATTGGTTTGAGTTCCTATAAACACAATGGGGAGTAGTTGTCCTTCCTTCCGTTTGTGCAGGACTCATCAAAAGCTATTGGCATGAGTTCCTATAAACACAATGGTGAGTAGTTGTCCTTCCGTATGTGCAGGACTCATCAAAAGCTATTGGCATGAGTTCCTATAAACACAATGGGGAGTAGTTGTCCTTCCGTATGTGCAGGACTCATCAAAAGCTATTGGCATGAGTTCCTATAAACACAATGGGGACTAGTTGTCCTTCCGTATGTGAAGGACTCATCAAAAGCTATTGGCATGAGTTCCTATAAACACAATGGGAAGTAGATCCTTCCGTATGTGCAGGACTCATCAAAAGCTAGTAGCATGAGTTCCTATTAACACAATGGGGAGTAGTTGTCCTTCCGTATGTGAAGGACTCATCAAAAGCTATGGGCATGAGTTCCTATAAACACAATGGGGACTAGTTGTCCTTCCATATGTGTAGGAATCATCAAAAGCTATTGGCATGAGTTCCTATAAACACAGTGGGGACTAATTTTCCTTCCGTATCTGAAGGACTCAACAAAATCTAGTGGCATGAGTTCCTATTAACACAATGGGGACTAGTTGTCCTTCGGTATGTGCAGGACTCATCAAAATCTAGTGGCATGAGTTCCTATTAACACAATGGGGACTAGTTGTCCTTCGGTATGTGCAGGACTCATCAAAAGCTATTGGCATGAGTTCCTATAAACACAATGGGGACTAGTTGTCCTTCCGTATGTGCAGGACTCATCAAAAGCTATTGGCATGAGTTCCTATTAACACAATGGGGACTAGTTATCCTTCCGTATGTGAAGGACTCATCAAAAGCTATTGGAATGAGTTCCTATAAATACAGTGGGGACTAGTTGTCCTTCCGTATGTGAAGGAATTATCAAAAGCTATTGGAATGAGTTCCTATAAATACAATGGGGACTAGTTGTCCTTCCGTATGTGAAGGACTCATCAAAAGCTATTGGCATGAGTTTCTATAAACACAATGGGGACTAGTTGTCCTTCCGTATGTGCAGGACTCATTAAAAGCTATTGGCATGAGTTCCATAAACACAATGGGGAGTAGATCCTTCCGTATGTGCAGGACTCATCAAAAGCTATTGGCATGAGTTCCTATGCACACAGTGGGGACTAGTTGTCCTTCCGTATGTGCAGGACTCATCCAAAGCTTTTGGAATGAGTTCCTATTAATACAATGGGGACTAGTTGTCCTTCTGTATTTGCAGGACACATCAAAAGCTATTGGCATGAGTTCCTATAAACACAGTTGGGACTAGTTGTCCTTCCGTATGTGAAGGACTCATCAACAGCTATTGGTATGAGTTCCTATAAACACAATGGGGAGTAGTTGTCCTTCCTTCCGTTTGTGCAGGACTCATCAAAAGCTATTGGCATGAGTTCCTATAAACACAATGGTGAGTAGTTGTCCTTCCGTATGTGCAGGACTCATCAAAAGCTATTGGCATGAGTTCCTATAAACACAATGGGGAGTAGTTGTCCTTCCGTATGTGCAGGACTCATCAAAAGCTATTGGCATGAGTTCCTATAATCACAATGGGGACTAGTTGTCCTTCCGTATGTGAAGGACTCATCAAAAGCTATTGGCATGAGTTCCTATAAACACAGTGGGGACTAATTGTCCTTCCGTATGTGAAGGACTCATCAAAAGCTATTGGCATAAATTCCTATAAACACAATGGGAAGTAGATCATTCCGTATGTGCAGGACTCATCAAAAGCTAGTAGCATGAGTTCCTATTAACACAATGGGGACTAGTTGTCCTTCCGTATGTGAAGGACTCATCAAAAGCTATTGGCATGAGTTCCTATAAACACAATGGGGACTAGTTGTCCTTCCATATGTGCAGGAATCATCAAAAGCTATTGGCATGAGTTCCTATAAACACAGTGGGGACTAATTGTCCTTCCGTATCTGAAGGACTCATCAAAAGCTATTGGCATGAGTTCCTATAAACACAGTGGGGACTAGTTGTCCTTCCGTATGTGCAGGACTCATCAAAAGCTATTGGCATGAGTTCCTATAAACGCAATGGGGAGTAGTTGTCCTTCCTTCCGTATGTGAAGGACTCATCAAAAGCTATTGGCATGAGTTCCTATAAACTCAATGGGGAGTAGTTCTCCTTCCGTACGTGCAGGAATCATCAAAAGCTATTGGCATGAGATCCTATAAACACAAAGGGGACTAATTGTCCTTCCATATGTGCAGGAATCATCAAAAGCTATTGGCATGAGTTCCTATAAACACAGTGGGTACTAATTGTCCTTCCGTATCTGAAGGACTCATCAAAAGCTATTGGCATGAGTTCCTATAAACACAGTGGGGACTAGTTGTCCTTCCGTATGTGCAGGACTCATCAAAAGCTATTAGCATGAGTTCCTATAAACACAATGGGGAGTAGTTGTCCTTCCTTCCGTATGTGAAGGACTCATCAAAAGCTATTGGCATGAGTTCCTATAAACTCAATGGGGAGTAGTTCTCCTTCCGTACGTGCAGGACTCATCAAAAGCTATTGGCATGAATTCCTATAAACACAATGGGGACTAGTTTTCCTTCCGTATGTGAAGGACTCATCAAAAGCTATTGGCATGAGTTCCTATAAACACAATTTGGACTAGTTGTCCTTCGGTATGTGCAGGACTCATCAAAATCTAGTGGCATGAGTTCCTATTAACACAATGGGGACTAGTTGTCCTTCGGTATGTGCAGGACTCATCAAAAGCTATTGGCATGAGTTCCTATAAACACAATGGTGACTAGTTGTCCTTCCGTATGTGAAGGACTAATCAAAAGCTATTGGCATGAGTTCCTATAAACACAATGGGGACTAGTTGTCCTTCCGTATGTGCAGGACTCATCAAAAGCTATTGGAATGAGTTCCTATAAATACAGTGGGGACTAGTTGTCCTTCCGTATGTGAAGGAATTATCAAATGCTATTGGCATGAGTTCCTATAAACACAATGGGTACTATTTGTCCTTCCTTATGTGCAGGACTCATCAAAAGCTATTGGAATGAGTTCCTATAAATACAATGGGGACTAGTTGTCCTTCCGTATGTGAAGGACTCATCAAAAGCTATTGGCATGAGTTTCTATAAACACAATGGGGACTAGTTGTCCTTCCTTATGTGCAGGACTCATCAAAAGCTATTGGAATGAGTTCCTATAAATACAATGGGGACTAGTTGTCCTTCCGTATGTGAAGGACTCATCAAAAGCTATTGGAATGAGTTTCTATAAACACAATGGGGACTAGTTGTCCTTCCGTATGTGCAGGACTCATTAAAAGCTATTGGCATGAGTTCCATAAACACAATGGGGAGTAGATCCTTCCGTATGTGCAGGACTCATCAAAAGCTATTGGCATGAGTTCCTATGCACACAGTGGGGACTAGTTGTCCTTCCGTATGTGAAGGACTAATCAAAAGCTATTGGCATGAGTTCCTATAAACACAATGGGGACTAGTTGTCCTTCCGTATGTGCAGGACTCATCAAAAGCTATTGGAATGAGTTCCTATAAATACAGTGGGGACTAGTTGTCCTTCCGTATGTGAAGGAATTATCAAATGCTATTGGCATGAGTTCCTATAAACACAATGGGTACTATTTGTCCTTCCTTATGTGCAGGACTCATCAAAAGCTATTGGAATGAGTTCCTATAAATACAATGGGGACTAGTTGTCCTTCCGTATGTGAAGGACTCATCAAAAGCTATTGGCATGAGTTTCTATAAACACAATGGGGACTAGTTGTCCTTCCGTATGTGCAGGACTCATCAAAAGCTATTGGCATGAGTTCCTATAAACACAATGGGGACTAGTTGTCCTTCCGTATGTGAAGGACTCATCAAAAGCTATTGGCATGAGTTCCTATAAACACAATGGGGACTAGTTGTCCTTCCGTATGTGCAGGACTCATCAAAAGCTATTGGCATGAGTTCCTATAAACACAATGGGGACTAGTTGTCCTTCCGTATGTGCAGGACTCATCAAAAGCTATTGGCATGAGTTCCTATAAACACAATGGGGACTAGTTGTCCTTCCGTATGTGCAGGACTCATCAAAAGCTATTGGCATGAGTTCCTATAAACACAATGGGGACTAGTTGTCCTTCCGTATGTGCAGGACTCATCAAAAGCTATTGGCATGAGTTCCTATAAATACAATGGGGACTAGTTGTCCTTCCGTATGTGCAGGACTCATCAAAAGCTATTGGCATGAGTTCCTATAAACACCATGGGGAGTAGTTGTCCTTCCGTATGTGCAGGACTCATCAAAAGCTATTGGCATGAGTTCCTATAAACACAATGTTGCAACGTCATTAGTTTATACAAATTTATTTTAGTTTGATTGCGAAACAAGTTCTTACAACTAATATAAATCACTTTAGAGACCTCATTCCTGGTGGAATCCATCGCCATGAGGGAGAGAGAATGGTAATGTGGTTATTTTACAATAATGTATAGACACTACATGCACTAATATAGTATTTATACAAATGCATTTATTAATTTTACATAGAGAGAAGGAATTAGGTTTGAAAGTAAGATAGAAGGAGAAGAGATGAAACTTCCGGTCCAGAATACAAGCATCTTTTCAATATCAGTTACTAATACGATTGCTGTTAAATGCTTGTGATTTTACTTCCATCAGCCAATTATCAATTTGTTCCACTTTCTAGTGTGAGCTTGTAGTTTATTTTTCATAAAGGCTATATATATAGGTGTATAGGTATTCAAATACAGCTTTCCATTTTGTTTCGGCTTTATTTTGTGGAATTCTTTTGTACGTTTTTAGGAATGTTTTGTATAGGAATGTGGACTATATATGCCTTGCCTAACGGCACAATCGTAACCGCTACAGCTGGGCGGGAACTCGGGCCTTTCGCAGCTGAAGCGAACGAGCTACCACAGCGCTATCACGATTAAAGTCATTTAGATCCTTCCAAACAATCCGAAGCGTGCTAATTTACTCACTATGCATACAACGGAAGATAAGTGTGAGGGTGTTTACACGCTATGAGAACATGACAATACGTACACTTGAGAAACACGAATGAAATAAAATGTCAAATACTGTCAACAGCATGAATTCAACAAAGTGTCATCAATGACGTAGTTAAAACATGATTGCTTGGAAGATGACGTAGACTGATAGGAGATAGAATAGATGTGGATGGTACTAACACTTTATTAGCAATGAATATATCCAAATAAGACGACATAATCCGACTATGAAAAGCGTTGAGGATGACCTCAAACTGTCAGAAGTCTACGTACAACCATGTTTTCGTAGTTCAAATGGAAAATGTTGAAATGGCTGAATATTGCTCTTACTCAACCAATTTTATGGACATATGAACACAAATCAATGGGGATATTTTTATAATAATTTAAGGTTGCTCCGTTTTATTCTGTGATTCATTTTTGCACACCTTCAAGTTGTACGAATACTAGAATACTATCTCCATCACTTGTGATTTGTTTTGGCGTGTTTGTAAAACTAAGTAACATTACGCACTGTTTTTCAGTATTGGGTGCTCGGTTGGCAAGTAGTGCACATTCAACCCATGTCTTTAGTGTACACCATTGGTTATACAACCTACATAGACGCGGCGTCCTAAAACGGGCAGTTTGTATGTCACCTAGTATTAGAGCAATCGTATGTCAATGTATCACACAGTTACGAGGTTTATGTTACCACATAACTTTGCTTGTATTCAGTGCAATACAGTCATTTCATAATTTCTTATATGAACACACGTGTAAGGATTCTTATTGGTTGGGAGATTACTCCTTATTATTTGTAAATTAAACTTTAAAGTATGCATATTTCTGTTTGAACTAGTACTTAACGTTAATACAATTCTTTATGCGTTAAAAGAAACGTGGGCGCAATTATAACGCTGTTTAACACTTAAATATAACGCTACATTGCGTACTGACGTCATGACAATTTAGTGACGTGAAATTGCGCTGACAAAATGAAAGAAGCAACATTATTTATTAAAATGAGTGCGAAATCAACTATATGATGTATGTGATGTAATAAAAAGGATGTTACACTGGTGATGATTTCATACCATATTTTATGAAATTCGTTTGGTATTGGTATGAAATCACCACTCGTGTAAGCTCTTCTGTGCATCATCTCAACAATCACGAGTTAGTTCTACCCTAGAATGAGTATGTAGTTATTGCTAGTTAGTGTAGACTGGTCTGGCTGTGTAGTTTCACAGTACGCTATGGTATGAGATACACAATTACAGTACGCTATGGTATGAGATACGCAATTACAGTACGCTATGGTATGATATACGCAATTACAGTACGCTATGGTATGAGATACGCAATTACAGTACGCTATGGTATGATATACGCAATTACAGTACGCTATGGTATGAGATACGAAATTACAGTACGCTATGGTATGAGATACGCAATTACAGTACGCTATGGTATGAGATACGCAATTACAGTACGCTATGGTATGAGATACGCAATTACAGTACGCTATGGTATGATATACGCAATTACAGTACGCTATGGTATGAGATACGCAATTACAGTACGCTATGGTATGAGATACGCAATTACAGTACGCTATGGTATGAGATACGCAATTACAGTACGCTATGGTATGAGATACGCAATTACAGTACGCTATGGTATGAGATACGCAATTACAGTACGCTATGGTATGAGATACGCAATTCAAATGTTCCATACACCTAATATTGATTTGCTAGATAATGGCGCAAGAAAGAGTCCACACTTCTTATGTCCATAATGGCAAGTTGTACGTGTTCGGTGGCTCGGTTTATGTTTTAATTGCAGTGAGTGTTTGCTCTATTAATGATGTATTGGTATCATTTTCATAAAGAACTAAAGACAATTGCTATTAATCTACAGAAACTGTATTATTTTGGTTGTTTGGTGTGACTTTGCACAGTATCCGGAAGTAACCTGAAAACAAAAATATTTCTTAGACAATATGTGGCTCCTATTTTCTATTATTTCTTTTGGCAGTTGAACGTCTTCTATAAGAGATATGGTAAGTAGATTTTAGTTTAGAATTGGACAAGGGGCCTCCGCCGTGGCCGAGTGGTAACTGTCGTTGGTTACTTCCCCCCACCGCTGTAGGTTCCAATCCCACTGGGGTGTCGAATTATTTCTGTTGAAAACAAATAATTGTTAGTTTATACAAATTTATTTTAGCTTAATTGCGAAACAAGTTCTTACAACTTATATTACTCACGCTCGAGACATCATTCCTGATGGAATCCATCACCACCAGGGAGAGAGAAGAGACATGTGGTATTTAAATGACTTGCATAAGGGCACAATCGTAACGGTTCCAGCGGGGACGTGGACTCCGGTCATTTCGCACCTGAAGCGACCGCGCTACCAGTAGTCTACAACTGCCCTACCACGACCACTTGCTGAGTAACTAATACGGTTCTTCTACTCATGTCAGATTCAGTGCACACCAACAGTTGTATATATATATATATATATATATACGTGCAAATAAAAGGTAACAACGACATCAACTATATGAATGTTTTACTATAATGCAATGTTTAATAGTATACATGTTATGTCTGTTATTTTAGTACAGTTTATAAACAAAACCAACATACGCGTATCGCAAATATCACAGAAAGGTTAGTGCCATTGTTATAATACATATCTCCTTTTGGAAGTTTGGCAGCATATATGTATTTATAATTATGCAAACAATGTCATGTTGATAAACAAATCAAAGGTTTATAAGAAAGAAACATATATCCGTAACTATATGTAGTTACCAAGTACTGACGTTTTCGATTTTCATTTAACTTATTTTGGAGTAATTGCTATTCTATGCATATATCCATTATATATATATATAGTCCATTTATTAATGAAAACAGACGTCACGTCAAAGAAACAATGAGCAACATCTTTGGGCTTTCTATTACATCCCTTGGAAGATAAAGCCCGATTTATCCCGACATATATAGTGGTACTTTTGATTAGAATCCTTTGTTGTCTACTTAGAATCCTTTGTTTTTACTTAGAATCCTTTGTTATTTACTTAGAATCCTTTGTTATTTACTTAGAATCCTTTGTTTTTCTACTTAGAATCCTTTGTTATTTACTTAGAATCCTTTGTTTTTCTACTTAGAATCCTTTGTTTTTCTACTTAGAATCCTTTGTTATTTACTTAGAATCCTTTGTTATTTACTTAGAATCCTTTGTTTTGTACTTATAATCCTTTGTTTTTACTTAGAATCCTTTGTTTTGTACTAGAATCCTTTGTTATTTACTTAGATTCCTTTGTTTTTACTTAGAATCCTTTGTGTTGTACTTAGAATCCTTTGTGTTGTACTTATAATCCTTTGTTTTTACTTAGAATCCTTTGTTTTGTACTTAGAATCCTTTGTTATTTACTTAGATTCCTTTGTTTTTACTTAGAATCCTTTGTTTTGTACTTAGAATCCTTTGTTTTTACTGTTGTTCCTTATCCAGATGTGTGTGTATGATAACTGTGATTTTATTAAAATCATGTTTATTATTTGATAACAATTTTTACAGTGAAGTACGAGCGTATCTATTGGATATACAGTTGGAATACTTATTACGTGAGAAGGTGGATGAAAACGGACAACATGTTGTGCAAAGAAAACAACGATAACAACTGAGGGAACCGATTATGGACCTATTTACTTTTAGGAGTATCAGTGGCAGTAACTGACAACTGTGATTGCCTCGCAGTGTATTAGTTTGCTAATATGAATCGTATATATGCAACACTATGTATGGCTGAAGTTAAAGCTGTAATATATATTAGACACTGACATCATGTTACATGGGGCTCAGCAACCGGATATACCGGCATATAGATTCATGTTATGTATAGATATACTTATATGTATATACAGTTACCGTATCGTTCGGTTACATATACATGTACATTGAACAGTAGCATGCATTAGATGCATATCTTGTCTTCATGCGTTTATTTAATGTATTGTCTCTAAGACAGTTCTTGTGAGTGTCGCCACACTAGGCAGTGCTCTAAATGACGTCAACGGTCACGTGCATGTATACCGCTGGTGTTGTTGTCGTATTTAAAGGGCTACGTAACTTACGTTCCAAGTTTGTAGCAATAGCTTTGTTGCGGGACAGAGCTAGCAAGCTGTCGCTCGTGAATAGCATGTCAATATGATTGCTACAGTATATTTAGTAAATGACATAGAATAGACACACATATATATATATATATATATATATATATATATATACCTCAATAGTGACGCGCGCGGGACATGTTAGATTGACATCATGTTCTGTTGTTTATGTCTTTACGAATACAAAGTAAGAGCTTTGAGAGCATTAGAATAACTCGAAATGAAGGATAATGTAATTACTGCAATACCAATGACATAGAAGATGAATAGCACTATGCATGTTTATGTTCATGTTACAATAGCATTCGACAAACGTGTTAAGCCTTATTATTAGACGACCTTCCGTGTATAAATATTTAGAACTATCTGATAAAAAAATCCTATTTAAATTAGCAAATAGTATAACAATCAAACATTTGTAGAGCTATTACTGATTCCTGGTAAATAGTATAGCAATCAAACATTTGTAGAGCTATTACCGATTCCTGGTAAATAGTATAACAATCAAACATTTGTAGAGCTATTACCGATTCCTGGTAAATAGTATAACAATCAAACATTTGTAGAGCTATTACCGATTCCTGGTAAATAGTATAGCAATCAAACATTTGTAGAGCTATTACCGATTCCTGGTAAATAGTATAGCAATCAAACATTTGTAGAGCTATTACCGATTCCTGGTAAATAGTATAGCAATCAAACATTTGTAGAGCTATTACCGATTCCTGGTAAATAGTATAGCAATCAAACATTTGTAGAGCTATTACCGATTCCTGGTAAATAGTATAGCAATCAAACATTTGTAGAGCTATTACCGATTCCTGGTAAATAGTATAGCAATCAAACATTTGTAGAGCTATTACCGATTCCTGGTAAATAGTATAGCAATCAAACATTTGTAGAGCTATTACCGATTCCTGGTAAATAGTATAGCAATCAAACATTTGTAGAGCTATTACCGATTCCTGGTAAATAGTATAGCAATCAAACATTTGTAGAGCTATTACCGATTCCTGGTAAATAATATAACAATCAAACATTTGTAGAGCTATTACCGATTCCTGGTAAATACTACTTAATACCTAATAACGTATTTATGCTATTCTGCTGGAATAAATTGTTCATCCTCTGCCTGATAGTACTGCAATGTACACACGTGAATATATATGTAACCAGTCACGTGATGTAACTATATTATATTAGTATGTTTTATTATTTGATTGTCTATTATTATGTGCTTATACACTTAAAATAAATTCTAATTGGTCACTTTATGAAATTTAATACCATAACAACTGATTTTCGGAATGATATAAATATTTGTATATTACATTATAAGTATACACTTTATCGATCGCCACAATTAAAATATACACATTATGGCCAAAATCACCCACGCGGAACGGAGAGGTCATTTTCATGATTCAAGCACGTGGCGCACGTGAAAAAGTCGAAAACTGTGCATATGTACATGAATATGTTCGATAACGTTTTTACAACTTGAAAAACACATACAATGGCCAGAATGACCATAGAAGAGCGTGGCCGCGCTGTTGGGATGATTGCAGCAGGCACCGGTATTCGGCAGGTAAGATACTGAACATGTAATTAATGACTTATTTGCATAAAAACACATTATATCTATCTAAAAACATGTTTTCATAACAAAACTAACATGATTCATTATTATTTCAGGTGGCAGGGATGTTCAACAGACGAATGTTTACCATACAGAGCCTATGGGGGAAATTTACCGTTACCGGAAGTGTGAACAACCGCCGACGGCACCCAAAACGCAGGGTAACAACAAGGCGACAGGAGAAGTACATAACTCTCAGTCATTTACGAGATCGTTGTACCTCCTCCACCGGGACTGCAAGGCAAATCATGGGCTCACATGGACGTATTATCGCCCCGCAGACAGTGAGAAATCGACTGCGCGAGGTAGGTTTGAGGTGCCGAACTCTTACCCTAAGATACCGCTATGCACGCCTACGCTGGGCTAGACAGCATTTTCGGTTTACCCGTGCAGACTGGGCCAATGTTTTGTTCTTCGACGAAACTCGCGTCAAATTGAGAGGTGCCGACGGCCGTACGCGTATCTACCGACGTTCATGCACACGAAAACACCGGCAGTGTCAGTTGATGGTAACCTCACAGCCAGACGTTACAAGGATCAAATTATCACCCCTGTACTTCTGCCGCATTTTAGAGCTAATCGTGGCATGATGCTAGTACAGGACAATGCGCCTTGCCATACTGCAAGAGCAACCCAAGGAATGTTGCAACTCAACCAGGTGGCCATCGAAAAGTACTGACCTGAACCCTATTGAGAACGTGTGGGATCTTCTCAAACGGCGCATACGTAAGTTGCCACAGCTTCGTGGATTGGGTATTATTATCCAACAGGCATTGCAGGCCATCCCACAGCGATATTTACAGCGATACATCATTTCGATGCGAGCTCGTTGTCGCGCTGTAATTGATGCACAAGGAGGCCACACCAGATATTAACATTGTGTGACTTTTTGATTGGATGGTGACTACATTTAAATCGTTGTTATGTTTGAACCATGTTTTAGATAGTTATAATATTTTCAGAAAACGTGCATAATGAAATGCTTTATAAAATATCATAATGATTTATATTGTTGTCTTATCCGTTTTCCAGAAATATGAATAAAACCTAGGTGACCAATTAGAAATTTTGCTCAGTGTATATTCTTGTATGATTATGTACTATGCATAAAGTATGACAGTAAAACGCTGTTCTCTTCTTGTTCTGATATGTTCTATTCTGCTTAGTACTTGCTTTCATTCACTTCATTAACATTAGAGGCAAGTCTGATAATATTATTTATGTAACATATATTTGCATGATCCATCTAGATGTGTACTAGAAGCTGTGTCAGAATGTAATAGCTAACAACGTATGGTCCATCTAGCTGTGTACTAGAAGCTGTGTCAGAATGTAATAGCTAACAACGTATGGCCATCTAGCTGTGTACTAGAAGCTATGTCAGAATGTAATAACTAACAACGTATGGTCCATCTAGCTGTGTACTAGAAGCTGTGTCAGAATGTAATAGCTAACAACGTATGGTCCATCTAGCTGTGTACTAGAAGCTATGTCAGAATGTAATAACTAACAATGTATGGTCCATCTAGCTGTGTATTAGAAGCTATGTCAGAATGTAATAACTAACAATGTATGGTACATCTAGCTGTGTACTAGAAGCTATGTCAGAATGTAATAACTAACAATGTATGGTCCATCTAGCTGTGTATTAGAAGCTATGTCAGAATGTAATAACTAACAACGTATGGTCCATCTAGCTGTGTACTAGAAGCTATGTCAGAATGTAATAACTAACAATGTATGGTCCATCTAGCTGTGTATTAGAAGCTATGTCAGAATGTAATAACTAACAATGTATGGTACATCTAGCTGTGTACTAGAAGCTATGTCAGAATGTAATAACTAACAATGTATGGTCCATCTAGCTGTGTATTAGAAGCTATGTCAGAATGTAATAACTAACAACGTATGGTCCATCTAGCTGTGTACTAGAAGCTATGTCAGAATGTAATAACTAACAATGTATGGTCCATCTAGCTGTGTACTAGAAGCTATGTCAGAATGTAATAACTAACAATGTATGGTCCATCTAGCTGTGTACTAGAAGCTATGTCAGAATGTAATAACTAACAATGTATGGTCCATCTAGCTGTGTATTAGAAGCTATATCAGAATGTAATAACTAACAACGTATGGTCCATCTAGCTGTGTACTAGAAGCTATGTCAGAATGTAATAACTAACAATGTATGGTCCATCTAGCTGTGTATTAGAAGCTATATCAGAATGTAATAACTAACAACGTATGGTCCATCTAGCTGTGTATTAGAAGCTATGTCAGAATGTAATAACTAACAACGTATGGTCCATCTAGCTGTGTATTAGAAGCTATGTCAGAATGTAATAACTAACAACGTATGGTCCATCTAGCTGTGTATTAGAAGCTATATCAGAATGTAATAACTAACAATGTATGGTCCATCTAGCTGTGTATTAGAAGCTATATCAGAATGTAATAACTAACAACGTATGGTCCATCTAGCTGTGTATTAGAAGCTATATCAGAATGTAATAACTAACAACGTATGGTCCATCTAGCTGTGTATTAGAAGCTATGTCAGAATGTAATAACTAACAACGTATGGTCCATCTAGCTGTGTATTAGAAGCTATGTCAGAATGTAATAACTAACAATGTATGGTCCATCTAGCTGTGTATTAGAAGCTATGTCAGAATGTAATAACTAACAATGTATGGTCCATCTAGCTGTGTATTAGAAGCTATATCAGAATGCAATAGCTAACAACGTATGGTCCATCTAGCTGTGTACTAGAAGCTATGTCAGAATGTAATAACTAACAATGTATGGTCCATCTAGCTGTGTATTGGAAGCTATGTCAGAATGTAATAACTAACAATGTATGGTCCATCTAGCTGTGTACTAGAAGCTATGTCAGAATGTAATAACTAACAATGTATGGTCCATCTAGCTGTGTATTAGAAGCTATGTCAGAATGTAATAACTAACAACGTATGGTCCATCTAGCTGTGTACTAGAAGCTATGTCAGAATGTAATAACTAACAATGTATGGTCCATCTAGCTGTGTATTAGAAGCTATGTCAGAATGTAATAACTAACAATGTATGGTCCATCTAGCTGTGTACTAGAAGCTATGTCAGAATGTAATAACTAACAACGTATGGTCCATCTAGCTGTGTACTAGAAGCTATGTCAGAATGTAATAACTAACAACGTATGGTCCATCTATCTGTGTACTAGAAGCTATGTCAGAATGTAATAACTAACAACGTATGGTCCATCTAGCTGTGTACTAGAAGCTATGTCAGAATGTAATAACTAACAACGTATGGTCCATCTAGCTGTGTACTAGAAGCTATGTCAGAATGTAATAACTAACAACGTATGGTCCATCTAGCTGTGTACTAGAAGCTATGTCAGAATGTAATAACTAACAACGTATGGTCCATCTAGCTGTGTACTAGAAGCTATGTCAGAATGTAATAACTAACAACGTATGGTCCATCTAGCTGTGTACTAGAAGCTATGTCAGAATGTAATAACTAACAACGTATGGTCCATCTAGCTGTGTACTAGAAGCTATGTCAGAATGTAATAACTAACAACGTATGGTCCATCTAGCTGTGTACTAGAAGCTATGTCAGAATGTAATAACTAACAACGTATGGTCCATCTAGCTGTGTACTAGAAGCTATGTCAGAATGTAATAACTAACAACGTATGGTCCATCTAGCTGTTTATTAGAAGCTATGTCAGAATGTAATAACTAACAACGTATGGTCCATCTAGCTGTGTACTAGAAGCTATGTCAGAATGTAATAACTAACAACGTATGGTCCATCTAGCTGTGTACTAGAAGCTCTGTCAGAATGTAATAACTAACAACGTATGGTCCATCTAGCTGTGTACTAGAAGCTATGTCAGAATGTAATAACTAACAACGTATGGTCCATCTAGCTGTGTATTAGAAGCTATGTCAGAATGTAATAACTAACAACGTATGGTCCATCTAGCTGTGTACTAGAAGCTATGTCAGAATGTAATAACTAACAACGTATGGTCCATCTAGCTGTGTACTAGAAGCTATGTCAGAATGTAATAACTAACAATGTATGGTCCATCTAGCTGTGTACTAGAAGCTATGTCAGAATGTAATAACTAACAACGTATGGTCCATCTAGCTGTGTACTAGAAGCTATGTCAGAATGTAATAACTAACAACGTATGGTCCATCTAGCTGTGTACTAGAAGCTATGTCAGAATGTAATAACTAACAACGTATGGTCCATCTAGCTGTTTATTAGAAGCTATGTCAGAATGTAATAACTAACAACGTATGGTCCATCTAGCTGTGTACTAGAAGCTATGTCAGAATGTAATAACTAACAATGTATGGTACATCTAGCTGTGTACTAGAAGCTATGTCAGAATGTAATAACTAACAATGTATGGTCCATCTAGCTGTGTACTAGAAGCTATGTCAGAATGTAATAACTAACAACGTATGGACCATCTAGCTGTGTACTAGAAGCTATGTCAGAATGTAATAACTAACAACGTATGGTCCATCTAGCTGTGTACTAGAAGCTATGTCATAATGTAATAACTAACAACGTATGGTCCATCTAGCTGTGTACTAGAAGCTATGTCAGAATGTAATAACTAACAACGTATGGTCCATCTAGCTGTGTACTAGAAGCTATGTCAGAATGTAATAACTAACAACGTATGGTCCATCTAGCTGTGTATTAGAAGCTATGTCAGAATGTAATAACTAACAATGTATGGTCCATCTGGCTGTGTAATAAGGTTTTTCATTCTGGTGTTAGGCTATGTATAGGTGGGTATATCCGGTTTATGAAAACACGAAATCGCATTCCATCGGTTATAATTATACGAGCCTGCACTTCAGTACCCCTCTGTCAAAATAGTGTTCGTTGTTCAGACGGATTATTACTGGTAGTATAGTATTTGTAGCAGAGGAGTGGCACATGAATCTGATATAACGAAAGCCGATTAGTCGCCATGAATTGGACGACTGGTGTTTGGTCAATCAATTTTATATTACAGCAATATAATTAATAGGCTAGAGTAGACAATTTACCGGAAATCATGTTCATCTTAGGTATTCAGTTGTGAATGATTAATTGCCTTATATAGAAGAACATTCGGCAGGTTTTTTTCTTTGAATACTTTATGAGTTCAAGCTAATGTCTCAGAAACCACTGTTCTATGACATACAGCTATGCTTACTTCCGTTTCTAGATGACATATATATATATGCTTACTTCCGTTACATTGATGCTATTGTCATACAGACGCTGCTCGTGAGAACGTGCTTCCGGCCCGATGCATCGGGTTCTTTTCACAATCACCCATTAGAATTTTCTTGTAAGCTTTTCTGAAGTTGTTGTCCATTATTGTATAAACTACTGGATTTAGACAGTAAAGCAACCAACCCAGCATCGTAGTCCAAATATGGTGCAGTGGATACTTATAATCCCTGTCAGTAACATTGACAACAAAATATGGGAATGTGCCCAAGAAAAATATAAAGAAAATACAAAGCATCATTGCTGATAGTCGTAAAGCTTTTCCTTGTGGTGAATTACCTTTCCATTGACTCATTCGTTTGAAGCTTTTGTAAGCAGCGCATCCAATTCTGGCGTAACAATACGTGATGAATAAACACGGCACGATGAATCCTGCCGTAACCATAGCGATCCGATTTGAATGGTCGGTGGATTTGTCAAAGGTACATGCTAAAATGGACGACTGGAAATGAAACCCTCCCCATAGTCGGAAAGATGGTGGAATGGTGAATACCATAGGAAGAAGCCAGCAAATAATCAGCGAGATAGTCAGTTGTCTGTTTTCTGACATGTAGCGGTATTTGTTTATGTAAACCACGTTTAGGAATCGGTACAAAGCTATAACACTGAGGTGCACCATAATAACTCCGACTAACGTGTAGCGTATTCCGCCGGCAGCTGCACAGAATGCCTCTGGTACTCTATGCGCGTGGCGGTGAAAAATCACTGTTTGCATCGACAGAATAAGAGAACAATACAAAAATCCTGCGAAACTTTGGCTGCCTATCAGGATACAGTTTACGCTGTACCGAAGACTGGAAAATAGAATAGCCAAAACTGTCACTAAATTCCCAAAACTTCCAACAATGCAAAGTGCGATTGCAAGTGCTTCTAGAACAGTAAGTGTTTCCATTTCGTTGCACCACCATTCTGGACATTCGTCCGTGGAATTGTCAGTTACAGACAACTCAGTCGATAAGTACTTAGCTTCAGCCATGTTTTCCTTTCTAGTTGTTTATAAGTCTACACACTGTCTTTTTTTGTTTCTTCAACCATTCGACATGAAATATCCACGTGTAACAATATAAGCAAGTGAATCTATTTCATTGTGCTTCTTTCATAGCTATAATTAATTCGCAATTATATCCGAGTTCGATGGTTAATCGGATATGTCCATTTCGTGCAGTCCGTTTGTGTATTTGAAGCCGTCCAATAGGTCGCGGATATATATGACACTGTGAGATTTGGGATTGGATGGGTTTTGATAACGTGTGTTAATTATTCACAACAACAAGTGAACACAGACAATTATTGAGCAATATGACATAGAACTAGCTATACAAAACAGTTCATACTTGTTTGTCATAGAACAGCTAGGTTAGGATCGTATCTATTTTCCAATTTCGCTTCAGTAATATTGCACCCACTTGAATTTCTTTATCACATTTAATCGAACTAATCCTCTCTTTTCTTGTTAAGCAACTTGCTCTGCTCTAAATCCTATAACAAGAAACAACCCCTTATCATAATCGAAACGCACGAAGTTCGAAGTTAAACCAGTAGTTCTGCTTGTGTTCTGAATTAAACGTGTATTCCTTCTTCAATAAATTCTAATCACCATCGCTTTCAGCGTATTTATTTAATTACAAGTTATTTGGATGATATAACGTCATTCCAATTACCCAACACTACCTAATATTAGCTTACAGCAACCATGCACATATCACATTCAATTACCCCTCTTGTCATTTTCTTTCCTCCTATACAGAAATACAATTTCAATTCCCATCCGACAGAATTCTCGAAGAGGTTAATATTTCAGGATTTCACGTGGAATATCATAGATTGTGGGTGAAGTAAGGTTCAGTGTTACGTCTATCACCGCCTGTTGCTTTATGGTCAGTTAAATAGGGTTGCTTGATCAGCGTGGTCGTCCTTATCTCCTCCAGATAGGTGACTTCCTGTTGCTCTGAAAGTAGATCCAATAAACCATGAATACACTTCCTCGTATAATGTAATCCATGAACATGCTAAGGGGGTAATTGACGTTTATCACTAAAGTATACTCATAATAATATTTGCTTTTATTCAGTGTAATAACACCATCTCATAATTGTTTATATGACCACACGTTTAATAACACCTGGATGGATTCTGATTGGTCGCGGCATGACACTGACAGCTTGCAATACACATTTGAAATATACATGCTGTTTTTATGAACTAATGGAAAACAGATACTAAATATATTGCGTCGATTATTTGCGTGAAGTTGTTTGATTATCCGGGACTAATTACTATGGCGTATGAATGTAATACGACTCAAAGATATACTGGCAAACAAAACAGAAATATATTTTTTATTCAAATGTATCGTTGTTGTTACTGTGGTAATATGATTTTTTAAAAAAGGATCTTGCACGAGTTTGGCGAGCTTAATACCAAAATTCCAAACATCGTTTCATAAAATATGGTATGAAATCACCACTCATGTACGATCGTAAGTTTAGTCCATATCCACATACTATGAAAATAATATACTTTGAATTTTCATTTCTACCTCACACATCTCTGTTCAATCACATTCATAGAATACATGCACATTAGATGGGTTCTCAATTTCGGGTGTGAGTACATGTGTGTTGCATGTGCTACGGTGTTATCCGACTGAACATAGTGTGTATTGTATTGTTAGTGTTACTATATCTACCAAGAACATGAAGATGGTGTTTACTCATATCTACTAAACATGCTATGTATATAATATACATTACTCACCATGGTATGTAAATAATATTCACTGATCACTGATCACTCATATATTGAACATAGAATGTAAATAATATTCACTGATCACTGATCACTCATATATTGAACATAGAATGTAAATAATAGATTTGTGCGTGTTTGTGCGTGTTTGTGCGTGTTTCACGTTTATTTATCGTCGCTACATGTTGCCTATAGAAGATTATGTTAGATTTCGGATTTTACGCCTGCATCAGCACCATGTTTGGGCTATATCGCCAGGCGGGCAGCTTACCTAACAACACCTTTCCTGGGCAGGCTCCAGCGGTTAACCAGTACTTGGGTGCACCAACCTCAATAAGAAGCTGCCAACGTTTTCATATAAATGAGACACGGCCTGAGCGGGGCTCGAACCCGTGACCATCAGTACAAGTCAGCGACCTTAACCACTCGACCACGGAGGCGGACTGCCTATAGAAGAGATTAGTCATTTTAGATGTTTGGAGGATAGTGCGATGATACATGTGTCATTTATGTGTATCGATACTCGCCACCGCATACATGCATTTGGGCGAGTAACACACATGTGTATCTCTATGGCATAGCTATATACATGTATTTAGTCAGAGGATTTGGATATCAAAGTTAGCATTCTTGGGTATATATATTTATAAAACTGTGAACGTTTATATAAGACTTGTTTGGCTTCAGCTAACTGTTAACTGTAGTGTTCCTTGCTTAAGTTGTTGCCAGCACAGAGTGGGTGTCAGAAGCAAGGACTGCTCGAAATTATCATCTTTCAGTTATATCATTATTCTATTTTTATACATGATATTATTTGGCTGCTGTACAGCTGGATGTACTTAGATACTGGAACTCTATACGTATATGTTGCATTGGGATGTGTACATTGCGTGTATTATACTATCTTGGATTGGAATTCCTTTCCATTATATCCCTGCAATACGTATCTTTTGATAACATTGACTTTTATTACATACTGTTTGGAAACGTTATTTATTGCAGAAAGAAAAATAAGGATAGTTTATGAGATCTTAATCCATATGATCCAGCAAATAGAAATAATTAGAGTTTACACCGCTTCTTGTATGTTTTACACCGCTTCTTGTATGTTTTATACCGCTTCTTGTATGTTTTATACCGCTTCTTGTATGTTTTATACCGCTTCTTGTATGTTTTATACCGCTTCTTGTATGTTTTATACCGCTTCTTGTATGTTTTATACCGCTTCTTGTATGTTTTATACCGCTTCTTGTATGTTTTACACCGCTTCTTGTATGTTTTACACCGCTTCTTGTATGTTTTATACCGCTTCTTGTATGTTTTATACCGCTTCTTGTATGTTTTATACCGCTTCTTGTATGTTTTATACCGCTTCGTGTATGTTTTATGCCAGTTCGTATATATTTTATTGCTGAGCTGGCATGCACATGACGCCACGTGGGATTTGGAACGGTTATACAAAATACAGATAAATACATAATTCTTGACATAACTATATGTTCATTTGAATATAGCGCACATAACATGTTAGATTAGATATACTGATGATGGTAGATATATATATTTCCGAGCTGTGCGCTGATCAATTACTGTTTTGGAGTGATCGGTTATCGGCACTGCAGATTAATATGGCTATTCAGTTATGTTATATAATAACATGATATATATAATAACATGATACGATTCTACTGTTATTAAAATCCACATGCTTATAGTGTTGCTGTAATCGCTTTTTAATTTATTCACGTTTTAATATCGTATTATTGTATTGGTGACATATAAGCCCATTGGGCGGGGTGTTGAATGTTAATTGGTGTTGTTAATATGCTTTTGTTATTATACACATGTCACAATAATAAATCATTTACTCACTCACTCTCACTCACTCACTCACTCACTCATTCACTTACTCGTAAGTATAAGTAAGTAATTTTATAAACGTAACATGTACACATATCATGATACAGTTGATAGAAAGGAAAAATACAACTCAAATATGCACCAGGCCAAGTCTCTATAAGTCTCCAGAAAATGAACACACAGTTCTAGAATATATATACAGTGTGAAAAAACAACGATCCTTGAACTCGCTCGGATAGAATATCCTTGCCCCACACAGCGTATATGAAGTAAACTCTCCTGACCTGTTGGTATGCGAGAACATGTTATCTACAAGTACAGTATAAAGTACAATATGTATGCATCTAACTAGAATACATGGAGTATATATCATATATTACAAACACTACTATTTTATGTGATTTCTTTTCAATGGCAATACACACATTGAAGGATAATTGTTTTTAATTTAGGTTATATGTTATATTTCGGGTTTTACGCCTTCATCAGCACCATTTTGGGCTATATCGCCGGTGGGCAGTTTACCTAACAACACCTTTCCTGGGCAGGCTCCAGCGGTTAACCAGTACTTGGGTGCACCAACCTCCGTAAGAAACTGCCAACCTTTTCATATGAATGAGACACGGCCTGAGCGGGGCTCGAACCCGTGACCATCAGTGATGATAGGTTACAAGTTACAAGTTAAGTCAGCGACCGTAACCACTCGACCACGGAGGTGTGAGTGAGTGAGTGAGTGAGTGAGTGAGTGAGTGAGTGAGTGAGTGAGTGAGTGAGTGAGTGAGTGAGTGAGTGAGTGAGTGAGTGAGTGAGTGAGTGAGTGAGTGAGTGAGGAGTGAGTGAGTGAGTGAGGAGGAGGAGTGAGTGTGTGAGTGAGTGAGTGAGTGAGTGAGTGAGTGAGTGAGTGAGTGAGTGAGGAGGAGTGAGTGAGTAGTGAGTGTGGAGGAGGAGTGCGTTAGTGAGTGAGTGAGGAGGAGGAGTGAGTGAGTGAGTGAGTGAGGAGGAGTGAGTTAGTGAGTGAGTATGTGAGTGAGTATGAGTGAGTGATTGAGTGAGTGAGTAGTGAGTGCGGAGGAGTGAGTTAGTGAGTGAGTGAGGAGGAGTGAATGCGGAGGAGTGTGTTAGTGAGTGAGTGAGTATGTGAGTGAGTGAGTGAGGAGTGAGTGATTGAGTGAGTGAGTAGTGAGTGGGAGGAGGAGTGAGTGAGTGAGTGAGTGAGTGAGTGAGTGAGTGAGTGAGTGAGTGAGTGAGTGAGTGAGTGAGGAGTGAGTGAGTGAGTGAGTGATGAGTGAGTGAGTGAGTGAGTGAGTGATGTGAGTGAGTGAGTGAGTGAGTGAGTGAGTGAGTGAGTGAGTGAGTGAGTGAGTGAGTGAGTGAGTGAGTGAGTGAGTGAGTGAGTGAGTGAGTGAGTGAGTGAGTGAGTGAGTGAGTGAGTGAGTGAGTGAGTGAGTGAGTGAGTGAGTGAGATATGTTTTATCACAAAACTTTGCTTGTGTTCAGATTCATACAGCCATCGCATATATTATTGTATGTACACTCGTATAATACAACATGGAAGGATTCTGATTGGTCGCGGTATGACAGCATGTAATGACACACTAAGCTTAACCCGTCATTGTTATGTTGTCATAGTTACGCGTAGGCCTACCTTACATATGAAATCTTATATGATTATATCAGTGGGAAACACTTCGATTTTAGACTTTAAACTGGGTTACTGCAATGTTCTTTACTGTACGACATATAATCTCTTTCAAATTAAGCTAAGTCCTGGAAGTTGACTGCTCAAAGTAGATTTAATTTTATGCTTGCAAGTATTAACGAGCATAACTTGAAATAGCTGCAGACGTAAGTGTAACTGCGCGCTAACTGTTGGGGCGGTCCTTTGTTTTGCACGTCCATTGTCAAATGCCACAACCACACTCCTTTGCAGGACAGTAATGTTGTCTGGAATATAAGCTGTCTTCACTATGGATGTAAATAATAATGATAATGCACTAAACACGAAAGTCCAAAAATAGAAACGTTTATACTCTAATATATCAAAACCGCAAGTCTTATATAGTTTACTATCATACTGGAATACGCCTGGAATACAGGGTAGGACAGTATGTCGGATATAGCTACTTACTCTATGATACTGATCTACCATGAATTACCATAGATACCATTGTCACATTGCCAGTGGGTGACTATAAATACTCGGAAATAATGTGTTCATTGTTCTGTAATATATGCGAAATCTCTGTACATACATTCACCAAACACAATTTCAGCCCCATGTTTAGTATTTACCATCCACCATGCGAGCCCCATGTTTAGTATTCACCATCCACCATGCGAGCCCCAGGTTTAGTATTCACCATCCACCATGCGAGCCCCATGTTTAGTATTTACCATCCACCATGCGAGCCCCATGTTTAGTATTCACCATCCACCATGCGAGCCCCATGTTTAGTATTTACCATCCACCATGCGAGCCCCATGTTTAGTATTTACCATCCACCATGCGAGCCCCATGTTTAGTATTTACCATCCACCATGCGAGCCCCATGTTTAGTATTTACCATCCACCATGCGAGCCCCATGTTTAGTATTTACCATCCACCATGCGAGCCCCATGTTTAGTATTTACCATCCACCATGCGAGCCCCATGTTTAGTATTCACCGTCCACCATGCCAGCCCCATGTTTAGTATTCACCGTCCACCATGCCAGCCCCATGTTTAGTATTCACCGTCCACCATTTCAGCTCCAGATTGAGTATTCACCATCCACCATTTCAGCCCCAGATTAAGTATTCACCATCCACCATTGCAGCCCCAGATTGAGTATTCACCATCCACGATTTCAGCCCCAGATTGAGTATTCACCATCCACCATTTCAGTCCCAGATTGAGTATTCACCATCCACCATTTCAGCCCCAGATTTAGTATTCACCATCCACCATTTCAGCCCCATGTTTAGTATTCACCGTCCACCATTTCAGCCCCAGATTGAGTATTCACCATCCACCATTTCAGCCCCAGATTGAGTATTCACCATCCACCATTTCAGTCCCAGATTGAGTATTCACCATCCACGATTTCAGCCCCAGATTGAGTATTCACCATCCACCATTTCAGTCCCAGATTGAGTATTCACCATCCACCATTTCAGCCCCAGATTGAGTATTCACCATCCACCATTTCAGTCCCAGATTGAGTATTCACCATCCACCATTTCAGCCCCAGATTTAGTATTCACCATCCACCATGCCAGCCCCAGATTGAGTATTCACGGTCCACCATTTCAGCCCCAGATTGAGTATTCACCATCCACCATTTCAGCCCCAGATTGAGTATTCACCGTCCACCATTTCAGCCCAGATTGAGTATTCACCAACCACCATTGCAGCCCCAGATTGAGTATTCACCATCCACCATTTCAGCCCCAGATTGAGTATTTACCGTCCACCATTTCAGCCCAGATTGAGTATTCACCAACCACCATTGCAGCCCCAGATTGAGTATTCACCATCCACCATTTCAGTCCCAGATTGAGTATTCACCATCCACCATTTCAGCCCCAGATTGAGTATTCACCATCCACCATTTCAGTCCCAGATTGAGTATTCACCATCCACCATTTCAGCCCCAGATTTAGTATTCACCATCCACCATGCCAGCCCCATGTTTAGTATTCACCATCCACCATTTCAGTCCCAGATTGAGTATTCACCATCCACCATTTCAGCCCCAGATTGAGTATTCTCCATCCACCATTTCAGTCCCAGATTGAGTATTCACCATCCACCATTTCAGCCCCAGATTGAGTATTCACCAGCCACCATTTCAGCCCCAGATTGAGTATTCACGCCCCAGATTGAGTATTCACCAGCCACCATTTCAGCCCCAGATTGAGTATTCACCATCCACCATTTCAGCCCCAGATTGAGTATTCACCATCCACCATTTCAGCCCCAGATTGAGTATTCACCATCCACCAGTTCAGCCCCAGATTGAGTATTCACCATCCACCATTTCAGTCCCAGATTGAGTATTCACCATCCACCATTTCAGCCCCAGATTGAGTATTCACCATCCACCATTTCAGCCCCAGATTGAGTATTCACCATCCACCATTTCAGCCCATGTTTAGTATTCACCATCCACAAGTTCAGCCCCAGATTCAGTATTCACCATCCACCATTTCAACCCAGATTGAGCATTCACCATCCACCATTTCAACCCAGATTGAGCATTCACCAAACACAATGCCTACCCAAGGTTTAGCATTCACCAAGGGATAGACGACTCAATGTTAACTAGATAACCATGATCTATGCTACACTCTTGTGACCCTTGATATTTATTATTGCATTTCCCCTACCAACTTGTCCAGAACTAGTTTGTTTTATCTTCTTTCCAAATGAACTGTCCATTATTAGGGTGATACATATCTCCCCCCGGAACTAGATGTATGAACAGTGTACAAGCCCAATAATAATGCCTTTTGTCTGTTTTCTCAGAAGTGTCAGCACAGATTGATCACTGGTTCGCTACATCAGCGATGTGTCTAGTGTTCCACTGAGGACAGAATATGTTGTGTTGACTGGCCTGCAATTTCTCGCTGTATTGTCTAAGTGTTGAAAGTCAGTATGTAGATTTCATTTTAGTAATATAGTATCTAGATAAATCCGTTGGTGATTGGAACACATTGGGACATGTTGGGGGTTCAAGTCTCGCCACTATTATTGGTGGAGAAAGACCCCGGTTGCTCTTCCGTGTAGAATAGCAGACACGGAGAGGGACCCGGTAGAACCAACGACCTACTTCAAGCCAGCTGGATAGCATGCAATCATTCGACATCTCCAGTGGGATTCGAACCTACATGGGGCAACTGATTTGAAGTCATCGACCTTAACCACACGGCCACGGAGGGAGGCCCCCATGCTGTATACTAGATATGAAGGTTGAATAAACGAGTACTTGGCTGGTTCAGTAGACGAGTGTTAGCAACATAACAACTTAGCATATATGCGAACTTCAGCATTTTATTAATATGTATTGTATAGTATAATATTCCACTATAGATATGACGGTTGACTATGCGAAGTACTTGGTAAGTTTAGTATACAAATGTTAGCAACATGATAACTTAGTATTCGAACTTCAGCAACTAACTGAATGGTTTTAATTTATACAAATTTATTTTAGCTCGATTGTGAAACATGTCCTTACAACCTACAACAATCACTCTCGAGACATCATTCCGCATGTGGAATTTAAATGCTTTGCCTAAGGGCACAATCGTAACGGCTCCAGCGAGGCTCGAACTCCGGGGCTTGCGCTGACCGAATGGTTTTATTATTATCGATGTATGTACTACGCACAGTTACAGTGCACGGTGTATGGTCGGGGATATGTCAGCATGACGTCATGGTTGCATGGTCTTATCACGGGTGAGATACATTGGTGCTTTTTCTGTTACCTCCCTTATATATTAACCAGTATTAAAACAAGCTATTTTATCCAGCGTGCTTTGTTTACGTTTGTAAAGCATGCACGCTTCTAAATGGCAGACTGCGTTGCATTGTGGGAAAATAAAATGGACAGCGTACATACTACATGTAAGGGCATTTCTTCAAACAATATTAACGACTTTGTCTGTGTCACATATTGGAAGCATCACCCCCCCCCCGCACGGCCTGTCTTCCAATTTCATATTGCCATAGGTGGAACATTGTCATATAATTGTGTTTCCGGTTAAGGCTGTGGTAGTGAGAAATTGAGTTGGTATCAGGGACTGTTGCGGATGAAGATATAATGGCGCCAGTGTAATTCATCACATCAATAAATACGGTTTACTGACCGATGCGTTCGAATTTGGTATACGTACTCTTGGGAACAGAATTATGTTTATCGGGTTCATACAGATGTATAGGGTTCATACAGATGTATATGGTTTATACAGATGTATATGGTTCATACAGATGTATAGGGTTTATTCAGATGTACATGATTCATACAGATGTATAGGGTTTATACAGATGTATAGGGTTTATTCAGATGTACAGGGTTCACACAGATGTATAGGGTTCATACAGATGCATATGTGTATACAGATGTATAGGGTTTATACAGATGTACAGGGCTTATACAGATGTACAGGGTTTATACAGATGTACAGGGTTCATACAAATGTATAGGGTTTATACAGATGTATAGGGTTTATACAGATGTACATGGTTTATACAAATGTATAGGGTGTATACAGATGTATAGGGTTTATACAGATGTATATGGTTTATACAGATGTATTGGGTTTATACAGATGCATAGGGTTTATACAGATGCATATGGTTCATACAGATGTACAGGGTGTATACATATGTATAGGGTTTATACAGATGCATAGGGTTCATACAGATGTACAGGGTTTATACAGATGTATAGGGTTTATACAGATGTACAGGGTTTATACAGATGTACAGGGTTTATACAGATGCATAGGGTTTATACAGATGTATAGGGTTTATACAGATGTATAGGGTGTATACAGATGTATATGGTTTATACAGATGTACAGGGTTTATACAGATGTACAGGGTTATACAGATGCATAGGGTGTATACAGATGTATAGGGTTTATACAGATGTATAGGGTTTATACAGATGTATAGGGTTTATACAGATGTATAGGGTTTATACAGATGTATATGGTTTATACAGATGTATAGTGTTTATACAGGTCTGCAGGGTTTATACAGATGTATAGGGTTTATACAGATGTACAGGATTCATACAGATGTATAGGGTTTATACAGATGTATATGGTTTATACAGATGTATAGGGTTTAAACAGATGCGTAGGGTTCATACAGATGTATAGGGTTCATACAGATGTATATGGTTTATACAGATGTACAGTATTCATACAGATGTATAGGAATTATACAGATGTACAGGGTTTATACAGATGTATATGGTTTATACAGATGCATAGGGTTCATACAAATGTATATGGTTTATACAGATGTACATGATTTATACAGATGTACAGGGTTCATACAGATGTATATGGTTTATACAGATGTATAGGGTTCATACAGATGTATAGGGTTCATACAGATGTACAGTATTCCTACAGATGTATAGGGTTCATACATATGTACAGGGTTCATACAGATGTATAGGGTTCATACAGATGTATAGGGTTTGTACAGATGTACAGGGTTCATACAGATGTATATGGTTTATACAGATGTACATGATTTATACAGATGTACAGGGTTCATACAGATGTATATGGTTTATACAGATGTACAGGATTCATACAGATGTATAGGGTTTATACAGATGTATAGGGTTCATACAGATGTATATGGTTTATACAGATGTACAGGATTCATACATATGTATAGGGTTCATACAGATGTATATGGTTTATACAGATGTACAGTATTCATACAGATGTATAAGGGTTTGTACAGATGTACAGGGTTCATACAGATGTATATGGTTTATACAGATGTACATGATTTATACAGATGTACAGGGTTCATACAGATGTATATGGTTTATACAGATGTACATGATTCATACAGATGTATAGGGTTTATACAGATGTATAGGGTTCATACAGATGTATATGGTTTATACACATGTACAGGATTCATACATATGTATAGGATTCATACAGATGTATATGGTTTATACAGATGTACAGTATTCATACAGATGTATAAGGGTTTATACAGATGTACAGGGTTTATACAGATGTATAGGGTTCATACAGATGTATAGGGTTCATACTGATGTATAGGGTTAATACAGATGTACAAGGTTCATACAGATGTATAGGGTTCATACAGATGTATAGGGTTCATACAGATGTATAGGGTTAATACAGATGTACAAGGTTCATACAGATGTATAGGGTTCATACAGATGTATAGGGTTCATACAGATGTATAGGGTTCATACAGATGTATAGGGTTCATACGGATGTAAAGGGTTCATACATATGTATACGGTTCATACAGATGTATAGGGTTCATACAGATGTACATGGTTCATACAGATGTATAGGGTTTATACAGATGTATAGGGTTCATACATATGTATAGGGTTAATACAGATGTACACGGTTCATACAGATGTATAGGGTTCATACAGATGTATAATGTTCATACAGATGTATAGGGTTCATACAGATGTATAGGGTTCATACAGATGTATAGGGTTCATACAGATGTATAGGGTTCATACAGATGTATAGGGTTTATTCAGATGTATAGGGTTCATACATATGTATACGGTTCATACAGATGTATAGGGTTTATACAGATGTATACGGTTCATACAGATGTATAGGGTTCATACAGATGTATAGGGTTCATACAGATGTATAGGGTTCATACAGATGTATAGGGTTTATTCAGATGTATAGGGTTCATACAGATGTATAGGGTTTATACAGATGTATAGGGTTTATTCAGATGTATAGGGTTCATACAGATGTATAGGGTTCATACAGATGTATAGGGTTTATTCAGATGTATAGGGTTCATACAGATGTATAGGGTTCATACAGATGTATAGGGTTTATACAGATGTATAGGGTTCATACAGATGTATAGGGTTCATACAGATGTATAGGGTTCATACAGATGTATAGGGTTCATACAGATGTATAGGGTTTATTCAGATGTATAGGGTTCATATAGATGTATAGGGTTTATACATATGTACAGGGTTTATACAGATGTACATGGTTTATACAGATGTACAGGATTCATACAGATGTACATGGTTCATACAGATGTATATAGTTTATACAGATGTACAGTGTTCATACATATGTATATGGTTCACACATACAGTTACGACAATTTAACTTCTGACCTACCGATGGATGTTTCAACAGAAGGTCTGTATCTACTAAATATGTTTTCTTTGAATGTTGATTATGTGGAGCGGTGTTGGTGATGTTTGATATTGTTTGGTGCGGTGTTGGTGATGTTTGATATCTTGTGGTGCGGTGTTGGTGATGTTTGATATTGTGTGGTGCAGTGTTGGTGATGCTTGATATTGTGTGGTGCGGTGTTGGTGATGCTTGATATTGTTTGGTGCGGTGTTGGTGATGTTTGATATCTTGTGGTGCGGTGTTGGTGATGTTTGATATTGTGTGGTGCAGTGTTGGTGATGCTTGATATTGTGTGGTGCGGTGTTGGTGATGTTTGATATTGTTTGGTGCGGTGTTGGTGATGTTTGATATATTGTGGTGCGGTGTTGGTGATGTTTGATATTGTGTGGTGCAGTGTTGGTGATGCTTGATATTGTGTGGTGCGGTGTTGGTGATGCTTGATATTGTGTGGTGCGGTGTTGGTGATGCTTGATATTGTGTGGTGCGGTGTTGGTGATGCTTGATATTGTGTGGTGCGGTGTTGGTGATGCTTGATATTGTGTGGTGCGGTGTTGGTGATGCTTGATATTGTGTGGTGCGGTGTTGGTGATGTTTGATATTGTGTGGTGCGGTGTTGGTGATGCTTGATATTGTGTGGTGCGGTGTTGGTGATGCTTGATATTGTTTGGTGCGGTGTTGGTGATGTTTGATATCTTGTTGTGCGGTGTTAGTGATGTTTGATATTATGTGGTAAGGGACACTGTCCTATATTCAGTATTTTATTAAATGATAGTGACTGTGTACTAGACTTCACTGCACCACACTAGAATATTGCATAATATTATATGAATACGATACTGTCAATAGAAGATGCAATTACAAATTGATATTCTAGTGGCAGTCTCTAGGGATAGGGTGGTGCTCTCCTTGTATGAGGGTGTTGGTATGTCCTGCAATACGTGGTGTATTGTACTTACTGTATGAGGGTGTTGGTATGTCATGCAATACGTGGTGTATTGTACTTACTGTATGAGGGTGTTGGTATGTCATGCAATACGTGGTGTATTGTGCTACTGTATGTGGGTGTTGGTATGTCATGCAATACGTGGTGTATTGTACTTACTGTATGAGGGTGTTGGTATGTCATGCAATATGTGGTGTATTGTGCTACTGTATGTGGGTGTTGGTATGTCATGCAATACGTGGTGTATTGTACTTACTGTATGAGGGTGTTGGTATGTCATGCAATACGTGGTGTATTGTGCTACTGTATGTGGGTGTTGGTATGTCATGCAATACGTGGTGTATTGTGCTACTGTATGTGGGTGTTGGTATGTCATGCAATACGTGGTGTATTGTGCTACTGTATGTGGGTGTTAGTATGTCATGCAATACGTGGTGTATTGTACTTACTGTATGTGGGTGTTGGTATGTCATGCAATACGTGGTGTATTGTGCTACTGTATGTGGGTGTTGGTATGTCATGCAATACGTGGTGTATTGTACTTACTGTATGAGGGTGTTCGTATGTCATGCAATACGTGGTGTATTGTACTTACTGTATGAGGGTGTTGGTATGTCATGCAATACGTGGTGTATTGTGCTACTGTATGCGGGTGTTGGTATGTCATGCAATACGTGGTGTATTATGCTACTATATGAGGGTGTTGGTATGTCATGCAATACGTGGTGTATTGTACTTACTATATGAGGGTGTTGGTATGTCATGCAATACGTGGTGTATTGTGCTACTATATGAGGGTGTTGGTATGTCATGCAATACGTGGTGTATTGTACTTACTATATGAGGGTGTTGGTATGTCATGCAATACGTGGTGTATTGTACTTACTATATGAGGGTGTTGGTATGTCATGCAATACGTGGTGTATTGTACTTACTGTATGAGGGTGTTGGTATGTCATGCAATACGTGGTGTATTGTACTTACTATATGAGGGTGTTGGTATGTCATGCAATACGTGGTGTATTGTGCTACTATATGAGGATGTTGGTATGTCATGCAATACGTGGTGTATTTTACTTACTGTATGAGGGTGTTGGTATGTCATGCAATACGTGGTGTATTGTACTTACTGTATGAGGGTGTTGGTATGTCATGCAATACGTGGTGTATTGTGCTACTATATGAGGGTGTTGGTATGTCATGTAATACGTGGTGTATTGTGCTACTATATGAGGGTGTTGGTATGTCATGCAATACGTGGTGTATTGTACTTACTGTATGAGGGTGTTGGTATGTCATGCAATACGTGGTATATTGTACTTACTGTATGAGGGTGTTGGTATGTCATGCACTACCTGGTATATTGTACTTACTGTATGAGGGTGTTGTTATGTCATGCAATACGTGGTGTATTGTGCTACTATATGAGGGTGTTGTTATGTCATGCAATACGTGGTGTATTGTACTTACTGTATGAGGGTGTTGGTATGTCATGCACTACGTGGTGTATTGTGCTACTGTATGTGGGTGTTGGTATGTCATGCAATACGTGGTGTATTGTGCTACTGTATGAGGGTGTTGGTATATCATGCAATACGAGGTGTATTGTGCTACTGTATGAGGGTGTTGGTATATCATGCAATACGTGGTGTATTGTACTTACTGTATGAGGGTGTTGGTATGTCATGCAATACGTGGTGTATTGTGCTACTGTATGAGGGTGTTGGTATATCATGCAATACGTGGTGTATTGTACTTACTGTATGAGGGTGTTGGTATGTCATGCAATACGTGGTGTATTGTGCTACTATATGAGGATGTTGGTATGTCATGCAATACGTGGTGTATTGTACTTACTGTATGAGGGTGTTGGTATGTCATGCAATACGTGGTGTATTGTACTTACTGTATGAGGGTGTTGGTATGTCATGCAATACGTGGTGTATTGTGCTACTATATGAGGGTGTTGGTATGTCATGTAATACGTGGTGTATTGTACTTACTGTATGAGGGTGTTGGTATGTCATGCAATACGTGGTATATTGTACTTACTGTATGAGGGTGTTGGTATGTCATGCACTACCTGGTATATTGTACTTACTGTATGAGGGTGTTGTTATGTCATGCAATACGTGGTGTATTGTGCTACTATATGAGGGTGTTGTTATGTCATGCAATACGTGGTGTATTGTACTTACTGTATGAGGGTGTTGGTATGTCATGCACTACGTGGTGTATTGTGCTACTGTATGTGGGTGTTGGTATGTCATGCAATACGTGGTGTATTGTGCTACTGTATGAGGGTGTTGGTATATCATGCAATACGAGGTGTATTGTGCTACTGTATGAGGGTGTTGGTATGTCATGCAATACGTGGTGTATTGTACTTACTGTATGAGGGTGTTGGTATGTCATGCAATACGTGGTGTATTGTGCTTACTGTATGAGGGTGTTGGTATGTCATGCAATACGTGGTGTATTGTGCTACTATATGAGGGTGTTGTATGTCATGCAATACGTGGTATATTGTACTTACTGTATGAGGGTGTTGGTATGTCATGCAATACGTGGTATATTGTACTTACTGTATGAGGGTGTTGGTATGTCATGCAATACGTGGTGTATTGTGCTACTATATGAGGGTGTTGGTATGTCATGCAATACGTGGTGTATTGTACTTACTGTATGAGGGTGTTGGTATCTCATGCAATACGTGGTGTATTGTGCTACTATATGAGGGTGTTGGTATGTCATGCAATACGTGGTGTATTGTGCTACTATATGAGGGTGTTGGTATGTCATGCAATACGTGGTGTATTGTACTTACTGTATGAGGGTGTTGGTATGTCATGCAATACGTGGTGTATTGTACTTACTGTATGAGGGTGTTGGTATGTCATGTAATACGTGGTGTATTGTGCTACTATATGAGGGTGTTGGTATGTCATGCAATACGTGGTGTATTGTACTTACTGTATGAGGGTGTTGGTATGTCATGCAATACGTGGTATATTGTACTTACTGTATGAGGGTGTTGGTATGTCATGCACTACGTGGTATATTGTACTTACTGTATGAGGGTGTTGGTATGTCATGCAATACGTGGTGTATTGTGCTACTATATGAGGGTGTTGGTATGTCATGCAATACGTGGTGTATTGTGCTTACTTATATATATTTATATATTTGGAAGTCGGTATGTATATTTGGAAGTCGGTTTGTATATTTTGAAGCCGGTGTAAGTATTTGAATGACGGTGTATGTATTTGGAAGCCGGTGTATGTATTTGGAAGCTGGTATGTGTATTTGGTACACATTTCTCTTATATACCCTGGTGTTGGATATTAGATTACCACATACAATCCATATATATTAGCAGGTTTAAGAGGTTATTAAATTGTGAACAATTGATGACTATCCTCCGTTAGGTTAACAGTGTTTTACGAGAAACACGACATTCAACCACACTATCCGCCGTTAGGTTAACAGTGTATTACGAGAAACACGACAATCAACCACACTATCCGACGTTAGGTTAACAGTGTACTACGACAAACACAACAATCAACCACACTATCCACCGTTAGGTTAACAGTGTATTACGAGAAACACGACAATCAACCACACTATCCGACGTTAGGTTAACAGTGTACTACGAGAAACACAACAACCAAACACACTATTCGCCGTTAGGTTAACAGTGTACTACGAGAAACACAACAATCAACCACACTATCCGCCGTTAGGTTAACAGTGTATTACGAGAAACACGACAATCAACCACACTATCCGCCGTTAGGTTAACAGTGTTTTACGAGAAACACAACAATCAACCACACTATCCGCCGTTAGGTTGACAGTGTATTACGAGAAACACAACAATCAACCACACTATCCGCCGTTAGGTTGACAGTGTAGTACGAGAAACACAACAATCAACCACACTATCTGCCGTTAGGTTGACAGTGTATTACGAGAAACACGACAATCAACCACACTATCCGACGTTAGGTTAACAGTGTATTACGAGAAACACGACAATCAATCACACTATCCGCCGTTAGGTTAACAGTGTATTACGAGAAACACGACGATCAATCACACTATCCGCCGTTAGGTTAACAGTGTACTACGAGAAACACAACAATCAACCACACTATCCGCCGTTAGGTTAACAGTGTACTACGAGAAACACAACAATCAACCACACTATCCGCCGTTAGGTTAACAGTGTATTACGAGAAACACGACAATCAACCACACCATCCGCCGTTAGGTTAACAATGTTTTACGAGAAACACAACAATCAACCACACTATCCGCCGTTAGGTTGACAGTGTATTACGAGAAACACAACAATCAACCACACTATCCGCCGTTAGGTTGACAGTGTATTACGAGAAACACAACAATTAACCACACTATCCGCCGTTAGGTTGACAGTGTATTACGAGAAACACGACAATCAACCACAATATCCGACGTTAGGTTAACAGTGTATTACGAGAACCACGACAATCAACCACACTATCCGACGTTAGGTTAACAGTGTATTACGAGAAACACGACAATCAATCACACTATCCGCCGTTAGGTTAACAGTGTATTACGAGAAACACGACGATCAATCACACTATCCGCCGTTAGGTTAATAGTGTATTACGAGAAACACGACGATCAATCACACTATCCGCCGTTAGGTTAATAGTGTATTACGAGAAACACGACAATTAACCACACTATCCGCCGTTAGGTCAACAGTGTATTACGAGAAACACGACGATCAATCACACTATCCGCCGTTAGGTTAACAGTGTATTACGAGAAACACGACAATCAACCACACTATCCGCCGTTAGGTTAACAGTGTTTTACGAGAAACACAACAATCAACGACACTCTCCGCCGTTAGGTTGACAGTGTATTACGAGAAACATAACAATCAACCACACTATCCGCCGTTAGGTTGCCAGTGTATTACGCGAAACACAACAATCAACCACACTATCCGCCGTTAGGTTGACAGTGTATTACGAGAAACACGACAATCAACCACACTATCCGACGTTAGGTTAACAGTGTTTTACGAGAAACACAACAATCAACCACACTATCCGCCGTTAGGTTAACAGTGTATTACGAGAAACACGACAATCAACCACACTATCCGACGTTAGGTTAACAGTGTATTACGAGAAACACGACAATCAATCACACTATCCGCCGTTAGGTTAACAGTATATTACGAGAAACACGACGATCAATCACACTATCCGCCGTTAGGTTAACAGTGTATTACGAGAAACACGACAATCAACCACACTATCCGCCGTTAGGTTGACAGTGTATTACGAGAAACACAACAATCAACCACACTATCCGCCGTTAGGTTGACAGTGTATTACGAGAAACATAACAATCAACCACACTATCCGCCGTTAGGTTGACAGTGTATTACGAGAAACACAACAATCAACCACACTATCCGCCGTTAGGTTGACAGTGTATTACGCGAAACACAACAATCAACCACACTATCCGCCGTTAGGTTGACAGTGTATTACGAGAAACACGACAATCAACCACACTATCCGACGTTAGGTTAACAGTGTATTACGAGAAACACGACGATCAATCACACTATCCGCCGTTAGGTTAACAGTGTATTACGAGAAACACGACAATCAACCACACTATCCGACGTTAGGTTAACAGTGTACTACGAGAAACACAACAATCAACCACACTATCCGCCGTTAGGTTAACAGTGTATTACGAGAAACAAGACAATCAACCACACTATCCGCCGTTAGGTTTACAGTGTATTGCGAGAAACACAACAATCAACCACAATATCCGCCGTTAGGTTGACAGTGTATTACGAGAAACACGACAATCAACCACACTATCCGCCGTTAGGTTAACAGTGTATTACGAGAAACACGACAATCAACCACACTATCCGCCGTTAGGTTAACAGTGTATTACGAGAAACACGACGATCAACCACACTATCCGCTGTTAGGTTAACAGCGTCTATTAATCTTTCATTATCTTGTTTGTTATTTACATTAACACATACAGAGGCTGACACTTCAGATAATGATTTGTTCCGACATCTCAGGTAGTACAACAAACAAGTAATAGGTATAGTTACGAGAGAGTAAGACACGACATTACACTGGTATAGTACTTAGTCTTAGATATAGCATGGACATACACTCATGGAATGTCCACCGCTATACACCAGATAATCTGCATACTATACATACATGTTTTCTGGAGGGTGTTTATACTTCTAAGTTAATAGAAGGAGATCACTGCAATAACGCAGACGGATCTGTAGTCCAGTGGTAACACGCTGGACTAGTAATCCAGGAATCACATGTTCGATCCCCCGTCTGACCCTAATACAATTAACAGTCTTTCAGGTGGGACTTTAAATCGATGTCTCGTGTCGGTGCTTTATACCGTGCACGTAAAAGAACCAGAGGAGACTCTGGAATGGTTCTCTGTCTGTATCATTGCACCATCCTCCAAACATCTAAAATGACTAATCTCTTTAGGAGGCTCGCTCACATGGGCAACCGGTAGCGACGATAAATAAACGTAAAACACGCAAGGCTTTGTTAGAATCCAGGTATTAATTCAATCAAGGATTGCTCATCACGGTAGGTTTGAATCTCAATGGTGTCAAATGATTGCATGTGTGGAAACTATCCCGATAGCTTGCGGGAGGTCGGTGATTCTTCCGAGAGTCCGTCCGTGTCTGAAACACTGTTCGGCTGCGATGCCGCCCCCCACCCCGGCTCACCATATAGCCCAAGATGTCGGTGCAAACACGCAAACAAATGACAGCAAGCAATCCTGAAACCGCAGAATATTTCCATTAGCCGTGCTATAAACGGTTACCCCCACTCCCGTGGAAATACAATATATGGTGATACATTAACTTGGGATGCCCATAGTACATTAACCCGGGAAGTCCATAGTACATTAACCCGGGAAGTCCATAGTACATTAACCCGGGAAGTCCATAGTACATTAACCCGGGAAGTCCCGGGAAGTCCATAGTACATTAACCCGGGAAGTCCATAGTACATTAACCCGGGAAGTCCATAGTACATTAACCCGGGAAGTCCATAGTACATTAACCCGGGAAGTCCATAGTACATTAACCCGGGAAGTCCATAGTACATTAACCCGGGAAGTCCATAGTACATTAACCCGGGATGTCCTGTTTGGGGGTCATAGTACATTAACCCGGGAAGTCCATAGTACATTAACCCGGGAAGTCCATAGTACATTACCCGGGAAGTCCATAGTACATTAACCCGGGAAGTCCATAGTACATTAACCCGGGAAGTCCATAGTACATTAACCCGGGAAGTCCATAGTACATTAACCCGGGAAGTCCATAGTACATTAACCCGGGGGGAAGTCCATAGTACATTAACCGGGAAGTCCATAGTACATTAACCCGGGTTGTTTGGGGTTGTTGGGGGTTGTTTGGGATGTCCATAGTACATTAACCCGGGAAGTCCATAGTACATTAACCCGGGAAGTCCATAGTACATTAACCGGGAAGTCCATAGTACATTAACCCGGGAAGTCCATAGTACATTAACCCGGGAAGTCCATAGTACATTAACCGGGATGTCCATAGTACATTAACCCGGGAAGTCCATAGTACATTAACCGGGAAGTCCATAGTACATTAACCCGGGAAGTCCATAGTACATTAACCGGGAAGTCCATAGTACATTAACCGGGTGTGTTTGGGGTTGTTCGGGATAGTCCATAGTACATTAACCCGGGAAGTCCATAGTACATTAACTGGGATGTCCCATAGTACATTAACCGGGAAGTCCATAGTACAAACCCGGAAGTCCATAGTACATTAACCGGAAGTCCATAGTACATTAACCCGGGAAGCCCATAGTACATAACCCGGGAAGTCCATAGTACATTAACCGGGAAGTCCATAGTACATTAACCCGGGAAGTCCATAGTACATTAACGGGAAGTCCATAGTACATTAACCCGGAAGTCTTACATCCACATTAACCAGAACACCGGGAAGTCCATAGTACATTAACCCGGGAAGTCCATAGTACATTAACCCGGGAAGTCCATAGTACATTAACCGGGAAGCCATAGTACATTAACCCGGGAAGTCCATAGTACATTAACCCGGGAAGTCCATAGTACATTAACCCGGGGCCCATAGAGGAATCCATAGTACATTAACCGGGAAGTCCATAGTACATTAACCCGGGAAGTCCATAGTACATTAACCCGGGAAGTCCATAGTACATTAACCGGGAAGTCCATAGTACATTACCCGGGAAGTCCATAGTACATTAACCGGGATGTCCATAGTACATTAACCCGGAAGTCCATAGTACATTAACCCGGGAAGTCCATAGTACATTAACCCGGGAAGTCCATAGTACATTAACCGGGAAGTCCATAGTACATTAACCCGGGTGTCCATAGTACATTAACCCGGGAAGCCATAGTACATTAACCGGGAAGTCCATAGTACATTAACCCGGAAGTCCATAGTACATTACCCGGGAAGCTCATAGTACATTAACCCGGGAAGTCCATAGTCATTAACCCGGGAAGTATAGTACATTAACCCGGGAAGTCCATAGTACATTAAACCGGGAAGTCCATAGTACATTAACCCGGGAAGTCCATAGTACATTAACCGGGAAGTCCATAGTACATTAACCGGGATGCCCATAGTACATTAACCGGGAAGTCCATAGTACATTAACCCGGGAGCCCATAGTAGTACATTAACCGGGAAGTCCATAGTACATTAACCGGATGCCCATAGTACATTAACGGGAAGTCCATAGTACATTAACCGGGAAGTCCATAGTACATTAACGGGAAGTCCATAGTACATTAACCCGGGAAGCCCATAGACATTAACCCGGAAGTCCATAGTACAACCCGGGAAGCCCATAGTACATTAAAACCGGGAAGTCCATAGTACATTAACCCGGGAAGTCCATAGTACATTAACCCGGGAAGTCCATAGTACATTAACCCGGAAGCCATAGTACATTAACCGGGAAGTCCATAGTACATTAACCCGGGAAGTCCATAGTACATTAACCCGGGAAGTCCATAGTACATTAACCGGGAAGCCCATAGTACATTAACCCGGGAAGTCCATAGTACATTAACCCGGGAAGCCCATAGTACATTAACTTGGGAAGCCCATAGTACATTAACGGGAAGCCCATAGTACATTAACCCGGGAAGCCATAGTACATTAACCGGGAAGTCCATAGTACATTAACCCGGGAAGCCCATAGTACATTAACTTGGGAAGCCATAGTACATTAACTTGGGAAGTCCATAGTACATTAACTTGGGAAGCCTCCATAGTACATTAACCGGGAAGCCCATAGTACATTAACCCGGGAAGTCCATAGTACATTAACCCGGGAAGTCCATAGTACATTAACTTGGGAAGTCCATAGTACATTAACCGGGAAGCCATAGTACATTAACCCGGGATGTCCATAGTACATTAACCCGGGAAGTCCATAGTACATTAACCCGGGAAGTCCATAGTACATTAACCCGGGAAGTCCATAGTACATTAACCCGGGTTGTTTGGGAAGTCCATAGTACATTAACCCGGGAAGTCCATAGTACATTAACCCGGGATGTCCATAGTACATTAACCGGGAAGTCCATAGTACATTAACCCGGAAGTCCATAGTACATTAACCCGGGAAGTCCATAGTACATTAACCGGGAAGTCCATAGTACATTAACCCGGAAGTCCATAGTACATTAACCCGGGAAGTCCATAGTACATTAACCCGGGAAGTCCATAGTACATTAACCCGGTTTGGGGTGTTTGGGAAGCCCATAGTACATTACCGGGAAGTCCATAGTACATTAACCCGGGAAGTCCATAGTACATTAACCCGGGAAGTCCATAGTACATTAACCCGGAAGTCCATAGTACATTAACCCGGGAAGTCCATAGTACATTAACCCGGGAAGTCCATAGTACATTAACCCGGGAAGTCCATAGTACATTAACCGGGAAGTCCATAGTACATTAAACCGGGTTGTTGGAAGTCCATAGTACATTAAACCGGGAAGTCCATAGTACATTAACCGGGAAGTCCATAGTACATTAACCCGGGAAGTCCATAGTACATTAACCCGGGAAGTCCATAGTACATTAACCGGGAAGTCATAGTACATTAACCCGGGAAGTCCATAGTACATTAACCGGGATGTCCATAGTACATTAACCCGGGATGCCCATAGACATTAACCCGGAAGTCCATAGTACATTAACCGGGAAGTCCATAGTACATTAACCCGGGAAGTCCATAGTACATAACCCGGGAAGTCCATAGTACATTAACCCGGGAAGTCCATAGTACATTAACCCGGGAAGTCCATAGTACATTAACCCGGGAAGTCCATAGTACATTAACCCGGGAAGTCCATAGTACATTAACCCGGGAAGTCCATAGTACATTAACCCGGGAAGTCCATAGTACATTAACCCGGGAAGCCCATAGTACATTAACCCGGGAAGCCCATAGTACATTAACGGGAAGCCATAGTACATTAACCGGGAAGTCCATAGTACATTAACCCGGGAAGTCCATAGTACATTAACTTGGGATGCCTGTTTCGGGAAGTCCATAGTACATTAACTTGGGATGCATAGTACATTAACCGGGGCATAGTACATTAACCCGGGAAGTCCATAGTACATTAACCCGGGAAGCCCATAGTACATTACGGGAAGCCCATAGTACATTAACCGGGGTGTTTACCCGGGAAGCCCATAGTACATTAACCCGGGAAGTCCATAGTACATTAACCCGGGAAGTCCATAGTACATTAACCCGGGAAGCCCATAGTACATTAACCCGGGAAGTCCATAGTACATTAACCCGGGAAGTCCATAGTACATTAACCCGGGAAGTCCATAGTACATTAACCCGGGAAGTCCATAGTACATTAACCCGGGAAGTCCATAGTACATTAACCCGGGAAGTCCATAGTACATTAACCCGGGAAGTCCATAGTACATTAACCCGGGAAGTCCATAGTACATTAACCCGGGAAGTCCATAGTACATTAACCCGGGAAGTCCATAGTACATTAACCCGGGAAGTCCATAGTACATTAACCCGGGAAGTCCATAGTACATTAACCCGGGAAGTCCATAGTACATTAACCCGGGAAGTCCATAGTACATTAACCCGGGAAGTCCATAGTACATTAACCCGGGATGCCCATAGTACATTAACCCGGGAAGTCCATAGTACATTAACCCGGGAAGTCCATAGTACATTAACCCGGGAAGTCCATAGTACATTAACCCGGGAAGTCCATTACCCACTGACCGCCTCTTCCATGTCGCAATACGTAGGTGCCACTTAAATGTCCGGCATCAGCTCCATATCTTATTGTAGAATTGTTTCATTGTTTATCTAATCATGTACCAGTGCCTCGGGAATTACGAAATCATTGAATCCGCTGTATGTCACAGTCATTCTAACAGCTAGTAATCATTGGTTCGCCCTGCCTAATGCTGATAATAATATACTTATCTTGGGATCTATATTATATGTATGATGGCGGAAATAAAAGTTGGGTACCAAACTATTGCGACTATTCTGAGTCAGTATACCTAACAGCACATTTCCTGGGCAGGCTCCAGTGGTTAACAAGTACTTGGTGCATCTACCTCCATAAGAAACGGCCAGTTTTTTATGTAAGAAACACGATATGTTGTAAATTTGGCCACCTGTACTTTTATACCAGTACATTATATACATGACAATGGAAGTATTGAGAGCGCAGTGGTAGTGCGTTCTATTCAGTTGCGAACAGACCAGAGTTCGCACCCAACTTTATAGCATGTTACGATTATACCCTTAGGCAAGGCACTTAAGTTCCACATTACTTCTTCTCTCTCCCTCTTGGCGATGGAATACATCAGGAATGAGGTCGATTAATCTAATTACTACTATGAAAATGCTAAACTTCAAGCTAAGTCGCCAAACACTAAAACAATGATGTATAATATGTATATTTATCGTATTCACTTATCTGGGACAAGTTTGCACGTTATGAAAAAGAAACACGAAATATGAAATATGATTAACAATGAGAGACATCGGCCAGTTACTGCCCCTGAATACTCCCTAACAGTAGATATGTCCTATTAAGTGTGTTCCTCTGTTTTTATCGTTGCTTCCTTTGCAGAGCATACTAACAATTTTATTCCACTATCGCTTCTTATGATTATTAATTAAATTACTAGATTTCGACAGATCAACTACAGTATTATCAATGGGTGTTTATTTGTAAAACAATGTTATCAATTAATTAACACGATTTTGATAAAATCACAATTATTATACTGCAACATCTGGTTAGGGAACAACAGTAAAAACAAAGGATTCCAACTAAATACGACCTATTTACATTTTCGGATAAATCAGACTTTAGCTGCCAAGGGGGTAATAGAATATGTATTTGTAACAGGCCTTACAAGATATGTATCAATATAAAACGTATTACGTGAAATACGATGGGTGTCTCTAGCAGACAGAAGAACAATTCAAATTATAAGAACAATAGTATAAGAAATCTTATTTCCTATGAAAGTTTTACTGGTTACTGTTTGCATGTTTCATTATGCTATTTCATGTTTTACTGGTTACTGTTTACATGTTTCATTATGCTATTTCATGTTTTACTGGTTACTGTTCACATGTTTCATTATGCTAGTTCATGTTTTACTGGTTACTGTTTACATGTTTCATTATGCTATTTCATGTTTTACTGGTTACTGTTTACATGTTTCATTATGCTATTTCATGTTTTACTGGTTACTGTTTACATGTTTCATTATGCTATTTCATGTTTTACTGGTTACTGTTTACATGTTTCATTATGCTATTTCATGTTTTACTGGTTCCTGTTTACATGTTTCATTACGCTATTTCATGTTTTACTGGTTACTGTTTACATGTTTCATTATGCTATTTCATGTTTTACTGGTTCCTGTTTACATGTTTCATTATGCTATTTCATGTTTTACTGGTTCCTGTTTACATGTTTCATTATGCTATTTCATGTTTTACTGGTTCCTGTTTACATGTTTCATTATGCTATTTCATGTTTTACTGGTTCCTGTTTACATGTTTCATTATGCTATTTCATGTTTTACTGGTTCCTGTTTACATGTTTCATTATGCTATTTCATGTTTTACTGGTTCCTGTTTACATGTTTCATTATGCTATTTCATGTTTTACTGGTTCCTGTTTACATGTTTCATTATGCTATTTCATGTTTTACTGGTTCCTGTTTACATGTTTCATTATGCTATTTCATGTTTTACTGGTTCCTGTTTACATGTTTCATTACGCTATTTCATGTTTTAATTTGTTCAGAGCCTCATGGTAGAGTGACTTAATTGTTCAAATGAGATCTCTCGTTAAATAAAGTCTTTATCATTATCATTATCATATAACTATCACTATCATCACTATCATCACCATCACCATCATCATCATCATCACCATCACCATCATCATCATCATCATCACCATCATCATCATCATCTTTATCATCATTATTATTATTTTTATTATTTTTATTATTATTATGCTAGCGGCATACTTACAGGATTTATTGCCACCGATAGTTTCAGATGCTAGTCACTATAACATAAGAAATCAAACAACGTGTGTAAGATTAACCAGTAGAACTGAGATGTATTCGAAATCTGTCATTCTATCATCATTGCAATTTTGGAATGAACTTGGTCAAGGTATTAGAGAACGTGTTTCATATCCTGTATTCAAACGAAAACTCAAAGCTGTATTTAGAGCTCCCGCTGTTTCTTGTCCTGTATTCAAACGAAAACTCAAAGCTGTATTTAGAGATCCCGCTGTTTCATATCCTGTATTCAAACGAAAACTCAAAGCTGTATTTAGAGATCCCGCTGTTGCTATGTTCTAATTAAAAGGTGAACGTTTTTATTCTGCCGTACGTCATTCCCGTATACGTGTTAATTATAGTAATCTAAATGCTGATTTACATCCTATCTATTTAATACCTGTGGAAGTCGTGGTAGCGCAGTGGATTGCGCGTTCGCTTCAGGTGCGCACGATCCGGAGTTCGAGGCATTTAAATTCCACGTTGCCTCTTCTCTCTCCCTCGTGGCGATGGCTTCCATTATGGAATGAGGTCTCGAGAGTGATTAATATAACTTGTAAGAACTTGTTTCGCAATCGAGCTCAAATAAATGTGTATAAACTATTTAATACCTAGCTCTCGGTGTGATTGTGGACAGGACATTGCAGAGGCTGAACATTACTTTTTAGATCTGATCGTTTCATTGTCCAGCGGATAAAACGTTTTACCAATACGCAAGTTGTCCATCCCATGAGTACATACTGTTTGGCTACGAAAACGTAACGGATTATCAAAATGAATCTATTTTCAATAGTGTCCAAATATTTATAAAGAAACTGAAAACTTTAAACAGTAATTATCACGCATGCTGATACACATATTATATATTAAGTTTCGCGAGTCATCATATGCATGTTTTACTCTGATAGCAAGGATATCCGGGGGTGCAGCGATCACATATCTGGTAACAAGGGTAGCGGAGGTGGGGCGATCACATATCTGGTAACAAGGGTAGCGGGGGTGGGGCGATCACATCTCTGGTAACACGGGTAGCGGGGTGGGGCGATCACATCTCTGGTAACAAGGGTATCTGGGGTGGGGCGATCACATCTCTGGTAACAAGGATATCCGGGGGTGGGGCGATCACATCTCTGGTAACAAGGGTATCTGGGGTGGGGCGATCACATCTCTGGTAACAAGGGTATCCGGGGATGGGGCGATCACATCTCTGGTAACAAGGGTATCCGGGGATGGGGCGATCACATCTCTGGTAACAAGGGTATCCGGGGATGGGGCGATCACATCTCTGGTAACAAGGTTAGCGGGGTGGGGCGATCACATCTCTGGTAACAAGGGTAGCGGGGTGGGGCGATCACATATCTGGTAACAAGGGTAGCGGGGGTGGGGCGATCACATCTCTGGTAACAAGGGTAGCGGGGTGGGGCGATCACATCTCTGGTAACAAGGGTAGCGGGGGTGGGGCGATCACATCTCTGGTAACAAGGGTAGCGGGGGGGGGCGATCACATCTCTGGTAACAAGGGTAGCGGGGTGGAGCGATCACATCTCTGGTAACAAGGGTAGCGGGGGTGGGGCGATCACATCTCTGGTAACAAGTGTAGCGGTGGTGGGGCGATCACATCTCTGGTAACAAGGGTATCTGGGTGGGGTGATCACATCTCTGGTAACAAGTGTAGCGGGGTGGGGGCGATCACATCTCTGGTAACAAGGGTATCCGGGGGTGGGGCGATCACATCTCAGCATACTTGTCTCTTTTTCTACATGAATGTTTTCTCCTCTAGAAAACAGTAATTATTTCATTAAATTTCATTGTAGTATCACTCGATACACCTCTAGTATTTTTAATACGAAATAAACCAGAACTTATATATATCTGCTGCAATGGGGAGGACCGAATATAATGTTGTTATAAAGTGTGGTCCAACCCATATGTATATGTATAATACTTCTATGATTGTGATCGTGTTTATGCATACATATACAATCATATTACCACCATTAATCAAGCATGCACCATCTCTTTCATCGTTCAAGATGCAACTTAAAAGCGACTCTTGTCCTATTCCCGAATTCTACTTTTCTGGTATACGTAAGAACCAGATACTACTTGCTCGATTGAGAAAAATTGTAGTTATTTAAAACATGATCTCTTCTCCAAAAACATAATTGATTCACCACTATGCACATGCGGTCAAATCGAGTCAACTTACCATTATTTCTTTGAATGTCACAAGTACTACAATATACGCCCTGAACTAGTTAACACTATTTCTCATCTCTGTCATATAACCCTAAATGTGATCCTATTTGGTGATATTTCTTTGCCATCTGAACATAATGAAATAATAGTCTTAGCTGTCCACAAATTCATGGAAAAGTCTAAACGTGTTTAGTATTCTGTGAACAGAGACTGACGCACTAGCAGAGTGGTCCACTTCAAACAGTGTGCTTACGTATGGTTCATCGCTTTCTACCCACCCTCCCCAACCTCCCTTTTAGTGTTAGCTTTTCACCTGATAACAAGCTATATTTTCAACTACTTATTATATATTTTGGTATTACTACATTATATGTTTATCTCTTAATCGCCATTTGTGCACAACATTATATATGCAATGGAGAAAATCTCAATAAGCTTTAAGCTTCCGATTTAATCCATTTTCGTTTTGTATACAATGTATATGTAATGTACATTATTATCGAATAAATATGTTTAAACCAACAATATACATGTATATTATCGATATTTATCTGCAACAACATACATGTATATTATCGATTTGTTTCTGCAACAACATACATGTATATTATCGATTTGGAATGATTGGTGTGTTCGGTTATTAATTGTGCCGAGTTGGATATTTATTTATATATAGAAGATTGATATTGATTCTCATGGTGCACTCGACACAACTAACACGTGGTACTTGTGGAGGTCGTGATGGTAGTACGTTTGTTTCTGGTGCGAAATGCCCGGAGTGCGAAAGGCCCGGAGTTCGAAATGCCCGGAGTGCGAACGGCCCGGAGTTCGCGCCCAACTGTAGCCGTTACGTGCCCTTATGCAAGGCATTTAAATTCGGTTTAAACATATTTATTCGATATTATATAACATAAATTACAGCAAATAATTATGTACACAATAAATACAAGTGGATTGAAATTAAAGCTAAAAACTTAAATTCCACATTGCATCTATCTATCCCTCGTGGCGACGGATTCCATCAGGAATGACGTCTTGAGATTGATTAATATAAATATAGAACTTGTTTCGCAATCGAGCTAAAATAAATTTGTATAAACGGAACTAATCTTTTAAATATAAAATTACATTAGCCAATTGTACTAAATATGTTGCACGCATGTTTTAAAGCGACAGTACATCGAATGAAGCCACAACAATACATTTGATCGTATAAATTGCATCGCTGCTACAAATCCTTCCGAACTAATTCGAACAATAACTTTCGAACAATAAGCAGTGGTTTTGCGATCTACAAACTCTCTACAGTGAAAGTAGGATTTCATATAACGGTCAGCCACGCTCCTGTTTGTAAGTAGGATTTCATATAACGGTCAGCCACGCTCCTGAATAGACGTTTGTTTATTGGAGTCTATTCTAAACGCGTAATACTATCGCTTACAGATCAGATTAGTCTAAAATATAAATATGCATAGGCACAACTATGAGATATAACGGTAAATCTATACAATAACTGCTGTTATTCACGCGTTGTATTAACCATGCATCTTTATCCTGTTGACATTATTTTGAATGTTATGTCATCAAACGTCATATACGACGTTTGTTGAATATTTGAAATAGTCAGATTCTGTGGAAAACAAATACCATATACTAGGAAATCGCATTCTATAGAAAGTTACTGTTTTCCTCGAAGTAGTATAACCTTAATTGGGAGAGAAGAGCGAATAGAATGTCATTTTAACAATTTACTGTTTTATACTATATCGATTGGGTGACATTAATTGGGAGAGAAGAGCGAATATAATGTCAATTTTAACAACTTACTGTTTTATGCTATGCCGATTGGACGAAATTAACTGGGAGAGAACAACGAATAGAATGTCAATTTTAACAATTTACTGTTTTATACTATATCGATTGGATGACATAATTGGGAGAGAAGAGCGAATATAATGTCAATTTTAACAATTTACTGTTTTATGCTATGCCGATTGGATGACATTAAAATGGCGATGCAACTGTATTTCTGAAGCCCAAGGAGAGCTGATAGGTTATCTGATAGGGACCGTGTATTCTTAAGGGGTATTGCCTATTTAACAATACCCATTAAATAAGTGGTTGCACCAACCGTTATTGTTCTCGCATATAGTATAAATAGTTTAATAACATTTATAATTGGTTACACCAACCGTTATTGTTCTCCCATATAGTATAAACAGTTTAATAACATTTATAAATGCACTGTTTTTTATTAAGTCGATCACGCATTTATAAAACATTACTTGGATAATTATACAACATTACTTGGACACCAATATCATTGGCCCACGTATGAAAGGACAACAAAGCCACGTACGGTCGGCTATGTCCCAACCTCCGTTCAATCAATATAAACTACATAGAAACAAAGTGTCAGCAATGATTAATACAGCAAGGAAAGTCATGTGAAAGAAAAATCGAGTCTGGTAAAGATTATCCTCGTACCGTCTGGGAGATTTTTTAAAGAGTTTGGTTCAGGGAAATCAACGCAATCTGGAAACAATATTAACTCGATATACAACCAAGGAACTGATTAATCTCAAAATGTTGAAATGGCAAATATATTTAATGAATTATTTGTCAATGTTGCATCCAACATCAAAGATCCAGTCCCTGATTACTTAAGCTTGACTATATTCAAGATTATATTAATGAACATGTACCTGCTGATGTAGTGCTTGAAATACCAGAAGTTACACAGAATAATATCAGAAAGCAATTTCTCAACCATAATGTTCATAAAGCTACAGGAATCGATAATAGTGGCCCAAAACTGTTAAAACTGTCCGCTTGAACATTTGCAAAAGTGGAAAACTCAATGACGTAAATAACTATAAACCTTTTTCCATTTTTATCAACTTTGTCGAAACGTTTTGAAAGACATGTGCATAAATCATAGATCAGTTCAATTGACTTCACAAAACACAAAGTGGTTTTAGAAATGAGCACTCACCTGAATCAGCGTTACTCTATATGATAGATAAATGGATTCGAGCACTAAATGAGGGCAAATTGATTGGACTTGTAAAGGTCTATTTTTGAAAAGCTTTTGATCTTGTCGATCATACTGATTTGTTAAAGAAATTATCATTATACAAATGTAGCAACAATACCCTGAAGCTTTTTCAATCATATCTTTGTGATAGAACCCTACCTGTTTCTATAAATGGCGTGTTATCTGAAAGCAAAACTGTTATGTGTGGAGTCCCACAGGGCTCAATACTAGGACCACTTGTATTCTTACTTTTTATTCAAGTCTTACCACTGGCATTTTCAAACAAAATCACTGGTAGCGATGTATAGATGACACTACATTATATGATATCCATACCCAGAAAGAAGTGTTAGAAACACGATTACAACAAGCTTTGGAAGACTTGAAATACTGGTGTTTTTAAAATGGGTAGATTTTAGTTCCATTAAAATATTTAATTAAGACTGAAGCGCTGCTCATGTTAAGTCGTTAGCACCTTAATTTGTACAGTCAGGCAATAGTCATATTGGTGTCATTCAGTCATTGGATAATATTTAGAGATGACTGTTTTCATTGGTTCCTTGCACCCTTATAGTTTCGTGCACGAGATTTCGCGCCACTTGAATGAATTTTGTTGTCACCTGTCGAATATGTTGATACTTGAGTCGTAACTTTGTGGTAGTGTTCTGTGGAAAATTGGAGCTTTTATAATTATTTCGGTTTGCAACATATTAATATGGAATAATCAAAAAGGAATACGTTAGTTAAAACGTTAGTTCGGGTCTTTAGCGGCTTTTCATTTGAGAAATTGATTATTGACCATATCTAGTTGCATTATTATTAATTGCTCTTTAGCAGACAGTTCAGCTGTATTGTCTTTAATGTCGTCATAAATTGTCTAAAGTGTGCTAGTTATGGCACAAAATTTACGTAACGGGGGTCGTGTAGACTACAAACAGTTACATCATGGTGACGGGATTCAGTATGAGTCGCATACTAAACTTGGTAAAGATGGGGCGGTTCGAGGTGAATCTTGTTTTTCTCCAGTGCGTGAGGAAAAACCAGGTTTACCAAGTTGTTTTCCAGAAAGTGATCCGGAGTCGGGAGATGATGCGGACACGGAGGAAATGTTGAACGAGCTAGAGCAGCTTAAAAAAGAAAAACAGGCCTTGCAGAAGGAGAATGAGAAACAATGTCTCAGACAGGAACTGCAGAAAGCCAGGAAGGAAGTGAGGGACCTGAAAGGTTTGAGTTTACCACACTCACATTTATCTTTAAAAACCACGAATACGTCTAGAGCATTGCAAAATGAAGATACATGTATTACACTAAACGATTTGAGACAATCTAATTCTTTAAAAAAGAAAGTTGTGCGTCAAGTAAAACATCTTGGCCTATTGGATTCGGATAGTCATACAAATTCGGACAGTTCCGATAGTTCGGATACCGATAGTTTCAGTGATGCCACAGATGGCGATAATTCCTCTGTGCATTGTAATATGTTAAAGAAAAGCAAAACACAAATTCATTCCATGAAAAAATCAGGTATTTGTAGAAAGTCATCAGACAAAGTAAAACATAGACAAAACTACCCCCATTCCCAATTACGATATGAATTTGTCAGTCAACACGTTTCCTTTGAAAGTTTAGATCTAAATTTATTTGTAGCGGGGGAACTAGAAACAATCTCAAACACAAAAATTAAATCGATAGAACATAGAGGCCGTATTGCCTTATTAAAAAGAATTATGTACCTAAATACATCGCATGATTTCAAAAGCTTAAAATCATATTATGCAGCCGTGCTCAGAGAAATTGAACTGGGTGAAAAAGACTGGTCAGATGACTTCACATATCTTGAATTTGTGCTGTTAAATAGGTCAGCTGGAAGATCTTCTATGTATCAGAGTGCCAAGCCCTATAAGAGAACCTCGGGGGTCACATCCTATAATACCTTTAACAAACTGGCTCCGGAAGGTGATGCAGATTCCCACATTTGGGTTTGCTCCTTATATCAAAGGAACAGGTGTGATCATAAATTTAGTCACACCACTGTTATTAGAGGTAATCGTAAGTTTGCACAACATATCTGTGCAACCTGCTGGCAAAAAGACAAAGTTAAACTGGCACACCCGGAAAGCTCCACGGCTTGCTCGCACACGTTGGCATGACATAGATCATTAATGAACAAATGGTCAAAGGAGCACAAAATAGAAGATACCTTCATCCCATCATTTTGTTTTAAAAAGGACAGTATAGCGTCAGCTCATATTCAAGATTGTCCACATATCACAGATCACCATATTTCCTGTCGGACGTGTTCCAACATAAAAGGGTGCCCCTCCTTTTCGTTAGTTGAAGACAAAATTAGTTTGCATGAACAGGTCAAAAGATCCGGGAAATACAATTTTGAAAGCTGTCGCATCAGAGTGAATGAAAAAATTAATACAGAATATTTGCGTTCCTTGTTGCAGTTATTTGATTGCAATGATAGTTTAGTTTGTGATTTGATAGAATTTGGTTTTCCATTGGGCTTTACGGGTAATGAAGATACTATGTTACCTGTTAAGGAAATCTGGAAGTATAAAAATTATAAAGGTGCTACAGATTATCCAGTAGAAATAGGAAATTATCTAGTCAAAGAAATGAACTGTGGTGCAATTATTGGTCCCTTCAAGAACAACCCGTTTACACATAACTTACTCATAAGAAATTCGGTGCCTAAAAAAGCTGTGACAGATCGTAGAGTTATTTTAGATCTAAGTAGTTCCACTGTGAATGCAGTTAATAATTTTATAGACAAGGATAATTATCTGGGCGAGTGTGTGGATTTGTTGTTTCCAAAAGTGGATGATTTTGTCAATCTTATACTGGCGAAAGGGCAAGGTTGTTTACTGTTCAAGAAAGATTTGTGTCGTGCATATAGACAAATAAATATTTGTCCATCTCAGTATAATTTAGTTGCTTATGTATGGCAAAAACATATCTTTTGTGATACAGTTTTGTCTATGGGATTGCGTAGTGCTGCTGCCATTTGTCAACGGGTTACTAATGCAGTGGCTTTTATCATGTACAATCTAGGAATTGCTATCCTTAATTACTTGGATGATTTTGCAGGGGTCGAGAAGCCAGACCTGGCAACAACCGCATACTGTATATTAGGTAGTGTCTTAGAAAAGTGTGGTATTGAAGAGTCCGTAAATAAGAGTTGCCCCCCTTCTACCATAATGTCCTTTTTGGGTGTATTATTTAATACATTACAAATGTCAATGGAAATCACTCCTGATAGAATGAAGGAAATTCGATTTCTACTAAAAACATGGTTGAATAAGGATCAAGCTACCTTGAGAGAAGTACAAGCACTGTTAGGGAAATTGAATTTTATTGGAGCTTGTATAAAATCCAGTAGAGTGTTTATTAGTCGTCTGTTGAATTGGCTTAGGGAGTTGTATATGTTAGAAAAACAGGATAGACATGATATCCCGATACAGGTACGGAGGGACATTTTGTGGTGGAATACGTTTTTACCAAAGTATAACGGCATTTCACTTATGTCACTTGGAAATTGGTCATCACCTGATGCAATTTTTTCTTCTGATGCTTGCTTGGAAGCTTGCGGTGGATTTTGGAATGGACACTTCTTTCATTCTCGCTTTCCCGAACACATTTTAAGACAAAGGTTACATATTGGAGCTCTAGAAATGCTGTCTTTAGTTTTATGTCTTCATTTATGGGGCCAGCATTTGCAACATATGAAGATAGTCGTGTTATGTGATAATCAATCTGTTTGTGTCACACTGAACACGGGTAAAGCTAGATGTCCATGGTTGCAGAGTTGTCTCAGGGAAATTAGCTATTATGCAGCTATTAATGAGATTGAAATTAGGGCCCAGCATTTGTCATCTGAAGAGAATCGCATAGCCGATCATTTATCTAGATGGCATGCAGGGGAAAGGCATGAGTTGAATTTCCGTAGTTTGACCAAGGGTTTTAATTTAACAGAGTGGATTGTCAATGAAGCAGATTTTGTGTTGTCTAACGATTGGTAGTAACGAGTACAAGGATAAACATAGCAATACAATGGTAATGGATCAGGGGGTGTATTCGTATATACTTTTAATAGTCGCTGTAGACTTGTTTAGTTGTGTTGAACATATTCAGTAATTGTGGCCCTGTGTTAGTATAGACTTCAGTTAGTCTATGTGGGTTTTTAATGTTATGTATTTTCAGAGAATCAGTTGAGTGTTTTGAAGAGGGATATGAGGGATTCTAACAGACGAGCTTATGCAGTGAGCTCGAGAACAAATCTCAAAATACAGTGGGAATCTTTTTATTATTTTGCACATACTTTAGATTGGGTTTCTTACCCGTGTCGACATTGACACTACAGTTATATGCCCAATTTCTTGGTAGAACCTTCAAATCTACAGAGTCCATCAGGAATTATATAAGTGGTATCAGGATCCTACACTTGTTAATGGGATTTAATATTGATCAGATAAACATATTTCTGGTTAATCTAACAATTAAAGGGATATCAAAGCTAAAATTACATATGGTAAAACGAGCAGAGCCCATAACTCCTGATATTCTTCGACAAATATGTTTAGTGATGAATGTCTCCAACCAAGACGATACTACTTTCTGGTGTTTGTTTTTATTTGCATTCTTTCTCATGGCAAGAAAATCAAATCTGGTACCTACCTCTAGCAATGATTTGTTGAATCCTAAATTATTGTTAAGAAAGGATATCGAATTCTCAGGGAAGGACTTGATAGTGTCCATGAGATGGACTAAAACAATTCAGTCGGGAGAGAGGGTTCTAAGAACTCCTTTAACAGCTATTCCTGATTGTTGTTTGTGCCCAGTCTCCGCTTTCAAGCATATGATCAAACAAGTTCCAGCTAAAGAGTTGTCTCCCTTGTTTATATTAAGTTCCGGCAAACCAGTGTCGTATAGTATGTTTTTATCAAAGTTGAGATCGGTAATCGTTGATATTGGACTAGAACCTTCTCAGTTTTCTACCCATTCCTTTCGTAGAGGTCTGGCTACCCTTGCCTTCAGGTTAGATATTCCAGGTAATCTTATTCAATTAATGGGAGACTGGCGCTCTGATGCATACAATAATTATATTCAATATTCACTACAGGATAAATTCAAAGTGTCTAGATTTATTGGTAATAATATTACTAACGATGATTCCTCTATGTAAGAGATAACGTAATTGCCTTGTACTATTATTAGTTTGGATTATGACAACACCGTTCCACAGTAGTTGTGTTTAATAAAACGTTGTATTATCTATGTTTAATTGACATACTGTTACTATAGTAAGGCTGAGTGTTCTAGTTGAATATAGCTATCATGTCTTGTGCGTTTCGTCCTTATAGAGAAACGTTTCTGTTGTCAGTTTGGACGATGACACCATCTGAACAGAATAGACATTCACAAGTCAGCATAAGTTCCATGGTGGTTGTTTCAAATAAAACATTTGAATTACATATGTTTACGGTATACTGTGTTAGGAAAACCAAATATTCTGGTTGAAAATAGCTGTCATGTCTTGTGCTTTTCGTCCTAGCAGAGAAAAGTTTCTGTTGTCAGTTTGGACGATGACACCATCTGAACAGAATAGACATTCACAAGTCAGCATAAGTTCCATGACAGTTTTTTCTCACCTAGTATTTTCGTTTTCTAATATTACAGGTATGTGGGCTGCATACATGTAGTTAATAGGTATCGACGGTCTTATAGATTTGTGTTGCAATATACTATGGTGTATACTACATAGTGCCTCTATTACCATCTATTTGACATGCTACATTACACATATACAAATGTTGAGTTCATGTTTAATTGTTACAGAATTCCGCAAAGTGATTATTATCGGCGACTCCATCATTAAGAACATTCCACCGATGGAGGGAGTAGTGGTGAAATCATTTCCGGGGGCCACGATCGGTAGATTAAGCCAGTGTATAGACAAAAAGCTTGTAGACTTGTCCAAGTTTCATTATGTCATAGTACATGTGGGAACGAATAACATTAATAATCGTAGTTCGGTGGCACATATGACTGCAGACATTGCAAATTTGGTTGCATTGATTCGTCGTCGTCGTGGTTATATACACATAATAATCTCTGCCATATTGCCACGTCCGGTAGATCATGCGCTTACAGATGGGCGAATTAAAGAATTCAATCGTATCCTAGATAATGTCATGTCTAAGGATTTGCACTTCAAATTTATTAGAACTTATCGTCCCTTTTGTTTCAAGGGACAGCCAAGGCGTTACCTTTTTGCGAAGTTAGATGGTGGTCTGCATTTAAATACGGAGGGTTCTGGTCGTTTAGGACACTTTTATCATCGGGTCATTTCTACATTATCGTATTAGATGTATTTAAATTGGTGGGAGTTTCTTAATCTTTACGCCGGGCTGATCGTTAGAAATGCAGGTGCTTTGACACGACATCGGTCTGAGTTCAGCACTATTGTTCAGAGTAGCGTAGTGATATTAAACGTGTTATACAGTATTACATATATACACATGTATGTTCATGTAAATTTATAGGTGTTGTCCAGTTTGTGTCATTACATGTCTACAGACAAGGTAGGATTGCATGTAGTTTGATATATTTGTTGTTGAATTCGGTTAAGCTACAACGTAAAGTGAGAGTGTTGCTGTTGTTACCTTGCATATTCTGAAGTTATTCATTGTAGGTTACAAAGTTACATACTATCTAACTGTATTCTCACACTAAAGGATTCAGCTTTAATTAATGCTGCCTGCTTAGTTTTGGAAGCGTTTATTTGGCCGGGGTTTGGCGGATTGAGTGGGCATATCAGTTTAACTCAAATATATTGAATAGGTGACACGTATGTAGGTCATTAAAACTTATTAATATCATCCTCATCTTGATTGTTTTTCCCAGAAGCAAAGGTTAATTGGTAGATTTTAGTTCCATTAAAATATTTAATTAAGACTGAAGCGCTGCTCATGTTAAGTCGTTAGCACCTTAATTTGTACAGTCAGGCAATAGTCATATTGGTGTCATTCAGTCATTGGATAATATTTAGAGATGACTGTTTTCATTGGTTCCTTGCACCCTTATTGTTTCGTGCACGAGATTTCGCGCCACTTGAATGAATTTTGTTGTCACCTGTCGAATAATTTGATACCCGCCCACCCTTGAAAATCCCTAATATTGGCTTGCTTAAATTTACGTTTGCTTACTACATGTACTAGGTACATTATTTGTCATGTTTGTAGGATCCATTGTGAAATAGTAATCACCATCATGTACTTTGTTCCTACATATATGGCATACGGCTGTAGTGGTAATATGCATCAGTAATTCACAATGGGTTCTGTCAAATTTGACTTGGTTATAATATATATATATAGACTTATGTAGAGTAATATGCGTCAACATTAACTGTGTTATATTTGTAGATTAACACAATTTATTTGTAAAGATTAGTTTGACGTGTATGGTCTATATTGTGAACCCGATGTGTTGTGTATCGGTTATAGTGTTGTCATTCTGATATGTCCTCCGTGTCTGATATTTGTAGAGTTGTTGATATTCAGAAAGGCGGATTGAGTGGGCATATCAGTTTAACTCAAATCTATTGAATAGGTGACACGTATGTAGGTCATTAAAACTTATTAATATCATCCTCGTCTTGATTGTTTTTCCCAGAAGCAAAGGTTAATTGAATGAAGATTAATACAGACAAAGCGAAAGTTTTATTTATGATGACAGCCCACCGAAAATGTGGTTTCCCTAATTCAACACTCTCTCTTAAATATGAAAATATATTATTGAAAACAAGCAAATCAGAGAAGTTGCTTGGAGTACACATACAGGATTCATTAAAATGGGACTCGCATATAAATTATATTATGAAACAGAGTTCAACTAACATTTGACAATTAGGTAAAATACTGTATAATGTCAATCTGAACTACAGAATACTTTACTACAAGGCATATATCCAACCACATTTTGATTATTGTTGTATCATATGGGGAAACACCACCCAACACAATATTGACACACTGTTAAGTTTGCAGAGACGAGCATGTAAATACATTCTAGGCCAAGATTATATTTCTGTGCGTGAATCAATGTCTGAAATTAATATAATGACTTTTGACCAACGGATTATGTTTCAAAGAGCAGTAACAATGTACATAATTATGCACAATCATTTTCAATTAAGACATCGCAATACAGTTACTTCAGATATGATATTGAGATATGCTTCAAATATTGATCTCTATATTCCAAGACCTATATGTGAAATGTACAAGAAATCATTAGAATACTCTGGTCCAAAGATATGCAAGTATCTACCATTGGATATTAAGAGGTCCAGATCTTTAAATATGTTCAAGACAAAATGTAAATTATGGCTACAACAACTTCCAATGTGCAGTTTTCACTTATAGTCATATCGAATTTATTTCATTTGATTTGTATATATATTGAGAAGCCTCATAATAAATTAACTTTTATAAATGAGTTATCTCATAAAATAAAGTCTTTATTATTATTATTATTATATTAATTACTGATGCATTGCACCAATCGACGCTATGCATGATCGATGCTTTCCAATTGTAAACCAATGACTAATATCTTTGGCTAGATTAATGTCTAACCAATACTTCAGGATCTTGGTTATTTCAAGAACTATATACAAATACTTAGTATAGTGTCTAGAGAAGCATCGCACACAATTTGGCTAGAAGGTAGTTTTGTGTTATTACACACTTGTCACAACCATTGATTGTAATATGCTGTGATCTACAACAATGTTGGAACGTGTCCCAATGCACCACTACCCACCGATGACTAGTACGTACTGACAGTAATAATGTTAGTCATTTATTACGACATTAACCATTATCGTACGAGAATTGTATGATAAACACGTGTGTTTCTGTTATCCGACTATGTTGTTTGTTTCTGTTACCAGACTCTATTGTTTATCATTGTTTGGTTCCAGGGCATCTATGTAATTTAGAATGAGGACTTACACTGCAGAAATTACTAATTGTTTCTGCGATTACAGTTGATATAGCAATCTCCATGCATCGCATGTGTATGTTCATACAAATGTGGTGCGATTCCAGTCGATATAGCAGTCTCCATGCATGACATGTGTATTTTCATGTAAATGTGGTGTGATTCCATTCGATATAGCAGTCTCCATGCATCGCATGTGTATTTTCATGTAAATGTGGTGCGATTCCATTCGATATAGCAGTCTCCATGCATCGCATGTGTATTTTCATGTAAATGTGGTGCGATTCCAGTCGATGTAACAGTCTCCACACATCGTAACTGAACTATAAGATTGATGGCTATCGTAAGGTTATGTTACCCATGCGTCATAGGTCAGTGCTTAGTAGGTTCGGATGTTGTGCGGTACAACTGTGAATAGAAACTGCCCTTTTTGCAATGACATTGAATGCGAAATGCATGTTCGTATGAGTTGTTAAATAAATAATACACTTGTTGTTTACTAATGCTTTGGAAATCCTACCAGTATTATCTCTAATAAGACCTATATGTTGTTCGCACTTTTCAGCATCAATATAGTCAGCATTGGTGTCAACACCTGCTTTAATATTCTGTAACGGCGTTATTTTATTATTCATGTAAACAATAATATGTGAACGTGTTTTACTGTAGTCTTGCTATTTATGTTAGTTGTGTCCAGAATCTCAACAAGTGTATTTATACTTGATTCTTGGAGCACTTATTCAAAAGATATTTTTTCAAGATGGTACTGGCGGCCATCTTGGATATGTAGGTCAAAATGATGTTTTAGCATCCAACTGATGTCAGAATCGGGAATCCTCGTGGTTGATTTAGTTGAAAAGATGCATCTATACTTGATTCTAGGTACTCTGGTTCAAACATTAATTTTTTAAAGATGGGATCGGCGACCATTTTGGATTTGGCCCCCTAGCAAATAAATGCCCGCATTTTTGTCAGGGGCCGGGTTTCTAAATGTTTTATATAAGGTCCATAGAAGCAAATAACAGACGAATCTGTAGTCTAGAGGTAACACGCTGGACTGGTAATCCAGGGATCGAAGGTTCGATCCCCCGTCTGACCCTAATAAAATTAACAGTCTTTCAGATGGGACGTTAAACCGAGGTCTCGTGTCGGTGCTTTACACCGTACACGTAAAAGAACCAGAGGAGACTCTGGAATGGGTATCTGTCTGTATCATTGCACTATCCTCCAAAACTCTAAAATGACTAATCTCTTCAGGAGGCGTCGCTCATATGGGCAACCGGTAGCGACGATAAATAAACGTAAAACACACATACACAAATCAATCGTCAAAACATGTTAGCCGAAGAAGGGTCACGGGATTGAGATTCTGGACCCAACTATATGTCTCCTACGAAAGTGTGGGTATAATAGTCCGTTCATTTATATCAATTCGAGGTGAAATATGGTTTCCTAGATCAGCATTTAGTATAATTACACATTTAAATCTTCAGTATTTGTCTTATCATTAGTTTTAATGTAACATTAATTGTCGATTTACATAGGATGTATTGTATGCATTGTAACTATGTATAATGTATGGGGTTGTACTATAGTAGAACTGTGATAGATAGATATATATATATACTGAGTCAAAACAGAAACGATACCTGGTGTTTATGTGTCTATAATTTCAACATTTATTAAGAAAATTCTTTAAAAATTCATAAGATGATAGTCCAACATGTTTGAAAGAGGAGCACATAAAGCATAATGAGCCTCCGAAACTGTCTGCTGCGTGATGACGTAATTCGTCGGACAGGGGTCTAATGGAGTTTTCACACAGACGTCAATACCGAGTATGGGCACCATTTGCGTCTCTCACTGTAATGCACCGCCGTCGCATCGAACGGAAGAGTGTCTGAATCTCTTGCTGGTCAATATTTGTCCACTCCTGACGCAAAACATCCCTCAGTTGGTTTAACGTTACCGGCTGACGTCGTCTGACGCGGCGGTCTAACGTATCCCACAAATGTTCTATGGGTGACAAGTCTGGTGACAAAGCAGGCTACGGCAGGGTTTCATTATTGTTCTGCTCCAATAATGAGGTGGAAATCCGAGCAGTATGACACCTGGCGTTGTCCTGTTGGAACAGTGTGACGTTTCTGTTGGCGTTAAAGAACGGCACAACAACTGGCGCAATGATCTCATCACAGTACCGCTGGGCATTTAGGTTCCCGTCCACCACTAACAGTTCAGTGCGACTGCCGAAGGTGATACCGCCCCACGCCATAACGCTTCCGCCCCCGAACAGATCGACCTGACGTACACATGCGTCGGCGTAACGTTCACCGCGTCTGCGATATACCCGCTTTCTGCCATCCGCTCGACGCAAACAGAACCGCGATGCATCGCTAAACATCACCGAATTCCACTGTAACCGAGTCCAGCGAGCACGTTCCGTCGTCCATTCCCGCCGTACGTCACGGTGACGTCGTGTCAGGATGGGTCCAACGTATGGCCGATAGGCACGAATGCCACGTTCACCGAGCCGGTTCCTGACTGTTTGTGCACTGATGCGATTGTTGGTCATCCCAGGAGTAACGGCAGCTGTGTGCGTAGCAGGTAGGAACCGGTCACGTAAATGTGACGTCCGAATGTGACGGTCCTGTTCACGCGTCGTCACACGTGGTCGACCAGATCTTGGACGGTCGTCCACCGATCCATGTGTTCGATAACGTCGAAGTAGACGTGTTATCGTGATCCGCGTAACCCCCGAGTCGATTTGCGACGTCATGCTGACGTAAACCGCCGTCAATCATGCCAATGGCACGCATTCTCTGATTGCGGTTTAGCCAAGGCATTTTGTTAGAGGTAACAATGGGTATGTAAGGTGTTTTTCCTCGATGATAATGCAATACCAGTACAATAAACCGGTTTTCCGATTTGTACATGTGTAGGAAGTTGTCTTTGTTGAGGAGCACGTGCAAATCGGAAATTCGGCGTTCCAGGATTATCGGGTGTTTATTTACCTGTGTTTATGGTTGGCTGACGTTGCAATAAGATATCCGGTACTGATACGTAATAATATATTAAACCTTTCTATGGTTTTATCCGTTTTACGTCATTTTTAGTTTGGTATCGTTTCTTTTTTGACTTAGTATATATACCCTTGTTATGCATTTAGCGAATGACTATATAGATACATGTAATATGTTGATGTTTTATTATATATGAAATTTATATTGCTTTGTTATATGCTTTGAGATAACAATTAAATCGTCTATATGTTTTGATGTAAATGTTGTGTGAAACAACACTGTTAAGTCTTTGTTTATATGCTTTGAGATAACAATTAATTCTTGTTCGGCGCCACATAATATGCTATGCTGTAATACCCAACTCAAGAACACAAGTTTTAATCAGACAGTATGTTTTTTGGAGGGCTGGTTTTGACGAAGATAATGAATAATAAATCCGCTAACCATAGCACATATATGTTTGTGCTTGTCAATAAAACAAACAGTTACAATGCAAATATTTCTGGATAACAGAGCCATATTGGTGCCGCTGCTTGACAGCTAGTAGGAGTTGATGAGTAGCCTCCTGTATTATTCCCTATACATCCGCATGGAGACAGTGTAGTATCCAGTAAGAGTAGTCAATATGCCAGTACTTTTCCATGTCAATACAATGTTCCATTCAATTCAATTCTTTTATTATGAACTATATGTTCTGTCTTGAAATGGAGGGCAGACGTTGCATGGTTGGTTGAAATGGAGGGCAGACGTTGCATGGTTGGTTGAAATGGAGGGCAGACGTTGCATGGTTGGTTGAAATGGAGGGCAGACGTTGAATGGTTGGTTGAAATGGAGGGCAAACGTTGCATGGTTGGTTGAAATGGAGGGCAGACGTTGCATGGTTGGTTGAAATGGAGGGCAGACGTTGCATGGTTGGTTGAAATAAAACGTTTCTTATCATGTATCAAACATTCACGCACGCACGTACATAGACGCGCACGCGCGCGCACACACACAAACACACACAAATGTCTGATCCATTTTATGACATGTAACTCTCAGGCAATCATTTATATGTCCTCGTTTGATTTGAGAAATAAAAATTAGAAATAGGGACACTTGTACGGTAATGGGTCAGTCAGTTGTTCAAACAGGTTGGTAGTTGCACATTACAGAACTCGACACTTTACCTCTTTCATCCCAGTAAGTATTACCGGTATTAGTCATACTCACGTGGTATATACAGTGCGATTGCATTTCCTTCGCTGAATATAGGTGGCTCTGATTGCATACATTTTCGTGGAAGTCGTGATAGCGCAGTGGGTGCGCGTTCACTTCAGGTGCGAAAGGTCCGGAGTTCGAGCCCTGCTGGAGCCGTTACGAGTGTGCCCTTAGGCAAGGCATTTAATTCCCACGTTGTCTCTTCTCTCTCCCTCGATGCGATGGATTCTATCAGGAATGAGATCTCGAGAGTGATTAATATAAGTTGTAAGAATTTGTTTCGCAATCAAGCTAAAATAAATGTGTATAAACTAACATTTTCGTATGCGGGTTTCCAACAAATGATATGCAGTTGACATGCGTACTCGAAGTTACGGGCATGCGCATCGCAGTGTAAAGCGTGTCTTACAGTTTACGCTGTTCCAATGATGATCTACCGGCACACGGTAAGTTGGAAATCTGGATTATAGACATTTTAAATGCAAATTGTGCTCTATTTTCTTTGTGTCATTGTAAAGAATAATTAATGTAAATACAAGTAATGAATCGTGGGTTAATAGTTTCCATCGTGGTATGAACTACATTGGGCGTGTTTACTGTTAGCGTGGACTACCTTTGGCCTCCACACATTTTAACAAATCCCAATGTAGTTCATACCTCGATGGAAGCTATTAACCCACGAGTTATTCCTTAGTGAGAACGTATTCACATGTTTCATGTTTCAAACAAACATAAAGAGTATCAGCAATGTTCACGAGCTCTGGTTTTCCCATTGACTTAAATTACGAACATTAATGAAAGCAAGAAAAGGATTCTGCATTAGCTCAATATAATGAATGGCGAAAGGTACGAGTTCCAACACTTATTATAATATAAGATAAGTAATAAATCAATGGATTGTACATGCTGATCTCAGCGTGCTGTTCCGTTGGCACGTGATAGCGAATATATAACTCTATAAAAAAAATACGACATTTATCTCAGCAAAATATTCACTATTTATTGTTGTTGATTAAATTTGATAAGTCATTATCATTATTTGTCTTTATTTTCTCGCCTATTTGGCGGAATCATATAACAATTGTTTGGCGCTAGCAAACGGTACTATAGGGAAATAAAGATACAATCGGAAAGTTCCAGCAATCTACATACCAATTTCTGTCTGGGCACATTGATTTATTTTGTCAGGCACAGAATTGTTTTCTAGCAATACGTTTTTTGACAGGTGCATAATTTCATTTCATTTAATGTCTGATATGTGGGCGGTCTAAGCCGTTAACCTGGTGATCTTTCAATTATAATTATTATACAGATCGTAATTTTGAGAAAATCTGTATGCAGCATGTCTTGTTTAATAACACGTCATGTCATTTGTTAATGGTTTTCCCCCGTTTGCATTATAGACTGGCTGGAATTTCCAGAAAAAGCTCCACGGGTAGTTTTGAGGAATGGTTGACAACTTACTTTTCTAAGATGATTTTTGGGTGCGAAATCCATTATCCAATGTTATCCTTCTGGGAACGTGTGCTAAGAAGGTGTACGTTCTCTCAACATCCAAGATATGTTGGGGGTTGATTATGATGGTTTTACCCTAGCAACTCCATTATCATTGACATGGACGCCATATTCGCCATAACATAACATACTGTATATTGGATTAAATAGCATAAGCACATTTATAGCCATACATGATGAAGTTTGACAAATACATGATACAGTTTTCTGAGAAGTTTGAATATATCAGTTAATAATTAGTTGATGAAAATGTCCAATAAGTGACACTTGAAATATAATTACTGCACTTTGGTGTATTTATAAATTACCTAGATGTTTTCTTAATCGAAAAGCAAATAGCAAATATCAGATGCAGAAGAGGGACAATGGTGATGGGCAATATCAGATGCAGAAGTGGGACAATGGTGATGGGCAATATCAGATGCAGCAGTAAGACAATGGTGATGGGCAATATCAGATGCAGAAGTGAGACAATGATGATGGGCAATATCAGATGCAGAAGTGGGACAATGGTGATGGGCAATATCAGATGCAGAAGAGGGACAATGGTGATGGGCAATATCAGATGCAGAAGAGGGACAATGGTGATGGACAATATCAGATGCAAAAGTGGGACAATGGTGATGAGCAATATCAGATGCAGCAGTAAGACAATGGTGATGAGCAATATCAGATGCAGAAGTGAGACAGTGGTGATGAGCAATATCAGATGCAGAAGAGGGACAATGGTGATGGGCAATATCAGATACAGAAGTGAGACAATGGTGATGAGCAATATCAGATGCAGAAGTGAGACAATGGTGATGCGCAATATCAGATGCAGCAGTAAGACAATGGTGATGAGCAATATCAGATGCAGAAGTGAGACAATGGTGATGGGCAATATCAGATGCAGAAGAGGGACAATGGTGATGGGCAATATCAGATGCAGAAGAGGGACAATGGTGATGGGCAATATCAGATACAGAAGTGAGACAATGGTGATGAGCAATATCAGATGCAGAAGTGAGACAATGGTGATGAGCAATATCAGATGCAGCAGTAAGACAATGGTGATGAGCAATATCAGATGCAGAAGTGAGACAATGGTGATGGGCAATATCAGATGCAGAAGTGAGACAATGGTGATGGGCAATATCAGATGCAGAAGAGGGACACTGGTGATGAGCAATATCAGATGCAGCAGTGGGACAATGGTGATGGGCAATATCAGATGCAGAAGTGAGACAATGGTGATGGGCAATATCAGATGCAGAAGAGGGACAATGGTGATGAGCAATATCAGATGCAGAAGAGGGACAATGGTGATGAGCAATATCAGATGCAGAAGAGGGACAATGGTGATGAGCAATATCAGATGCAGAAGAGGGACAATGGTGATGAGCAATATCAGATGCAGAAGAGAGACAATGGTGATGAGCAATATCAGATGCAGAAGAGGGACAGTGGTGATGAGCAATATCAGATGCAGAAGAGGGACAATGGTGATGAGCAATATCAGATGCAGAAGAGAGACAATGGTGATGAGCAATATCAGATGCAGAAGAGGGACAATGGTGATGAGCAATATCAGATGCAGAAGAGGGACAATGGTGATGAGCAATATCAGATGCAGAAGAGGGACAATGGTGATGGGCAGTATCAGATGCAGAAGAGGGACAATGGTGATGGACAATATCAGATGCAGAAGAGGGACAATGGTGATGGCAATATCAGATACAGAAGAGAGAAAATGATGATGGGCAATATCAGATGCAGAAGTGAGACAATGGTGATGAGCAATATCAGATGCAGAAGTGAGACAATGGTGATGGGCAATATCAGATACAGAAGAGAGACAATGATGACGGTTGGAGAATCGGTTTTAGTCAGTTGTAGATGGCCATACATGCACTTGTCGGTGAAATTGAGAAAATCCCATGGTACCCATATATTTGATGAAGTAGCTAAGAATTGTGTGTACATTGATACATAAACGACATCAATCTATAATGGCATTGTGCCAAGTCGATACAGAGACATATCAGTTAAACCACGAGCGATGAGGATACAGAAAGTTAGATGCACAAACTAAACACAGAGCAATAGAGCGCATGGTTGTTTCTCTGCCACACAACTGGGTTACGTTCCTTTCTCTTATGGTTTGGCTCATCTACTGTCAGAGGCACTCATGTCACAAGCACCTGGATATAAGGTTAATGTGACTGTGGGAGGATATATCCGGCAAGATGAAAAGCATGTTCCAATGATGAACTAGATATATCAACAAACGACACGGATGTACACTTGGCACATTACCAATCATTAGGTGTATTGTTTGGACGATAGCAAGTGTTGACACGGAGGTTCAAATACACATTCATTAGTACAATGTTCCACAACATCCTGTTAGGCTCAAAGCGAACATTAGTGTCATTCCATGCCATCACCGACTGCGATACCACCTAAGAAATATGTGATGCACCAAACAAAACAATACACCGTATTGGAAATAGAGCTGCGTGAGACAACATGTAAGAATGCAGACAGTTTTATATACATGATATGCAACAAACTTTGATCTCTACAGATCTTGCAAGATTCCATATATGCCATGTTTGCAAACTCAGATCCGCTTCCTCCTACAAGTGATGAATTGATAGTTCATTTCATGAGACCACACTACCACTGTATTGTATGGAAACACTCCGATACTCCAAAACCACTGCTATCCCTACCGACATTGGCTGGAGAATAGATATTGATGCACTGGTTACTTATCCTGGAAATGTACCCAATTGTTATAGGGGACATGCCTGACCTGCACGAAATTACCTCACACATATCTATAGTTGCAATATGTACATTGGACATGCCACTTGCAATAAGTACATTGGACATGCCACTTGCAATAAGTACATTGGGCATGCCACTTGCAATAAGTACATTGGACATGCCACTTGCAATATGTACATTTGACATGCCACTTGCAATATGTACATTGGACATGCCACTTGCAATATGTACATTGGACATGCCACTTGCAATATGTACATTGGACATGCCACTTGCAATAAGTACATTGGACATGCCACTTGCAATAAGTATATTGGACATGTCACTTGCAATAAGTACATTGGACATGCCACTTGCAATATGTACATTGGGCATGTCACTTGCAATATGTACATTGGACATTCCACTTGCAATAAGTATATTGGACATTCCACTTGCAATAGGTACATTGGGCATGCCACTTGCAATAAGTACATTGGACATGCCACTTGCAATAAGTACATTGGGCATGCCACTTGCAATATGTACATTGGACATGCCACTTGCAATATGTACATTGGACATGCCACTTGCAATATGTACATTGGACATGCCACTTGCAATATGTACATTGGACATGTCACTTGCAATATGTACATTGGACATGCCACTTGCAATATGTACATTGAACATGCCACTTGCAATAAGTACATTGGACATGCCACTTGCAATAAGTACATTGGACATGTCACTTGCAATATGTACATTGTACATGCCACTTGCAATATGTACATTGGACATGCCACTTGCAATATGTACATTGGACATGCCACTTGCAATATGTACATTGGACATGCCACTTGCAATATGTACATTGGGCATGCCACTTGCAATACGTACATTGGACATGCCACTTGCAATATGTACATTGGACATGCCACTTGCAATATGTACATTGGACATGCCACTTGCAATATGTACATTGGACATGCCACTTGCAATATGTACATTGGACATGCCACTTGCAATATGTACATTGGATATGCCACTTGCAATATGTACATTGGACATGCCACTTGCAATATGTACATTGGACATGCCACTTGCAATATGTACATTGGACATGCCACTTGCAATATGTACATTGGACATGCCACTTGCAATATGTACATTGGACATGCCACTTGCAATATGTACATTGGACATGCCACTTGCAATATGTACATTGGGCATGCCACTTGCAATAAGTACATTGGACTAATATCAGTCCTAGCTAGGGTCTAAACAATGTTTACCTACATTGGGGAAGTCCATTTCTATTTATTGGTGTAACATTTTCTATGATTATTTCTAGTATATATGTTGCAAATGAATGTTAGTATATCGCGCACCTTGTCTAATTAGTTTCAATGAATGTTAGTATACCGCGAAACTTGTCTAATTAGTTTCAATGAATGTTAGTATATCGCGCGCCTTGTCTAATTAGTTTCAATGAATGTTAGTATACCGCGAAACTTGTCTAATTAGTTTCAATGAATGTTAGTATATCGCGAAACTTGTCTAATTAGTTTCAATGAATGTTAGTATACCGCGAAACTTGCCTAATTAGTTTCAATGAATGTTAGTATACCGCGAAACTTGCCTAATTAGTTTCAATGAATGTTAGTATACCGCGAAACTTGTCTAATTAGTTTCAATGGATGTTAGTATATTGCGCACCTTGTCTAATTAGTTTCAATGAATGTTAGTATATCGCGCACCTTGTCTAGTTAGTATCAATGAATGTTAGTATATCGCGAACAGTTTCAATGAATGTTAGTATATCGCGCACCTTGTCTAATTAGTTTCAATGAATGTTAGTATACCGCGAAACTTGTCTAATTAGTTTCAATGAATGTTAGTATATCGCGCACCTTGTCTAATTAGTTTCAATGAATGTTAGTATATCGCGAAATTTGTCTAATTAGTTTCAATGAATGTTAATATACCGCGAAACTTGTCTAATTAGTTTCAATGAATGTTAGTATATCGCGCACCTTGTCTAATTAGTTTCAATGAATGTTGTATACCGCGAACAGTTTCAATGAATGTTAGTATATCGCGCACCTTGTCTAATTAGTATCAATGAATGTTAGTATATCGCGAACAGTTTCAATGAATGTTAGTATATCGCGAACAGTTTCAATGAATGTTAGTATATCGCGCACCTTGTCTAATTAGTTTCAATGAATGTTAGTATACCGCGAACAGTTTCAATGAATGTTAGTATACCGCGAAACTTGTCTAATTAGTTTCAATGAATGTTAGTATACCGCTAAACTTGTCTAATTAGTTTCAATGAATGTTAGTATACCGCGAAACTTGTCTAATTAATTTCAATGAATGTTAGTATACCGCGAAACTTGTCTAATTAGTTTCAATGAATGTTAGTATACCGCGAAACTTGTCCAATTAGTTTCAATGAATGTTAGTATATCGCTATAATTAGTATCAGTCTGTGGTGAGGAATTAAACAGCACTAATAGTTCTAATCAGTGGCTTTCAGTGTAGCATTTGCTAATTGAAAACACAGCTGCAATAAGTATGCTCAGTATTGTAAACGTTTACGGTAGTTTCATGGTACATAGATTGGGTGGGGTCTCGCACAACTTAGGTTCTATGGCGACTCTCCAGCTGGTATTGGTGGAGGAAGGAAGGCCTCGGATTGGCTCCTTCGAGCAGTCTCCCAGGTTGAATTTCCCAAGCTGAATAGTTTCCTTACTCGAAATCATTCGACCCCCACCCCAGTTGTATTCTAACCTACAGCGGTGAGGGGTAAGTAACCGACCGTAACCACCCCAGTTGTATTCTAACCTACAGCGGTGAGGGGTAAGTAACCGACCGTAACCACCCCAGTTGTATTCTAACCTACAGCGGTGACGGGTAAGTAACCGACCGTAACCACTCCAGTTGTATTCTAACCTACAGCGGTGACGGGTAAGTAACCGACCGTAACCACCCCAGACAGCGGTGAGGGGTAAGTAACCGACCGTTACCACTCCAGTTGTATTCTAACCTACAGCGGTGAGGGGTAAATAACCGACCGTAACCACCCCAGACAGCGGTGAGGGGTAAGTAACCGAACGTTACCACTCCAGTTGTATTCTAACCTACAGCGGTGAGGGGTAAGTATCCGACCGTAACCACCCCCGTTGTATTCTGACCTACAGCGGTGAGGGGTAAGTAACCGACCGTAACCACCCCAGTTGTATTCTAACCTACAGCGGTGAGGGGTAAGTAACCGACCGTAACCACTCGGCCACGGAGACAACAGTCGTGCTAAATATAATATTAGCATGATTTGTAACATTACAACTCATAATTCTAGTAAAATGCATATATTTTATGCTGAAATAATGAATATGAAAATCGTCACTATTTCGATCGTATGGAATATTTTGTTCCTTAGTTTAAACATACTTAATTTAGTATACAGTTTAAACAATGAATATATTACACATATAACATACAGAAAAGGAATTATAATGTAATGTAATATATAATTCTTATATAATTATTCTACTATGAGTTTGTTCCTTAGCAGTAATAATAATAACAATAATAATAATAATAATACATATACGGTCTTACACTCTTGGTGATTTCATACACTATTTTATGAAACGATCTAATATCATTTTTATCATATTACCACAGTAACCACAACCATAACTGAGAAGAAAAATACGTTTCTGTATGCCAGTATAGTGTTAGCCTTACTACATTCAGCTGCATCCATACGCCGTAGTAAATAGTCCCTGATAATCAAGAAACTTATTTAGTTCATATTTAGCATTTTATTGAATAAACAGTTAATTTTCAACAAATTTATGTATGTACCATTAATGTCAAACCCCTTGCGGGGACCTAGACATGTTTTTCCTGTGCATGCTTAGCCGACAATAGCGGTTAACCAGTACTAAGCAATGTGTGTGAGGTGCCTTGCTCAATGACACTACATACGTGGCCTGACTGAGTATCGAACCGGACCGTTCGATTCCAAATCCGACGCTCTACCATTGGACCACGGACGCCACACAACAAATAAAGCATGCACACAAACAAAATTGCAAGCTGTCAGTGTCATGCCGCGACCAATCAGAATCCTTCCAGGTGTTATTAAACGTGTGGTCATACAAGATTTTATGACTTTACACTGAATTCAAGGAAATTATGTGAATGAACATGTAAGTAGTAAACACGAGATAACTAAGCGAACGTATAGTCTATAACCTATGTTCGAGAAATGTGTGATGTTCCTCATACAAGGTAGGTACCAGTCTGTAAGAAGAATTAGATGAATTTTAAAACATACAGTAATCACTATTTATTGCCAATTTTCTCAGCCGGTAATGCACACTTCTAAGTAATTGATTGTTTGCATATGTATAGACAATACACCAGGATGCATTCTCCATTAAACGTTCGATATGGTTTTGAGTATGTTAATCTTCTAGGTAATCATCTTTATGTTTATTATGAGGTAAGGAAATATATTTCGAATATTTCCATTCGAATTCAACAGCCTAGCTGCGTACATGTTATCAACTTTGATATGCAGTCTTGAAAATAATATAAAGCAAAGGCTATTCTAATCATACTTTTGTCGATAACGTTTACATGTCGCCTAACTGAAGGAAGTCGTGATAGCTCAGTGGTAGCGCGTTCGCTTCACGTGCGAAAGGCCCGGAGTTCGAGCACCGCTGGAGCCGTTACGAGTGTGCCCTTAGGCAAGGCATTTAAATTCCACGATGTCTTTTTTCTCTCCCTCGTGGAATGAGGTCTCGAGAGTGATTAATATAAGTTTTAAGAACTTGTTTCGCAATCGAGCGAAAATAATTTGTATAAATACCAACGAGATATATTTCTATATAATTGTGGTGTAAGATGCATTACTGCTATGACTTGTCTTTTTCTTGTCATATATAGTTTTGGGAGGGCGATAACAAATGTTGTTAAAACTTGTAGCTTCAACATATATCATATATCCATCGTATATCATGCATAATAAGTGTGTTCATTTGTTTGGCATTGTACATTTGAATATATAGATTGCAAACTAATTAAGAAATAATAAGTATCGTTCTTGTGCGTAGAAATATATCACTCAGGCCTTCGGCTTTCGTGATATATTTCTACGCATAAGAACTTCAAACTCGGGTTAGTCTGCGATATACCACGGTTGATACTTATTATTTCGATTCTAACACGACTTACTTCTAATAATTTTAGACGAGAATCAAAGGAGTATTTTCTTCAAACGCCGTGCTACTCCGCTGCATTTGGCTTTCCTCCCGCGTAAGGGGTGATGACGTTATTTGTTATGGAAACTATCAATCTAGTGCATAAATGAACAAAAGTTGTAACTGCTCAATAATTTTATTTATTTTGTCAAATAAAACTACAGAATAGTAACTTAAACGTTACTTAACAGAAAAACAAGACGGACAAGAGATTATCTGATTCTAAAAATAGCTCACTTCCGCGAATTCCCACGGTAGTATTTACAAACATCAGGTGACTTTCAGTCATAAAACTTTACACGCATTGTATAAATGGAATAGCCAAACCACGATGCGCGCGCAGCATAGTTCAAGGTAGGTATATCGCAGAATAACCCGAGGTAGATTTTACTCTATAAGTGTGTATGTTATTAGCTGGGTCGTGTTAGAATATGACTTAACTAAACTAGTTGAGAAGTACATGAATTCGTACATATGAGGAACTGGCTGGTGTAATGTCGGTGGTTCAACTCGAGTGCTCGCCAGGGGATTTACTCAACCAATAACGAAATATTAGAGAGATATATGGAGCGAAATATAGGCGATATATATAGGCGATATATAGGAGAGATATATAAGATATATTGAGCATACATGTATATATGAGAGTTATATGGAGATATATGGAGATATATATGGAGAGATATATGGAGGTATATATATATGGAGATATAATGGAGATATATTTGGAGATATATAATGGAGATATATATATGGAGAGATATATGGAGAGATATATGGAGATATATATATGGAGTATAATGGAGTTTTATATATATATGGAGATATAATGGAGATATATATGGAGTTATATAATGGAGATATATATATATATATATATATATATATATATATATATATATATATATATATGGAGATATAATGGAGTTATATATATGGAGATATATAATGGAGATATAATATGGAGAGATATATGGAGAGATATATGGAGATATAATGGAGATATATATGGAGATATATAATGGAGATATTATAATGGAGAGATTATAATGGAGAGATATATATATGGAGAAATATATGGAGTTATATAATGGAGATATATATGGAGATATATATAATGGAGATATATATAATGGAGATATATATGGAGATATATATGGAGATATATAATGGAGAAATATATAATGGAGAGAGATATATAATGGAGATATATAATGGAGATATATGGAGATATATATGGAGATATATATATGGAGATATATGGAGATATATATGGAGATATATATGGAGATATATAATGGAGATATATAATGGAGAGAGATATATAATGGAGAAATATATAATGGAGATATATGGAGATATATATGGAGATATATATGGAGATATATGGAGATATATATGGAGATATATATGGAGATATATAATGGAGATATATAATGGAGAGAGTATATATGGAGATATATAATGGAGATATGGAGATATATAATGGAGATATATAATGGAGATATATAATGGAGATATATATGGAGATATATATGGAGATATATATGGAGATATATAATGGAGAGATATAATGGAGATATATATGGAGATATATATGGAGATATATAATGGAGATATATAATGGAGATATATAATGGAGATATATAATGGAGAAATATATGGAGATATATATGGAGATATATAATGGAGATATATAATGGAGGTATATATGGAGAATATATGGAGAGATATATGGAGATATGGAGATATATGGAGATATATAATGGAGAGATATATGGAGATATATAATGGAGAGATATATGGAGATATAATGGAGAGATATATGGAGATATATATGGAGATATATAATGGAGATATATAATGGAGATATATAATGGAGGTATATATGGAGATATATAATGGAGAGATATATGGAGATATAATGGAGAGATATATGGAGATATATATGGAGATATATAATGGAGATATATAATGGAGATATATAATGGAGGTATATATGGAGATATATAATGGAGAGATATATGGAGATATAATGGAGAGATATATGGAGATATATATGGAGATATATAATGGAGATATATAATGGAGATATATAATGGAGGTATATATGGAGATATATAATGGAGAGATATATGGAGATATAATGGAGAGATATATGGAGATATATATGGAGATATATAATGGAGAGATATATGGAGATATAATGGAGAGATATATGGAGATATATATGGAGATATATAATGGAGATATATAATGGAGTTTTATAATGGAGGTATATATGGAGATATATAATGGAGAGATATATGGAGATATAATGGAGATATATATGGAGATATATATGGAGATATATAATGGAGAGATATATGGAGATATAATGGAGAGATATATGGAGATATATATGGAGATATATAATGGAGATATATAATGGAGATATATAATGGAGGTATATATGGAGATATATAATGGAGAGATATATGGAGATATAATGGAGAGATATAATGGAGATATATAATGGAGGTATATATGGAGATATATAATGGAGAGATATATGGAGATATAATGGAGAGATATATGGAGATATATAATGGAGATATATACTGGAGATATATGGAGATATAATGGAGGTATATAATGGAGATATATGATGGAGATATATATGGAGATATAATGGAGGTATATAATGTAGATATATGATGGAGATATATGGAGATATATATATATATATATGGAGATATAATGGAGGTATATAAGGAGATGTATTTTTAATCAATGGAAATACGCTCTAACTTGTTTCAATAAAGTCCTATTCGTGTAAATCAATGGCACAGATTCTAAGAATCGTGTATTCATATAATTGCACCGGTTATGAAACCAGAATTACACAAGTGTATTCTGTACACAAATCCAACAATTTATGAAACCAGAATTACACAAGTGTGTTCTGTACACAAATCCAACATTTTAAATGTACTATGAAATGTTATAATCTTATTTTGACGAGGAAAGTCATTGTTTCGTTCGGTTCGCTTCGTAGTTCCGTTTCGCCGTAACAAATCATATTAGCAAAGATGCTGTGCGTAAATCACATTTAGATTGTTTTATTAAACGTGCAGACATTTCTGGACAGAAAAATGACGTTAGCCAACTCTACAAACGTTATGAATTTAAATCAATATTCATCAAATGTAGCTGTTTTGTCGCCTCCATTGTCGAGTGTGTGTGTGTGTGTTTTTTTACGTTTATTTATCGTCGCTACCGGTTGCCCATATGAGCGACGCCTCCTGAAGATATTAGTTATTTTAGATTTTGGAGGATAGTGCATGATACAGACAGAGACCCATTCCAGAATCTCCTCTGGTTCTTTTACGTGCACGGTGTAAAGCACCGACACGAGACCTCGGTTTAACGTCCCATCTGAAAGACTGTTAATCTTATTAGGGTCAGACGGGGGATCGAACCTGCGATCCCTGGATTACCAGTCCAGCGTGTTACCACTGGACTACAGATCCGTCTGTAAGTTGTCGAGTGGTTACGGTCACTGACTTATATACCACTGTAACCTATCATCACTGATGGTCACGGCTTCGAGTCACACTAAGACCGTGTCGTGTCTCTTTATATGATAAAGTTGGCAGTTTCTTACGGAGGTTGGTGCACCAAGTATACTGTTTAACCGCTGGAGCCTGCTCAGGAAAGGTGTTGTTAGGTAAACTTTCCGTCGCTCAAATGGGCAACAGGTAGCAATGATAAATAAACATAAAACACAGCTGTTTTCATCAAACTTTACCGAATATCGAATTCAGGATACAAGTATGAATCAAACCATTGGTCCCTCAATTACGGTGCCTTCGAATGACAGTACTCTATAACCTCGAACCACAGCTCAATAGTGCCTCTGTGGTCAAGTGGTTACGGTCGCTGCAGTGTATACCACTGTAACCTATCATCACTGATGGTCACGGGTTCGAGCCCGCTGTTAGTTGGCAGTTTCAGAGACTGGTGCACCAAGTACTGGTTAACCGCTGGAGCCTGCCCATGGTTTGTGGGGTTAGGAACGCTGTCCGTCGCTCAAATGGACAACCGGCATGTGTTACGTTTATTTATCGTCGCTACAGGTTGCCCATATGAGCGACGCCTCCTGAAGAGATTAGTCGTTTTACATGTTTGGAGGATAGTGCAATGATATAGACAGAGATCCATTCCAGAGTATCCTCTGATTCTTCTACGTGTACGGTGTAAAGCACCGACACGAGACCTCGGTTTAAAGTCCATCTGAAAGATTGTTAGTTTTATTAGGGTTTATACAAATTTATTCTAGCTCGATTGCAAAACAAGTTTTTACAACTTATATAAATCGTTCTCTCGAGACCTCATTCCTGATGGAATCCATCGCCACGAGGGAGAGAGAAGAGGCAATGTGGTTTTATTAGGGTCAGACGGGGGATCGAACCTGCGATCCTTGGATTACCAGTCAAACATGTTAACCACTGAACAACAGATCCGTCTGCATCAGCAACCGGTAGCGACGTTAACTAACTTAAATAGTGCATTATTATTGCAGACACGGAAGTCACAAAGTGACAGAGAAACAATATAAGTCGTGAACATTTACAAATAAGACAGCAAGCATTGAACCTTAAGCACACCGCAATCTATGTTTGATCCACCACCCTGTACAATTCACGACAAATTAGTTTTAATTAAATACTCAAGTTATCTTCTCCGTAAAATGTTTTTGCAGAAGTACCAGTCATAATAACCAGGCAGAATATGCATCATGTTCTTCTCCTCTGCTGTTTAAAATAACTTTCATAATTATATCATACACATTTATTTTAGCTCGATTGCGAAACAAGTTTTTACAACTTATATAAATCGTTCTCGAGACCTCATTACAGATGGAATCCATCGTCACAAGGGAGAGAGAAGAGGCAATGTGGAATTTAAATGCCTTGCCTAAGGGCACAATCGTAACGGCTCCATCGGGGCTCGAACTCTGGACATTACGCGCCTGAAGCGAACGCGCTACCACTGCGCTATTACGACTTCCACGTGGAACTTTCATAATTGAACTGAACTCAAATCACACGAGGAGGTCTTTCATTCTAATCCATTTTCTGTATTTTGATATGTGTAATGTATGCATTGTTCAATATGTATTATATTGGGAAATAAAATATGTTTAAACTAAATCACATGTGTATGTATTCTAAAACACATTTATTATAAAACTGCAATATTTATACAATTTAATAAATGCCATACCTTTTTGTTAGTAGTAGAATCCTTTCAATTTGTTTTATTTTGTTTTATTTTAGAAAACGATACCATTTCTCAGTCATACTGTTTATAATATCGAAGCTGAAAATCGGCATGTCCGAACGCATGCATCGTCTAAATGACTAGCAGATGTAGCGACACTAGCAGTTTATATATGTATTTCCGCCATCATTCTTTCACTAATACTATTGTTTTCTATAAGTGCGCTGCTTATATCATGCATTCTAAATATGCTATTATCTCGAGCATACTATATTGTTTTCTGTAATTGCGCTGCCAACGAGGAGTGCGTCAAGCATTACCGACTCTCCAAACACAACCAATCACTGGGAGAGTATTCCAATACATTGTACAGAGAACTAGAGTTATGGCTAGAACTACAACACATGTAATATTACTAAATAAATTTCACACGTTCAGGTACAAGATTCAAACGTTCAATCCATGAATGAACAGACAGTCGTGATAGCGCAGTGGTAGCGCGTTCGCTTCTTCAGGTGCGAAAGATCCGCAGTTCGAACCCCGCTGGAGCCGTTACGATTGTGCCCTTAGGCAATGCATTTAAATTCCACATTGCCTCTTCTCTCTCCCTCGTGGCGATGGATTCCATCAGGAATGAGGTCTCGAGAGTGATTAATATAAGTTGTAAGAACTTGTTTCGCAATCGAGCTAAAATAAATTTGTATAAACTAAACTAATGAAGAGACACACTTATATTACTTCGACATCGAATAATGGGGGAACCAGAAGGTGATTAGTAATTAAATCATATTGCGTGCACAATGCCAATTCACATTCTCGTGTAACCGGTGGGCAATATATTGAGGTAAAACCAACATGCGATCTTGGTATATATTATTATATGTAGTAGTCTTGTTCTAGGACACGTTCAGATAGAGCATATATACACGGGTATATTAATACATGTAGTAGTCTTGTTCTAGGACACGTTCAGATAGAGCATATATACACGGGTATATTAATACATGTAGTAGTCTTGTTCTAGGACAAGTTCAGATAGAGCATATATACACGGGTATATTAATACATGTAGTAGTCTTGTTCTAGGACACGTTCAGATAGAGCATATATACACGGGTATATTAATACATGTAGTAGTCTTGTTCTAGGACACGTTCAGATAGAGCATATATACACGGGTATATTAATACATGTAGTAGTCTTGTTCTAGGACACGTTCAGATAGAGCATATATACACTGATATATTAATATATGTAGTAGTCTTGTTCTAGGACAAGTTCAGATATAGCATATATACACTGATATATTAATACATGTAGTAGTCTTGTTCTAGGACACGTTCAGATATAGCATATATACGCTGGTATATTAATATATGTAGTAGTCTTGTTCTAGGACACGTTCAGATAGAGCATATATACACTGATATATTAATATTTGTTCTAGGACACGTTCAGATATAGCATATATACGCTGGTATATTAATATATGTAGTAGTCTTGTTCTAGGACACGTTCAGATAGAGCATATAACACGATATATTAAATATATTAATACATGTAGTAGTATTGTTCTAGGACACGTTCAGATATAGCATATATACGCTGGTATATTAATATATGTAGTAGTCTTGTTCTAGGACACGTTCAGATAGAGCATATATACGCTGGTATATTAATACACGTAGTAGTATTGTTCTAGGACACGTTCAGATATAGCATATATACGCTGGTATATTAATATATGTAGTAGTCTTGTTCTAGGACACGTTCAGATAGAGCATATATACACTGATATATTAATACATGTAGTAGTATTGTTCTAGGACACGTTCAGATATAGCATATATACGCTGGTATATTAATATATGTAGTAGTATTGTTCTAGGATACGTTCAGATATAGCATATATACGCTGGTATATTAATACACTATATGACCGACCTGGTGGCAAGGCTATTCAAAGCTGTACAAAAATGAGTCAAATATATTAATGTTTCTAATTGAAAATGATAATGCATAAGATGCATATTACCTATTAGATATGTTCCATGAACACAAGTTTCATTAATATATTGCACAGCTATTGTTGTTGGAATCTATGTGTACATGGTTAGTGCAGCAACACGTGCCTCTAAATAGGCTGATTAGCTATCTAGTTTCTACACCTCCATTTCCTATTGATAACATCGATTAGATTAGATACTTATATTCACGTCTTTTACATCAAATAAACCCAACCTCTAATTAACGATGCTAAAATGCTATCGCAATATAAATGATATCATGATGCTATCAAGGCAGATAATTGATTGTACTATTATACTGTGATACACGTAGTACACGTGACTACCTCACACGAGTACTATATGTGCCACACGCGGTATATTGCACCAGTACTAGGTGTCACACGTGTTACACGTGGATATAGTGCGCAAGTATATAGGTGATATATGTGGTACACGTGACTACCTTGCACGAGTACTATATGTGCCACACGCGGTATATTGCAACAGTACTAAGTGTCACACGTGTTACACGTGGATATAGTGCGCAAGTATATAGGTGATATATGTGGTACACGTGACTACCTTGCACGAGTACTATATGGCCACACGCGGTATATTGTACCAGTACTAGGTGTCACACGTGTTACACGTGGATATATTGCGCAAGTATATAGGTGATATATGTGGTACACGTGTCTACCTTGCAAGTGTACTATATGGCCACATGCGGTATATTGTACCAGTATTAGGTGTCACACGTGTTACACATGGATATAGTGCGCAAGTATATAGGTGATATATGTGGTACACGTGTCTACCTTGCACGAGTACTATATGGCCACACGCGGTATATTGCACCAATACTAGGTACCACACGTGTTACACGTGGATATATCGCGCAAGTATATAAGTATATAGGTGATACAGGTGGTACACGTAACTACATTGCACGAGTACTATATGGCCACACGCGGTATATTGCACCAGTACTAGGTGTCACACGTGTTACACGTGGATATATCGCGCAAGTATATAAGTATATAGGTGATACACGTGGTACACGTAACTACATTGCACGAGTACTATGTGGCCACACGCGGTATATTGCACCAGTACTAGGTGTCACATGTGTTACACGTGGATATATCGCGTAAATATATAGGTGCCACACGTGGTTATATTGCTCTAGAACTAGGTGCAACACGTGGTTATATTGCTCTAGAACTAGGTGCAACACATGGTTATATTGCTCTAGAACTAGGTGCAACACATGGTTATATTGCTCTAGAACTAGGTGCCACACGTGGTTATATTGCTTTAGAACTAGATACCACACGTGGTTATATTGCTCTAGAACTAGGTGCCACACGTGGTTATATTGCTCTAGAACTAGATACCACACGTGGTTATATTGCTCTAGAACTAGGTGCACACGTGGTTATATTGCTCTAGAACTAGTCACACATGGTTATATTGCTCTAGAACTAGGTGCAACACGTGGTTATATTGCTCTAGAACTAGATACCACACGTGGTTATATTGCTCTAGAACTAGGTGCCACACGTGGTTATATTGCTCTAGAACTAGATACCACACGTGGTTATATTGCTCTAGAACTAGGTGCCACACGTGGTTATATTGCTCTAGAACTAGGTGCAACACATGGTTATATTGCTCTAGAACTAGGTGCAACACGTGGTTATATTGCTCTAGAACTAGATACCACACGTGGTATATTGCTCTAGAACTAGGTGCAACACGTGTTATATTGCTCTAGAACTAGATACCACACGTGGTTATATTGCTCTAGAACTAGGTGCCACACGTGGTTATATTGCTCTAGAACTAGATACCACACGTGGTTATATTGCTCTAGAACTAGGTGCAACACATGGTTATATTGCTCTAGAACTAGGTGCCACACGTGGTTATATTGCTCTAGAACTAGATACCACACGTGGTTATATTGCTCTAGAACTAGGTGCAACACATGGTTATATTGCTCTAGAACTAGGTGCAACACGTGGTTATATTGCTCTAGAATTAGGTGCAACAAGTGGTTATATTGCTCTAGAACTAGGTGCAACACGTTGTTATATTGCTCTATAACAAGGTGCAACACGTTGTTATATTGCTCTATACCTAGGTGCAACATGTGGTTATATTGCTCTAGAACTAGGTGCAACACGTTATTATATTGCTCTAGAACTAGGTGCAACAAGTGGTTATATTGCTCTAGACTTAGGTGCAACATGTGGTTATATTGATATAGAACTGTGAGCTACACGTAGTTATATTGCTCTAGAACTAGGTGCAACACGTTGTTATATTGCTCTAGAACTGTGAGCTACACGTAGTTATATTGCTCTAGAACTAGGTGCAACACGTTGTTATATTGCTCTATAACAAGGTGCAACACGTTGTTATATTGCTCTATACCTAGGTGCAACATGTGGTTATATTGCTCTATACCTAGGTGCAACATGTTGTTTTATTGCTCTAGACATAGGTGCAACATGTTGTTATATTGCTCTAGACCTAGGTGCAACACGTTGTTATATTGCTCTAGACCTAGGTGCAACATGTTGTTATATTGCTCTAGACCTAGGTGCAACATGTGGTTATATTGCTCTATAACTAGGTGCAACACGTTGTTATATTGCTCTATACCTAGGTGCAACATGTGGTTATATTGCTCTATACCTAGGTGCAACATGTTGTTATATTGCTCTAGACCTAGGTGCAACATGTTGTTATATTGCTCTAGAACTAGGTGCAACATGTTGATATATTGCTCTAGACCTAGGCACACGTTGTTATATTGCTCTAGACCTAGGTGCAACATATCGTTATATTGCTCTAGACCTAGGTGCAACACGTGGTTATATTGCTCTATACCTAGGTGCAACATGTTGTTATATTGCTCTAGACCTAGGTGCAACACGTGGTTATATTGCTCTATACCTAGGTGCAACACGTGGTTATATTGCTCTAGACCTAGCTGCAACACGTTGTTATATTGCTCTAGACCTAGGTGCAACACGTGGTTATATTGCTCTAGAACTAGTTGCAACATGTGGTTATATTGCTTTAGACCTAGGTGCAACATGTGGCTATATTGCTCTATAACTAGGTGCAACACGTTGCTATATTGCTCTATACCTAGGTGCAACACGTTGCTATATTGCTCTAGACCTAGGTGCAACACGTTGTTATATTGCTCTATACCTAGGTGCAACATGTTGTTATATTGCTCTAGACCTAGGTGCAACACGTGGTTATATTGCTCTATAACTAGGTGCAACACGTGGTTATATTGCTCTAGAACTATGTGCAACATGTGGTTATATTGCTCTAGAACTAGGGGCAACACGTGGTTATATTGCTCTAGAACTATGTGCAACACGTGGTTATATTGCTCTAGAACTAGGTGCAACATGTGGTTATATTGTTCTAGAATTAGGTGCAACACGTGGCTATATTGTTCTAGAATTAGGTGCAACACGTGGCTATATTGTTCTAGAATTAGGTGCAACATGTGGTTATATTGTTCTAGAACTAGGTGCAACACGTGGTTATATTGCTCTAGAAGTAGGTGCAACACGTGGCTATATTGTTCTAGAATTAGGTACTACATTAGTACACGAGGTGAACAGTTAATAAGAGTCCACTAGAAATATGCATGTAACTAATTACTCATAAGCCTTCTTTGTTTCATAATAGGCGATTAAACATCCTGGTAAATTGATATGCATGTGTTCTCTGATCTGTTTAATGGAATTGTTTCAAACGTTCTCCCAAAACGGTCATTAAGGAGTCTGCTATTTTATAAGAAAACGTTCTTTTCCACTTGGGTGCAATCTATACTGACTGCATTCAGTGGTTATTCACCCGGCGCCATCAGTTGTCCGTTTAGTATACAGAAGATTATTAGTATTTTTATTTGTATGGACAATGCAGAACACAGAAGACACACAGCTACAGAAGATTTTCTGGCTCAAAGTCTGGTCTGACTGGTCATAGGCCATGTTTGGTATCGAACTCTCCACTCCTGGATTCCCAGTCAAGCTTCCTGACCAATGGAGCACTGGACTACTGACCAATTGGATCAATTGCAATGAATAAAACTATATTGTAACGTTACATCTGATATAATAATTATTATTACTTATCTAGCATTCTCCTGGGACCTCTAGAATTCGCCTGGGACTTCTAGAATTCTCCTGGGACCTCTAGAATTATCCTGGGACTTCTAGAATGTTCCTGGAACTTCTAGAATTGGGACCGCAATTGAAAGTTAATGTGGTACGAATATTACTGGTAGACACCTTAGCTAACTTTTAGCAGATTTAATATATATATAAGTTATCCGTCAATAGTGTTGCATAATTTAGCATAGTATGTGTATTTTCAGCTACATTAGTTGTATTCAAAAGACAACCTTGTACATTGAAGCATAAGCTATGGGGAGAAAAGTTTGAAACTAAATATAATTCAAGTGTCTTAACTCGAAGGCTTTATAGACAAAAACCGATAGTTTTTTCAAAATTCCTGAATTTTCAGATGATAACAATTCTATAAAGTTGGGGACATGTGGATGTTTCCAGTAATATTATTTAATGTAAGTACTTCTAATATCTTTATATAACTGGCATTCCAATAAAAAATGGAATTCATCTTCTAGTATGTTGTACATAGGTTTATGACATCGCCGGGTTTCTATTGATATGAATGTTCTAATTCTTCATGCTAGCCTTGTATATAATGTATACTTCAACCTATGCTTAAAACAAACATAGTTGTGCATTCCCTACTCCTCGATATAACAAACATAGTTGTGCATTCCCTACTCCTCGATATAACAAACATAGTTGTGCATTCCCTACTCCTCGATATAACAAACATAGTTGTGCATTCCCTACTCCTCGATATAACAAACATAGTTGTGCATTCCCTACTCCTCGATATAACAAACATAGTTGTGCATTCCCTACTCCTCGATATAACAAACATAGTTGTGCATTCCCTACTCCTCGATATAACAAACATAGTTGTGCATTCCCTACTCCTCGATATAACAAACATAGTTGTGCATTCCCTACTCCTCGATATCAAACATAGTTGTGCATTCCCTACTCCTCGATATAACAACATAGTTGTGCATTCCCTACTCCTCGATATAACAAACATAGTTGTGCATTCCCTACTCCTCGATATAACAAACATAGTTGTGCATTCCCTACTCCTCGATATAACAAACATAGTTGTGCATTCCCTACTCCTCGATATAACAAACATAGTTGTGCATTCCCTACTCCTCGATATAACAAACATAGTTGTGCATTCCCTACTCCTCGATATAACAGACATAGTTGTGCATTCCCTACTCCTCGATATAACAAACATAGTTGTGCATTCCCTACTCCTCGATATAACAAACATAGTTGTGCATTCCCTACTCCTCGATATAACAAACATAGTTGTGCATTCCCTACTCCTCGATATAACAAACATAGTTGTGCATTCCCTACTCCTCGATATAACAAACATAGTTGTGCATTCCCTACTCCTTGATATAACAGACATAGTTGTGCATTCCCTACTCCTCGATATAACAAACATAGTTGTGCATTCCCTACTCCTCGATATAACAAACATAGTTGTGCATTCCCTACTCCTCGATATAACAACATAGTTGTGCATTCCCTATAACAAACATAGTTGTGCATTCCCTACTCCTCGATATAACAAACATAGTTGTGCATTCCCTACTCCTCGATATAACAAACATAGTTGTGCATTCCCTACTCCTCGATATAGCAAACATAGTTGTGCATTCCCTACTCCTTGATAAAACAAACATAGTTGTGCATTCCCTACTCCTCGATATAACAAACATAGTTGTGCATTCCCTACTCCTCGATATAACAAACATAGTTGTGCATTCCCTACTCCTCGATATAGCAAACATAGTTGTGCATTCCCTACTCCTCGATAAAACAAACATAGTTGTGCATTCCCTACTCCTCGATATAACAAACATAGTTGTGCATTCCCTACTCCTCGATATAACAAACATAGTTGTGCATTCCCTACTCCTCGATATAACAAACATAGTTGTGCATTCCCTACTCCTCGATATAACAAACATAGTTGTGCATTCCCTACTCCTCGATATAACAAACATAGTTGTGCATTCCCTACTCCTCGATATAGCAAACATAGTTGTGCATTCCCTACTCCTTGATAAAACAAACATAGTTGTGCATTCCCTACTCCTCGATATAACAAACATAGTTGTGCATTCCCTACTCCTCGATATAACAGACATAGTTGTGCATTCCCTACTCCTCGATATAACAAACATAGTTGTGCATTCCCTACTCCTCGATATAACAAACATAGTTGTGCATTCCCTACTCCTCGATATAACAAACATAGTTGTGCATTCCCTACTCCTCGATATAACAAACATAGTTGTGCATTCCCTACTCCTCGATATAACAAACATAGTTGTGCATTCCCTACTCCTCGATATAACAAACATAGTTGTGCATTCCCTACTCCTCGATATAACAAACATAGTTGTGCATTCCCTACTCCTCGATATAACAAACATAGTTGTGCATTCCCTACTCCTCGATATAACAAACATAGTTGTGCATTCCCTACTCCTCGATATAACAAACATAGTTGTGCATTCCCTACTCCTCGATATAGCAAACATAGTTGTGCATTCCCTACTCCTCGATAAAACAAACATAGTTGTGCATTCCCTACTCCTCGATATAACAAACATAGTTGTGCATTCCCTACTCCTCGATATAACAAACATAGTTGTGCATTCCCTACTCCTCGATATAACAAACATAGTTGTGCATTCCCTACTCCTTGATATAACAGACATAGTTGTGCATTCCCTACTCCTCGATATAACAAACATAGTTGTGCATTCCCTACTCCTCGATATAACAAACATAGTTGTGCATTCCCTACTCCTCGATATAACAAACATAGTTGTGCATTCCCTACTCCTCGATATAACAAACATAGTTGTGCATTCCCTAATCCTCGATATAGCAAACATAGTTGTGCATTCCCTACTCCTTGATAAAACAAACATAGTTGTGCATTCCCTACTCCTCGATATAACAAACATAGTTGTGCATTCCCTACTCCTCGATATAGCAAACATAGTTGTGCATTCCCTACTCCTTGATAAAACAAACATAGTTGTGCATTCCCTACTCCTCGATATAGCAAACATAGTTGTGCATTCCCTACTCCTCGATATAACAAACATAGTTGTGCATTCCCTACTCCTCGATATAACAGACATAGTTGTGCATTCCCTACTCCTCGATATAACAGACATAGTTGTGCATTCCCTACTCCTCGATATAACAGACATAGTTGTGCATTCCCTACTCCTTGATATAACAGACATAGTTGTGCATTCCCTACTCCTCGATATAACAAACTTAGTTGTGCATTCCCTACTCCTCGATATGGCAAACATAGTTGTGCATTCCCTACTCCTCGATATAACAAACATAGTTGTGCATTCCCTACTCCTCGATATAACAAACATAGTTGTGCATTCCCTACTCCTCGGTATAACAAACATAGTTGTGCATTCCCTACTCCTCGATATAGCAAACATAGTTGTGCATTCCCTACTCCTTGATAAAACAAACATAGTTGTGCATTCCCTACTCCTCGATATAACAAACATAGTTGTGCATTCCCTACTCCTCGATATAACAAACATAGTTGTGCATTCCCTACTCCTTGATATAATAGACATAGTTGTGCATTCCCTACTCCTCGATATAACAGACATAGTTGTGCATTCCCTACTCCTCGATATAACAGACATAGTTGTGCATTCCCTACTCCTCGATATAACAAACATAGTTGTGCATTCCCTACTCCTCGATATAACAAACATAGTTGTGCATTCCCTACTCCTTGATATAACAGACATAGTTGTACATTCCCTACTCCTCGATATAACAAACATAGTTGTGCATTCCCTACTCCTCGATATAACAAACATAGTTGTGCATTCCCTACTCCTCGATATAACAAACATAGTTGTGCATTCCCTACTCCTCGATATAACAAACATGATAAAATCCTAATGCCTGCAGCATTGTTTTGACCAGTTCTTCTTGTTTGGTAGGCGTTCTGTATCATTTATCATCAAATTATACATGTGTTTAATATATACTTGATTTCTACAGATCTTTAAACCAAACGTTTATTATTTGCAGTCTGAACAAGGGACTCTCCAGTGATAAATACGATGCATAGATAGTAAATTGTTAAACAATTTCAATTTCAACACGTATAAAAATCTTATAGTTCTCCTATTTCGGCCCTTTTTTGAAAATCATGACAGTGGTCTTCTTTGCATTGATAGGTAGCTTTAATTTATCACAGTATATGTTAAGTAAACTCAACCCAGTTTGAAGTTCATCTTCCGTATTTGATAGGATTACAATGTCGTCGGCATATAACATTAAAACAATTTAAACATTCCCAAATCAGTACCTTGAATACCATTTAAGATGATTTTTTCTTCCAGATCGCTTAGATACACCAAAAAAAGAATGGTGACTGACGGACCCCTAAGGAGCATATGAAACTGTCGCTTAACGAGTTATGTACCTCTATCCTTGATTTAACATTAGAATACATGCATCTCAAACGTTCAGTATTTGTCCTCTGACTCCTACTTTATAATTAATTTCAGCCAATTATTTTTTCTGACAACAAAATCAAAGGCTTTCGTGTAATCTACATAGCATACATAATGTTGTTTGTTTTCGTGTAATCAACATAGCATACATAATGTGGTTTGTTTTCGTGTAATCTACATAGCATACATAATGTTGTTTGTTTTCGTGTAATCTACATAGCATACATAATGTGGTTTGTTTTCGTGTAATCTACATAGCATACATAATGTGGTTTGTTTTCGTGTAATCTACATAGCATACATACTGTGGTTTGTTTTCGTGTAATTTACATAGCGTACATAATGTGGTTTGTTTTCGTGTAATCTACATAGCATACATAATGTGGTTTGTTTTCGTGTAATCTACATAGCATACATAATGTGGTTTGTTTTCGTGTAATCTACATAGCATACATAATGTGGTTTGTTTTCGTGTAATCTACATAGCATACATAATGTGGTTTGTTTTCGTGTAATCTACATAGCATACATAATGTGGTTTGTTTTCGTGTAATCTACATAGCATACATAATGTGGTTTGTTTTCGTGTAATCTACATAGCATACATAATGTGGTTTGTTTTCGTGTAATCTACATAGCATACATAATGTGGTTTGTTTTCGTGTAATCTACATAGCATACATAATGTGGTTTGTTTTCGTGTAATCTACATAGCATACATAATGTGGTTTGTTTTCGTGTAATCTACATAGCATACATAATGTGGTTTGTTTTCGTGTAATCTACATAGCATACATAATGTGGTTTGTTTTCGTGTAATCTACATAGCATACATACTGTGGTTTGTTTTCGTGTAATTTACATAGCGTACATAATGTGGTTTGTTTTCGTGTAATCTACATAGCATACATAATGTGGTTTGTTTTCGTGTAATCTACATAGCATACATAATGTGGTTTGTTTTCGTGTAATCTACATAGCATACATAATGTGGTTTGTTTTCGTGTAATCTACATAGCATACATAATGTGGTTTGTTTTCGTGTAATCTACATAGCATACATAATGTGGTTTGTTTTCGTGTAATCTACATAGCATACATAATGTGGTTTGTTTTCGTGTATCTACATAGCATACATAATGTGGTTTGTTTTCGTGTAATCTACATAGCATAAATAATGTGGTTTGTTTTCGTGTAATCTACATAGCATACATAATGTGGTTTGTTTTCGTGTAATCTACATAGCATACATAATGTTGTTTGTTTTCGTGTAATCTACATAGCATACATAATGTGGTTTGTTTTCGTGTAATCTACATAGCATGCATAATGTTGTTTGTTTTCGTGTAATCTACAAAGCATATATAATGTGGTTTGTTTTCGTGTAATCTACAAAGCATACATAATGTGGTTTGTTTTCGTGTAATCTACAAAGCATACATAATGTGGTTTGTTTTCGTGTAATCTACAAAGCATACATAATGTGGTTTGTTTTCATTAAGCATGTAATTAGCCAATGTAGAACAAAATGTTATCAACTGTTCCCATGTGTACTCGAAAATCTGCATGCGCCTCAATATATACTTGGTAATAATCTGCCCATTTGTAAGTCTTGTGTTTAAAATTCTCGAACATAATTCCCCCATGATACGAAGTAGTGTTATCTCCCTATAGTTTCCCGGTAAGCCTGGATCTCCCTTTTTATATCAATATATAATAAAGCCTTCTGATCATTGATTTGGAAAATATCCGTCATTGAAAAGTTAAAAAGTATATATATGCAAATATGAAATTAAAAACGGAATACCGTGTTTGAAAAATTCATTTAGGAAATGATCGGGTCCTCCTGTCCTTCCATGATCGGGTCCTCCTGTCCTTCCATGATCGGGTCCTTCCATGATCGGGTCCTCCTGTCCTTCAATGATCGGGTCCTCCTGTCCTTCCATGATCGGGTCCTCCTGTCCTTCCATGATCGGGTCCTTCCATGATCGGGTCCTCCTGTCCTTCAATGATCGGGTCCTCCTGTCCTTCCATGATCGGGTCCTCCTGTCCTTCCATGATCGGGTCCTCCTGTCCTTCCATGATCGGGTCCTTCCATGATCGGGTGCTCCTGTCCTTCCATGATCGGGTCCTTCCATGATCGGGTCCTTCCATGATCGGGTCCTCCTGTCCTTCCATGATTGGGTCCTCCTGTCCTTCCATGATCGGGTCCTCCTGTCCTTCCATGATCGGGTCCTTCCATGATCGGGTCCTCCTGTCCTTCCATGATCGGGTCCTCCTGTCATTCCATGATCGGGTCCTTCCATGATCGGGTCCTCCTGTCCTTCCATGATCGGGTCCTCCTGTCCTTCCATGATCGGGTCCTCCTGTCCTTCCATGATCGGGTCCTTCCATGATCGGGTCCTTCCATGATCGGGTCCTCCTGTCCTTCCATGATCGGGTCCTCCTGTCCTTCCATGATTGGGTCGTCCTTCCATGATCGGGTCCTTCCATGATCGGGTCCACCTGTCCTTCCATGATCGGGTCCTCCTGTCCTTCCATGATCGGGTCCTTCCATGATCGGGTCCTCCTGTCCTTCCATGATCGGGTCCTCCTGTCCTTCCATGATCGGGTCCTCCTGTCCTTCCATGATCGGGTCCTCCTGTCCTTCCATGATCGGGTCCTCCTGTCCTTCCATGATCGGGTCCTTCCATGATCGGGTCCTTCCATGATCGGGTCCTCCTGTCCTTCCATGATCGGGTCCTCCTGTCCTTCCATGATCCATGATCGGGTCCTCCTGTCCTTCCATGATCGGGTCCTTCCATGATCGGGTCCTCCTGTCCTTCCATGATCGGGTCCTCCTGTCCTTCCATGATCGGGTCCTCCTGTCCTTCCATGATCGGGTCCTCCTGTCCTTCCATGATTGGGTCGTCCTTCCATGATCGGGTCCTTCCATGATCGGGTCCACCTGTCCTTCCATGATCGGGTCCTTCCATGATCGGGTCCTTCCATGATCGGGTCCTCCTGTCCTTCCATGATCGGGTCCTCCTGTCCTTCCATGATCGGGTCCTCCTGTCCTTCCATGATCGGGTCCTCCTGTCCTTCCATGATCGGGTCCTTCCATGATCGGGTCCTCCTGTCCTTCCATGATCGGGTCCTCCTGTCCTTCCATGATCGGGTCCTTCCATGATCGGGTCCTCCTGTCCTTCCATGATCGGGTCCTCCTGTCCTTCCATGATCGGGTCCTCCTGTCCTTCCATGATCGGGTCCTTCCATGATCGGGTCCTTCCATGATCGGGTCCTCCTGTCCTTCCATGATCGGGTCCTCCTGTCCTTCCATGATCGGGTCCTCCTGTCCTTCCATGATCGGGTCCTCCTGTCCTTCCATGATCGGGTCCTCCTGTCCTTCCATGATCGGGTCCTCCTGTCCTTCCATGATCGGGTCCTCCTGTCCTTCCATGGGTCCTTCCATGATCGGGTCCTCCTGTCCTTCCATGATCGGGTCCTCCTGTCCTTCCATGATCGGGTTCCTCCTGTCCTTCCATGATCGGGTCCTCCTGTCCTTCCATGATCGGGTCCTTCCACGATCGGGTCCTTCAATGATCGGGTCCTACTGTCCTTCCATGATCCTGTCCTCCTGTCCTTCCATGATCGGGTCCTCCTGTCCTTCCATGATCGGGTCCTCCTGTCCCTCCATGATCGGGTCATCCTGTCTTTCCATTATTTAAATCCGTGCATGCATGAAATATTTCCGCTTCATTAATTTCTACATCAAGTTCCTCAAACATGCATTGTAATTCTCCTTTTTAAAAAAACGTTCATTAAAGCATAATGCGTCTTCGTCATGCTGCAAAAACACAGATTATTTATAGCTTTAAAATAATCTGCAAATTATTGTTTCGAAATAGTTCCGTTTTGAGTTTATTGCAAGTGTTTTTCAATAATGAATAACTTCGGGTGAATCTAATTTATTGTAACGTTTTCCCCTGATACCTTGAATGTTTAAGAGTGAGAACGATAATGCACGTTTCTCCTCTGCATCCTAGCTGCACGTGCTCCCCATTTCGTGCCCAATGAGACCGGCGTACCTATATCACATGTTGGGTTTGTCCCAGTTCTATTTTTAGACACTGTTCTACATCTTGGTTTACACGTGACTTACAATGTTGTTGATTTGGATCGACTCTGTTTTCTTGGGATTTTTCTGTTTATTTATGCTTTTAATTTGCGTCACATGAGATTTCCTATATGTGTTCCATTGAAACTATATGTGTTCCATTGAAACTATATGTGTTCCATTGAAACTATATGTGTTCCATTGAAACTATATGTGTTCCATTGAAACTATATGTGTTCCATTGAAACTATATGTGTTCCATTGAAACCATATGTGTTCCATTGAAACCATATGTGTTCCATTGAAACTATATGTGTTCCATTGAAACTATATGTGTTCCATTGAAACTATATGTGTTCCATTGAAACTATATGTGTTCCATTGAAACTATATGTGTTCCATTGAAACTATATGTGTTCCATTGAAACTATATGTGTTCCATTGAAACTATATGTGTTCCATTGAAACCATATGTGTTCCATTGAAACCATATGTGTTCCATTGAAACTATATGTGTTCCATTGAAACTATATGTGTTCCATTGAAACTATATGTGTTCCATTGAAACTATATGTGTTCCATTGAAACTATATGTGTTCCATTGAAACTATATGTGTTCCATTGAAACTATATGTGTTCCATTGAAACTATATGTGTTCCATTGAAACTATATGTGTTCCATTGAAACTATATGTGTTCCATTGAAACCATATGTGTTCCATTGAAACTATATGTGTTCCATTGAAACCATATGTGTTCCATTGAAACCATATGTGTTCCATTGAAACCATATGTGTTCCATTGAAACCATATGTGTTCCATTGAAACCATATGTGTTCCATTGAAACTATATGTGTTCCATTGAAACCATATGTGTTCCATTGATGCCATATGTGTTCCATTGAAACCATATGTGTTCCATTGAAACCATATGTGTTCCATTGATGCTATATATGTTCCATTGATGCTATATGTGTTCCATTGAAACCATATGTGTTCCATTGATGCTATATGTGTTCCATTGAAACCATATGTGTTCCATTGAAACTATATGTGTTCCATTGAAACCATATGTGTTCCATTGATGCTATATGTGTTCCATTGAAACCATATGTGTTCCATTGAAACTATATGTGTTCCATTGAAACTATATGTGTTCCATTGAAACTATATGTGTTCCATTGAAACTATATGTGTTCCATTGAAACTATATGTGTTCCATTGAAACTATATGTGTATATTGCTTCGTTTTAGAGCTCCATGCATGCATAGTTTACTTAAGAAGTCAATGGAAGTGGAATTTCGCAGTGTTCGGTGACCGCCGTAACCCCACGCCTTGACCCAATCATATCCTCCTAGTCCAACCCTTTATATACCCACATAGTTTCAGCAAAATCCATCCACAACGTTCGGAGTTATCCTGTCCACAGACAGACACATAGACGCAACAAAAAACAATAACCATACCCCGAACAGTATTAGTATGAGTGCAGAATTGGCATAATGAAGTACAATTGGAATGCTAAAACCATAGGTTATGTGGATAACTACCTTCTCAACCGTCTATTGGATTCGTCTTGGATAGCTCACAGCCCTAGACACATGTCAATATCATTCATCAACCATTTATGTTTTGTCTTCTCTGAGAACACATTATAAGTTGAACACATGGTGTGATTTGAATCGCATGTCCAATCAATGCATCAACAACTACGGTCATGTATATTCTTCAAGACCGAAGGATTTGAATCGCATGTCCAATCAATGCATCAACAACTACGGTCATGTATATTCTTCAAGGCCGAAGGATTTGAATCGCATGTCCAATCAATGCATCAACAACTAAGGTCATGTATATTCTTCAAGGCCGAAGGATTTGAATCGCATGTCCAATTAATGCAACAACAACTACGGTCATGTATATTCTTCAAGGCCGAATGATTTGAATCGCATGTCCAATCAATGCAACAACAGCTAAGGTCATGTATATTCTTCAAGGCCGAAGCCTATTCATACCGATGCTCGTAATATTTATTTTAGAAATGACATAATAACATGTAACTCTGAAGATAAACTTCTTGGGATAACAATAGACAATACACTGTCTTGGAACTCCCAAATTGATACTGTTATCAAGAAATGTAATTCCTTGTTATATTTATTGTCTCGTATCAAACCATTCCTTTCCATACACATGGGCAAGGTGATTGTTAATTCCTACATTTTGCCCCATCTAGACTACTGTTGTGTCATTTGTGGGAAATGTAATGCATATTTAGAAGATAAAATTGTTAGGTGTCAAAATCGATCTCCAAGACTAAATCTTGACAAAGATTTTTACAGTCCTTCTTCCGAACTTTTCTCAACTCTCAATTGGATGACTTTCACAGAAAAGGTTAGCTTTCAAAAAGCAATATTAATGTTTAAAACACTCAATGGCCTAACACCTGACTATCTACAAGTCATTCAGATATACTTCCGTTATTCGAACTCAAAACTTGCGATCATCCGCCAATCTCCAACTTTACCCCCCTAAACTAACTGCTGAACATTTTAGACAATCATTCTTATAGTCAGGGTCACATTTATGGAATTCCCTCCCTTATCACATCAAATTATAATTATACATGAATATAAGTATTAATTCTTGCAGCTTATAACACGTTTTTATCTTATTTCCTATGAAAGTTTTACTGGTCATTGTTTACATGTTTCATTATGCTAGTTGATGTATTAGTTTGTTGAGGGTCTCATGGTAGATTGGTTTAATTGTGCAAATGAGTCCACTCGTTAAATAAAGTCCTTATTATTATTATTATTATTATTATTATACATGCTAATTTCCTTCATAAATGTCCTTGTGATTTGCAGCTCAATATGCTGCTCGACTATAATAAGTGTTGTATGCTTATTCTAATGTCTGTTAACTTCCTCTTCTAATGAGAGTGTCGAAAAAGACTACGCATTTGCAATAGCGTCATGGATGAATTGATGGCGTAGGTATTCAAAATGTAATTCTAACATGATCCAGCTAATAACATACATACTTGTAGAGTAAAATCTACCTCGGGTTATTATGCGATATACCTACCTTGAACTATGCTGCGCGCACCGTGTTTTGGCTATTCCATTTATACAATGCATGTAAAGTTTTATGAATGAAAGTCACGTGATGTTTGTAAATACTACCGTGGGAATTCGCGGAAGTGAGCTGTTTTTAGAATCAGATAATCTCTTGTCCGTCTTGTTTTTCTGTTAAGTAACGTTTCAGTTACTATTATGTACAGTTTTATTTGACAAAATAAATAAAATTATTGATCAGTTACAACTTGTGTTCACTTATGCACTAGATTGATAATTTCCATAAAAAATAACGTCATCACCCCTTACGCGGGGGTAAATTTCGAAAGCCAAATGCAGCGGCGTTTGAAGAAAATACTCCTTTGATTCTAGTCTAAAATTATTAGAAGTAAGTCGTGTTAGAATCAAAATAATAAGTATCAACCGTGGTATATCGCAGAATAACCCGAGGTAGTATAACCGTGGTATATCGCAGAATAACCCGAGGTAGTATAACCGTGGTATATCGCAGAATAACCCGAGTTTGTATAACCGTGGTATATCGCAGAATAACCCGAGTTTGTATAACCGTGGTATATCGCAGAATAACCCGAGTTTGTATAACCGTGGTATATCGCAGAATAACCCGAGTTTGTATAACCGTGGTATATCGCAGAATAACCCGAGTTTGTATAACCGTGGTATATCGCAGAATAACCCGAGTTTGTATAACCGTGGTATATCGCAGAATAACCCGAGTTTGTATAACCGTGGTATATCGCAGAATAACCCGAGTTTGTATAACCGTGGTATATCGCAGAATAACCCGAGTTTGTATAACCGTGGTATATCGCAGAATAACCCGAGTTTGTATAACCGTGGTATATCGCAGAATAACCCGAGTTTGTATAACCGTGGTATATCGCAGAATAACCCGAGTTTGTATAACCGTGGTATATCGCAGAATAACCCGAGTTTGTATAACCGTGGTATATCGCAGAATAACCCGAGTTTGTATAACCGTGGTATATCGCAGAATAACCCGAGTTTGTATAACCGTGGTATATCGCAGAATAACCCGAGTTTGTATAACCGTGGTATATCGCAGAATAACCCGAGTTTGTATAACCGTGGTATATCGCAGAATAACCCGAGTTTGTATAACCGTGGTATATCGCAGAATAACCCGAGTTTGTATAACCGTGGTATATCGCAGAATAACCCGAGTTTGTATAACCGTGGTATATCGCAGAATAACCCGAGTTTGTATAACCGTGGTATATCGCAGAATAACCCGAGTTTGTATAACCGTGGTATATCGCAGAATAACCCGAGTTTGTATAACCGTGGTATATCGCAGAATAACCCGAGTTTGTATAACCGTGGTATATCGCAGAATAACCCGAGTTTGTATAACCGTGGTATATCGCAGAATAACCCGAGTTTGTATAACCGTGGTATATCGCAGAATAACCCGAGTTTGTATAACCGTGGTATATCGCAGAATAACCCGAGTTTGTATAACCGTGGTATATCGCAGAATAACCCGAGTTTGTATAACCGTGGTATATCGCAGAGTAACCCGAGTTTGTATAACCGTGGTATATCGCAGAATAACCCGAGTTTGTATAACCGTGGTATATCGCAGAATAACCCGAGTTTGTATAACCGTGGTATATCGCAGAATAACCCGAGTTTGTATAACCGTGGTATATCGCAGAATAACCCGAGTTTGTATAACCGTGGTATATCGCAGAATAACCCGAGTTTGTATAACCGTGGTATATCGCAGAATAACCCGAGTTTGTATAACCGTGGTATATCGCAGAATAACCCGAGTTTGTATAACCGTGGTATATCGCAGAATAACCCGAGTTTGTATAACCGTGGTATATCGCAGAATAACCCGAGTTTGTATAACCGTGGTATATCGCAGAATAACCCGAGTTTGTATAACCGTGGTATATCGCAGAATAACCCGAGTTTGTATAACCGTGGTATATCGCAGAATAACCCGAGTTTGTATAACCGTGGTATATCGCAGAATAACCCGAGTTTGTATAACCGTGGTATATCGCAGAATAACCCGAGTTTGTATAACCGTGGTATATCGCAGAATAACCCGAGTTTGTATAACCGTGGTATATCGCAGAATAACCCGAGTTTGTATAACCGTGGTATATCGCAGAATAACCCGAGTTTGTATAACCGTGGTATATCGCAGAATAACCCGAGTTTGTATAACCGTGGTATATCGCAGAATAACCCGAGTTTGTATAACCGTGGTATATCGCAGAATAACCCGAGTTTGTATAACCGTGGTATATCGCAGAATAACCCTAGTTTGTATAACCGTGGTATATCGCAGAATAACCCGAGTTTGTATAACCGTGGTATATCGCAGAATAACCCGAGTTTGTATAACCGTGGTATATCGCAGAATAACCCGAGTTTGTATAACCGTGGTATATCGCAGAAAAAAAGAATAACCCGAGTTTGTATAACCGTGGTATATCGCAGAATAACCCGAGTTTGTATAACCGTGGTATATCGCAGAGTAACCCGAGTTTGTATAACCGTGGTATATCGCAGAGTAACCCGAGTTTGTATAACCGTGGTATATCGCAGAGTAACCCGAGTTTGTATAACCGTGGTATATCGCAGAATAACCCGAGTTTGTATAACCGTGGTATATCGCAGAGTAACCCGAGTTTGTATAACCGTGGTATATCGCAGAGTAACCCGAGTTTGTATAACCGTGGTATATCGCAGAATAACCCGAGTTTGTATAACCGTGGTATATCGCAGAATAACCCGAGTTTGTATAACCGTGGTATATCGCAGAATAACCCGAGTTTGTATAACCGTGGTATATCGCAGAATAACCCGAGTTTGTATAACCGTGGTATATCGCAGAATAACCCGAGTTTGTATAACCGTGGTATATCGCAGAATAACCCGAGTTTGTATAACCGTGGTATATCGCAGAATAACCCGAGTTTGTATAACCGTGGTATATCGCAGAATAACCCGAGTTTGTATAACCGTGGTATATCGCAGAATAACCCGAGTTTGTATAACCGTGGTATATCGCAGAATAACCCGAGTTTGTATAACCGTGGTATATCGCAGAATAACCCGAGTTTGTATAACCGTGGTATATCGCAGAATAACCCGAGTTTGTATAACCGTGGTATATCGCAGAACCCGAGTTTGTATAACCGTGGTATATCGCAGAATAACCCGAGTTTGTATAACCGTGGTATATCGCAGAGTAACCCGAGTTTGTATAACCGTGGTATATCGCAGAATAACCCGAGTTTGTATAACCGTGGTATATCGCAGAATAACCCGAGTTTGTATAACCGTGGTATATCGCAGAATAACCCGAGTTTGTATAACCGTGGTATATCGCAGAATAACCCGAGTTTGTATAACCGTGGTATATCGCAGAATAACCCGAGTTTGTATAACCGTGGTATATCGCAGAATAACCCGAGTTTGTATAACCGTGGTATATCGCAGAATAACCCGAGTTTGTATAACCGTGGTATATCGCAGAATAACCCGAGTTTGTATAACCGTGGTATATCGCAGAATAACCCGAGTTTGTATAACCGTGGTATATCGCAGAATAACCCGAGTTTGTATAACCGTGGTATATCGCAGAATAACCCGAGTTTGTATAACCGTGGTATATCGCAGAATAACCCGAGTTTGTATAACCGTGGTATATCGCAGAATAACCCGAGTTTGTATAACCGTGGTATATCGCAGAATAACCCGAGTTTGTATAACCGTGGTATATCGCAGAGTAACCCGAGTTTGTATAACCGTGGTATATCGCAGAATAACCCGAGTTTGTATAACCGTGGTATATCGCAGAATAACCCGAGTTTGTATAACCGTGGTATATCGCAGAATAACCAGAGTTTGTATAACCGTGGTATATCGCAGAATAACCCGAGTTTGTATAACCGTGGTATATCGCAGAATAACCCGAGTTTGTATAACCGTGGTATATCGCAGAATAA
>CM026404.1:44132694-44157372 GCA_014843695.1 Archivesica marissinica | reverse complement strand
GTTCTTGTACTCGACAGTGAAGTTGATGGTTGTAGTTGTGTTCTTGTACTCGACAGTGAAGTTGATGGTTGTAGTTGTGTTCTTGTACTCGACAGTGAAGTTGATGGTTGTAGTGGTGTTCTTGTACTCGACAGTGAAGTTGATGGTTGTAGTTGTGTTCTTGTACTCGACAGTGAAGTTGATGGTTGTAGTGGTGTTCTTGTACTCGACAGTGAAGTTGATGGTTGTAGTGGTTTTCTTGTACTCGACAGTGAAGTTGATAGTTGTAGTGGTGTTCTTGTACTCGACAGTGAAGTTGATAGTTGTAGTGGTGTTCTTGTACTCGACAGTGAAGTTGATGGTTGTAGTGGTTTTCTTGTACTCGACAGTGAAGTTGATGGTTGTAGTTGTGTTCTTGTACTCGACAGTGAAGTTGATGGTTGTAGTTGTGTTCTTGTACTCGACAGTGAAGTTGATGGTTGTAGTTGTGTTCTTGTACTCGACAGTGAAGTTGATGGTTGTAGTTGTGTTCTTGTACTCGACAGTGAAGTTGATGGTTGTAGTTGTGTTCTTGTACTCGACAGTGAAGTTGATGGTTGTAGTTGTGTTCTTGTACTCGACAGTGAAGTTGATGGTTGTAGTTGTGTTCTTGTACTCGACAGTGAAGTTGATGGTTGTAGTGGTGTTCTTGTACTCGACAGTGAAGTTGATGGTTGTAGTTGTGTTCTTGTACTCGACAGTGAAGTTGATGGTTGTAGTTGTGTTCTTGTACTCGACAGTGAAGTTGATGGTTGTAGTTGTGTTCTTGTACTCGACAGTGAAGTTGATGGTTGTAGTGGTGTTCTTGTACTCGATAGATTGAGTATAATTGATAGATGTAGTTGGTTGCGAACAGAAATATCTCGCATCATGTGCAATAAGATAAAAGAAGGAAATAATTGCTTCGCGATCATTAATTACATTATAGTAATGGAATTCACCTCCGATATTAAGATGCTTGCATCTTGGGCGTTTCGACATGATACATATTGTAATAAAAACAATTACAGAAGCAGACTGATTGTTCAGATGGTGTTCCCTGCCACCTGTAAGTGCAGATACAGTAGAGGCAGTGGCCATGTTTTGTTGTTACCAGTGCTTTTAATAACGAGGATGGGGTTGTCCTTTGGAACTTGTATTCAATACTTCTTTACACTTATTATTAGCAACTTGCATCATACACTTACACTCGGTGATTAAATCCAGCATAATATTTAGATATACGGACGACCCTGACCAATATAGTTACCAAGAATCAGAAGTCTAGGTTGACTTCAACATACCAACCCAACAAACATGTGGGTCATCCGAGCCATTTTGGATACCAAGCATGACTACCGAAGTCACACCGGTTCTCAGCTACATGGGCGCTGCCGGATAAATGTGTCCACAATGCGCAGGAGACAAACACGTGTACCTGATGAGTTACTATAATGAGGTTTCATGAACAAGCCCGAGGACAGTTTATAAACTTGTGTGTTTTACGTTTATTTATCGTCGCTACCGGTTGTCCATATGAGCGACGCCTCCTGAAGAGATTAGTTATTTTATATTTTGGAGGATAGTGCATGATACAGACAGAGACCCATTCCAGAATCTCCTCTGGTTCTTTTACGTGCACGATGTAAAGCACCGACACGAGACCTTGGTTTAACGTCCCATCTGAAAGACTGTTAATTTTATTAGGGACAGACGGGGGATCGAACCTGCGATCCCTGGATTACCAGTCCAGCGTGTTACCACTGGACTACATATCCGTCTGTAGAAACCCGAGGAATTCACCACGGACAGTTTATAAACTGTGCGTGGTGCGTCTATTAAACTGTCCGCGGACGTAAACAACCAATCAGGGACAAAGAAATGTCCCACGGACAGTTTATAAACTGTGCGTGGATATTTCTTGGTCTATGGTTGCTTGTTTACGTCCGTGGATATTTTATCAACTGTCAGCGGGCAGTGTCTTGGTGTCTGACAGGTTGCTTACGTCCGCGGGTTAAATAAAGCCGCGCGAACAGTCTTAAACTGATTAAAATAAAATGCCCGCGCGCAGTAAACTGTCCATGTGGAGTTTCTGTGTCCCTGATTGGCTGTTTACGTCCGAGGACGGTTTAGTAAACTTCGCACACAGTACAGTCTATAAACTGTGCTTGGATGAATTCCTCGTTTTGTCCAGGAAACCGCGTCACATAGTTACCCAGTGAGACATGTATTATATGATGTTTATGTAAGTGCTGTTGGTGAATATTGTGAGTATGAATACCACCACATACATGATACATACTGGTGAGGTAGGTTTGGTTTTCAAAAAGATTAAACACATTAAAACGTAATTAATAGTTCTGCAGGCATCTATGGAAGAAGATGTGTTGGTGTATAATACTAATTGTATAATGACCACCACCACATGATACAGGTAACTTGCATTCGTTGCTGATTGCCTGTTAGCATCGAGCTAAGCATGCCCGTTTGCAATGGCATGGACGCATTCTAAGATAAGGTAAAGGAATGAAACATAAAAGCAAAGAATGTGAAATCAGAAAATTCCATGCATCATGAAACCATTCTTATTGCGTTCTACGAAGTTTGTTTAATCATGTTGTATTAACCCCCGCCGTTATGAATTGGAGGGTTATTGTTTTGGCTGCGTCTACGTGTATGTGTCTATCTCGTATACGTGTGTGTCTATCTCGTCTATGTGTGTGTCTATCTCGTCTACGTGTGTGTCTATCTCGTATACGTGTGTGTCTATCTCGTATACGTGTGTGTCTATCTCGTATACGTGTGTGTCTATCTCGTCTACGTGTGTGTCTATCTCGTCTACGTGTGTGTCTATCTCGTATACGTGTGTGTCTATCTCGTCTACGTGTGTGTCTATCTCGTCTACGTGTGTGTCTATCTCGTATACGTGTGTGTCACTCTCGTCTACGTGTGTGTCTATCTCGTCTACGTGTGCGTCTATCTCGTATACGTGTGTGTCTATCTCGTCTACGTGTGTGTCTATCTCGTCTACGTGTGTGTCTATCCCGTTTACGTGTGTGTCTATCTCATCTACGTGTGTGTCTATCTCATATACGTGTGTGTCACTCTCGTCTACGTGTGTGTCTATCTCATCTACGTGTGTGTCTATCTCGTATACGTGTGTGTCACTCTGGTCTACGTGTGTGTCTATCTCGTCTACGTGTGTGTCTATCTCGTATACGTGTGTGTCTATCTCATATACGTGTGTGTCACTCTCGTCTACGTGTGTGTCACTCTCGTCTACGTGTGTGTCACTCTCGTATACGTGTGTATCTATCTCATATACGTGTGTGTCACTCTGGTCTACGTGTGTGTCTATCTCGTCTACGTGTGTGTCTATCTCGTATACGTGTGTGTCTATCTCATATACGTGTGTGTCACTCTCGTCTACGTGTGTGTCACTCTCGTATACGTGTGTATCTATCTCATATACGTGTGTGTCACTCTCGTCTACGTGTGTGTCACTCTCGTATACGTGTGTATCTATCTCGTCTACGCGTGTGTCACTCTCGTATACGTGTGTATCTATCTGGTCTACGCGTGTGTCACTCTCGTATACGTGTGTATCTATCTCGACTACGCGTGTGTCACTCTCGTATACGTGTGTATCTATCTCGTATACGTGCGTGTCTATCTCGTATACGTGTGTATCTATCTCATATACGTGTGTGTCACTCTCGTCTACGTGTGTGTCTATCTCGTATACGTGCGTGTCTATCTCGTATACGTGTGTATCTATCTCGTCTACGTGTGTGTCTATCTCGTCTATATATGTGTATATCTCGTATACGTATGTATCTTTCTAGTCTACGTGCGTGCGTGCGTGCGTGCGTGCGTGCGTGCGTGCGTGCGTGCGTGCGTGCGTGCGTGCGTGCGTGCGTGCGTACGTGCGTGCGTGCGTGCGTGCGTGCGTGCGTGCGTGCGTGCGTGCGTGCGTGCGTGTGTATGTGTGTGTGTGTGTCGTCTTCAAATGTGTCTATCTCGTCTATACATGTGTCTGTCTCGTCTATTTGTGCATCTGTCAGGATAACTAAACAACTTCTAGATGGTATGTGGATATATAGAGGAGGAAGTGATTCAATTGGGGGATAAATTTGTCCAAGACAAGTGGTCAGTGAAGGCATGTTTCGCTGCATCTGTGTGTGTGTCTGTCTGTGGAAGGATACTTTAAAACGTTGTCGCTGGATTTGGCTGAAACTGTTTGGGTATATAGAATGTTGGTCCAGATGGCAGTGGGTCGATATTGGAATATATCGATCACAGCCTGTTGTCAGTACCGGTAGCGAAGTATCACCCATTGATTATATACACAGTCAAGTAAGGCGTATGTTGTGTGTGAAATACCAGCGCGGGGTTTACATCATTCCGAGTGATATCATCTAGTTGGATTTTTGGAATATTTAGGATATTCATAGCAAAACCAAGTACACCTCCAAAACGGATATGCATAATTATATATGCTAAAGCAAACTTGTTCGCATCACCCACGCCAGTATAGCATAATTGCAAGTGTTTGATAGTACTACTGACAGTTGGCAGTTTCTTACGGAGGTTGGTGCACCCAAGTACTGGTTAAACGCTGGAGCCTGCCCAGGAAAGGTGTTGTTAGGTAAACTGCCCGCCGGCGATATAGCCCAAAATGGTGCTGATGCAGGCGTAAAACCCGAAATATAACATTAATATAACTACTGACGTGCATCGGTTGCAGACGGAACGTGTGTAACATAATCGATGAATACGAACATGTACAAATATGTAGATTTAATGAATTGATACATTCATGAGTTATCGTTTAAATTCATAGTATCGATCACTACACTCCATATCTGAGAGGAATTCATTCTCGTCGATGAATTCAGAACTTAATATACATGTGTTGTTCATTAAATTTATTTAGGGGATTGGTTTCCAAAATACATGTACATATAGAAACAAGGCTATGGAATGGGCCATTCTACAACAGATTTACCTTGAAAAAAAAATGCTGATCATATTAATATAATTATCAGGCTTCAGCAGGTCAGGTAACCCATGGCGGTGTTATATGTTTGCAGGATGGATTGACGTTTGGGGTGTCACGCCGTGTGTTGCATCATTGCAACTAGTTGTAGGAGGGACAGTCGCGTGAGTGAAACCTGGATGGCATGTTGTAGGAGGGACAGTAGCGTGAGTGAAACCTGGATGGCATGTTGTAGGAGGGACAGTAGCGTGGGTGAAACCTGGATGGCATGTTGTAGGAGGGACAGTAGCATGAGTGAAACTTGGATGGCATGTTGTAGGAGGGACAGTAGTGTGAGTGAAACCTGGATGGCATGTTGTAGGAGGGACAGTAGCGTGAGTGAAACCTGGATGGCATGTTGTAGGAGGGACAGTAGCGTGAGTGAAACCTGGATGGCATGTTGTAGGAGGGACAGTAGCGTGAGTGAAACATGGATGGCATGTTGTAGGAGGAACAGTAGCACAGTAGTGTGAGTGAAACCTGGATGGCATGTTGTAATATAAAAGATCCCACTGCTCTGTATGGAGAGGGAACATACGGATCTGTAGTCCAGTGCTTAACACGTTGGACTTGTAATCCAGGGATCGCAGGTTCGATCCCCCGTCTGACCCTAATAAAATTAACAGTCTTTCTGATGGGACTTTAAACCGAGGTCTCGTGTCGGTGCTTTACACCGTGCACGTAACAGAACCAAAGGAGACTCTGGAATGGGTCTCTTTCTGTATCATTGCACTATCCTCCAAAGATCTAAAATTACTAATCTCTTCAGCAGGCGTCGCTCATATGGGCAACCGGTAGCGACGATAAATAAACGTAAAACACCACCATTACGGAGAGGGAAATAGAGGGAGATGTCTGGTTGGTTTCTACCTATAGCGACAGCATGTCTCGTCGACTGGTTATTTATTGATTGCAGGCTGATGCATTTTAAAACAGTAATTACATTTGTAATTAAAGTTATTTTCCCCAGTATACGATCACGGAGTGCTATGAAATGCAGGTTCAACAAGCCGCTGAGTTACAGTGGAGAGACGCTACTGTTGGCGACACTTGTACTGAGACTAGATTTCCTTACGAACTCCAGACCAAAGTAATATAATCCTAACATGATCCTAACAGTTGCACAACCATCATATTTACATATACGTACACACATATTTACATATACGTACACACATACTTACATATACGTACACACATATTTACATATACGTACGCACATATTTACATATACGTACACACATATTTACATATACGTACACACATATTTACATATACGTACACACATATTTACATATACGTACGCACATATTTACATATACGTACACACATATTTACATATACGTACACACATATTTACATATACGTACACACATATTTACATATACGTACACACATATTTACATATACGTACACACATATTTACATACTGCACGTTCTTTTCTGACAACAGCATGTTTTATCAGACTATTATACACCTGAGCTTTGGAGATCATAGTATATCGTCATTTATTAATCAAATGAATGGGAACGTATAACTGGGTATGCGACTAGAACTCGTACACTAATTTCATCGTATTTCAATACTTTGTTGACTATTCATGACCCGTACATTGGCGTGCTGATATGTTCTTTGCTCGTTTAATTACATGTAGATATACATCATTATCAACAACTCAATTCACTTTCTATTTCAGATAATATGTTTCTATTGTGTAATTACTTGATTTTGATATTAAATTGTCCATTTTCTCAAATATGCTGTAGCGATATGTTTAATGTGCTTCGTGAATATTTCTAATTATACTTTATTTATTTTACATTCCATTATGTTGCTATGTAACCGACTTTCAAAGAAGCCTGACTTGACCTGAAACTGTGCTGACCTTTGCCTGGCAATTGCCTAATGCTTGACTTGATTCTTGACCTGACACTTAGCTAACAATTACCTAACAATTTACCAAACACTTGATTGACACTTCCCTGACCTTTGCCTGACAATTGCCTAATGCTTGACTTGATTCTTGACCTGACACTTAGCTAACAATTACCTGACACTTTACCAAACACTTGATTGACACTTGCCTGGCACATGTATTTATAGAGAATGGTTATATTCTGTGATCGGGCGACTAACTGACTTCATGGCGTTCAACGATAACGTGACACAATAGCGAGAACTCTCCAACAAACAAAAGCAAGATGGCTCCGTGATATATAGAACTTTATGGATTGAACCAGGAATATAGATAGATAAAACAGGTCCTGGTTGAACATATTTTTTTAGAAATTGAAAAATGTGTATGATGTGGGAACTGGGAATGGTGTGGGAAATGTGTATGCTGTGGGAAATGTGTATGATGTGGGAACTGGGAATGGTGTGGGAAATGTGTATGCTGTGGGAAATGTGTATGATGTGGGAAATGTGTATGATGTGGGAACTGGGAATGGTGTGGGAAATGTGTATGATGTGGGAAATGTGTATGATGTGGGAAATGTGTATGATGTGGGAACTGGGAATGGTGTGGGAAATGTGTATGCTGTGGGAAATGTGTATGATGTGGGAAATGTGTATGATGTGGGAACTGGGAATGGTGTGGGAAATGTGTATGATGTGGGAAATGTGTATGATGTGGGAACTGGGGATGGTGTGGGAAATGTGTATGATGTGGGAAATGTGTATGATGTGGGAACTGGGAATGGTGTGGGAAATGTGTATACTGTGGGAAATGTGTATGATGTGGGAACTGGGAATGGTGTGGGAAATGTGTATGATGTGGGAAATGTGTATGATGTGGGAACTGGGGATGGTGTGGGAAATGTGTATGATGTGGGAAATGTGTATGATGTGGAAATGTGTATGATGTGGAAATGTGTATGATGTGGAAATGTGTATGATGTGGAAATGTGTATGATGTGGAAATGTGTATGATGTGGGAACTGGGAATGGTGTGAAGCTAGCTGTGGTATACCAGTAGTACACTAACATAATAACCTGGATATGTCAGTGGCATGTAAAACAGTAAATAATGCTCATGAAATGTCATGTGTATAGTAGGTAGGGGGATAGTGCGTGTCACAACGAGTGGGAACGAACAAATACCTGCCCATTGTTCGTATAAACCGTCAATGCTTCTATATACAATCCCGGTTGTAAGACACGCGTTAGCGCATCTAGCCATTCCCTGTTGTAAGACAAGCTTTAGCGCATCTAGCCATTCCCTGCTGTAAGACATGCTTTAGCGCATCTAGCCATTCCCTGTTGTAAGACACGCATTGGTGCATCTAGCCATTCCCTGCTGTAAGACACGCTTTAGCACATCTAGCCATTCCCTGTTGTAAGACAAGCTTTAGCACATCTAACCATTCCCTGTTGTAAGACACGCTGTAGCACATCTAGCCATTCCCTGTTGTAAGACACGCTTTAGCACATCTAGCCATTCCCTGTTGTAAGACAAGCTTTAGCGCATCTAGCCATTCCCTGTTGTAAGACACGCTTTGGCGCATCTAGCCATTCCCTGTTGTAAGCCAAGCTTTAGCGCATCTAGCCATTCCCTGTTGTAAGACACGCTTTAGCACATCTAGCCATTCCCTGTTGTATGACAAGCTTTAGCACATCTAACCATTCCCTGTTGTAAGACACGCTTTAGCACATCTAGCCATTCCCTGTTGTAAGACACGCTTTAGCGCATCTAGCCATTCCCTGTTGTAAGACAAGCTTTAGCGCATCTAGCCATTCCCTGTTGTAAGACACGCTTTAGCGAATCTAGCCATTCCCTGTTGTAAGATACGCTTTAGCACATCTAGCCATTCCCTGTTGTAAGACACGCTTTAGCGCATCTAGCCATTCCCTGTTGTAAGACACGCTTTAGCACATCTAGCCATTCCCTGTTGTATGACAAGCTTTAGCACATCTAACCATTCCCTGTTGTAAGACACGCTTTAGCACATCTAGCCATTCCCTGTTGTAAGACACGCTTTAGCGCATCTAGCCATTCCCTGTTGTAAGACAAGCTTTAGCGCATCTAGCCATTCCCTGTTGTAAGACACGCTTTAGCGAATCTAGCCATTCCCTGTTGTAAGATACGCTTTAGCGAATCTAGCCATTTCCTGTTGTAAGACACGCTTTAGCGAATCTAGCCATTCCCTGTTGTAAGCCAAGCTTTAGCGCATCTAGCCATTCCCTGTTGTAAGATACGCTTTAGCGAATCTAGCCATTCCCTGTTGTAAGACACGCTTTAGCACATCTAGCCATTCCCTGTTGTAAGACACGCTTTAGCGCATCTAGCCATTTCCTGTTGTAAGACAAGCTTTAGCGAATCTAGCCATTTCTTGTTGTCAACACATAAGTGTTTATTCAATTCAAAATGCAAATTACAATCACGTTGATAAATTTCGACACCTCAAGAAATTAACTATCATAAAATCCAACGTGCGGGTGAATTAATAGACAATGATAAATCCTAACAGTGTTACTATTTAAATATATAAGACAAAAGGGTAGTTTCCATATAGTGTCCTCGTGCAGATGTCGCTGACATGATTATTTTAGAACTTATAGAACTACCAACACATTGCAATGATGTAATACTTGTGTTTATGATTTATTATGGTTTCATAATAAATACAACATACATTATGTATGCAAATCTCTCCATACGATGTATATTAGGCTTGATTTACATGCCTCTGTAAAACCAAATATACAATCAATCTTTGTAAAGTACATCATTGTAGGTGTTTCTTAAAAAACTAAACAAAAAACCACATAAAAATCAAACACAAACAGTAATACCCCGTAATGCGATAAACGATTACCTATGGCATCACATTGAAATCTTAAACACTCACAGTTTAGTAATTGTTCTGGAATCGAATATGCTCTGTATGCACAAGCTGTTCAACAGTGTACACTTGATTCCCCTTATACTCTGTATGTACAAGCTGTCCAACTGTGTACACTTGATTCCCCTTATGCTCTGTATGCACAAGCTGTTCAACTGTGTACACTTGATTCCCCTTATGCTCTGTATGTACCAGCTGTTCAACTGTGTACACTTGATTCCCCTTATGCTCTGTATGCACAAGCTGTTCAACTGTGTACACTTGATTCCCCTTATGCTCTGTATGCACAAGCTGTTCAACTGTGTACACTTGATTCCCCTTATACTCTGTATGTACACGCTGTCCAACTGTGTACACTTGATTCCCCTTATACTCTGTATGTACACGCTGTCCAACTGTGTACACTTGATTCCCCTTATGCTCTGTATGTACAGGCTGTTCGGCTGTGTACACTTGATTCCACTTATGCTCTGTATGTACAAGCTGTTCGGCTGTGTACACTTGATTCCCCTTATACTCTGTATGTACACGCTGTTCAACTGTGTACACTTGATTTCCCTTATGCTCTGTATGTACAAGCTGTTCGGCTGTGTACACTTGATTCCCCTTATGCTCTGTATGTACACGCTATTCAACTGTGTACACTTGATTCCCCTTATGCTCTGTATGTACCAGCTGTTCAACTGTGTACACTTGATTCCCCTTATGCTCTGTATGCACAAGCTGTTCAACTGTGTACACTTGATTCCCCTTATGCTCTGTATGCACAAGCTGTTCAACTGTGTACACTTGATTCCCCTTATACTCTGTATGTACACGCTGTCCAACTGTGTACACTTGATTCCCCTTATACTCTGTATGTACACGCTGTCCAACTGTGTACACTTGATTCCCCTTATGCTCTGTATGTACAGGCTGTTCAACTGTGTACACTTGATTCCCCTTATGCTCTGTATGTACAGGCTGTTCAACTGTGTACACTTGATTCCCCTTATGCTCTGTATGTACAGGCTGTTCAACTGTGTACACTTGATTCCCCTTATGCTCTGTATGTACAGGCTGTTCAACTGTGTACACTTGATTCCCCTTATGCTCTGTATGTACAGGCTGTTCAACTGTGTACACTTGATTCCCCTTATGCTCTGTATGTACAGGCTGTTCAACTGTGTACACTTGATTCCCCTTATGCTCTGTATGTACAGGCTGTTCAACTGTGTACACTTGATTCCCCTTATGCTCTGTATGTACAGGCTGTTCAACTGTGTACACTTGATTCCCCTTATGCTCTGTATGTACAGGCTGTTCAACTGTGTACACTTGATTCCCCTTATGCTCTGTATGTACAGGCTGTTCAACTGTGTACACTTGATTCCCCTTATGCTCTGTATGTACACGCTGTTCAACTGTGTACACTTGATTCCCCTTATGCTCTGTATGTACCAGCTGTTCAACTGTGTACACTTGATTCCCCTTATGCTCTGTGTGTACAGGCTGTTCAACTGTGTACACTTGATTCCCCTTATGCTCTGTATGTACAAGCTGTCCAGCTGTGTACACTTGATTCCCCTTATACTCTGTATGTACAAGCTGTCCAACTGTGTACACTTGATTCCTCTTATGCAACAATTATGTTAACATAACTTAAAACACTGTCGTGACGTCATACATTTGTACTTGCAGTGCATTTCGTTATTATTGATATTGGACTGCTGTCAAAGGGCCAGAATATTATATATTATATTATATATATATATATCATACGCGTATACAGTTACGAAATTAACAATTTTAATTAGTATGATCTAGTTATATAAGCTAAGCCTCAAACGGATCAAATATGTAAAATATTGGTACTTTCTCCGGCGCTACGTGCCTCACACAATCTAATATTTTACATATTGGATAGTTTTCGGCTTATATCCTATGAATATTGCACATACTTTGTATCTAGTGATAGATAATAAGAACATAATTTACATAAAACATATCAATCTAATGGAATATTGCATCGCCTTCATATGTTGACATTGTGGAGCATGGTATGCACATTATATCATAACTATGGGTATTGGAATGCATGGACGTGGCACACTACTACTAGTATATCATCAAGTAAATGGCCAGCATGTTCTTCTTTATATGTAAGTAATTTACAGTTATCCTCGTTACAGGGTATAGAGGATAACTATTGCCCTATCGGTGATGTAGTACAAAACCGGTTTGACAGGTTTTATGCAACAGTGTTGTATAATAGGATAGCTGAATGGAATTCAGTCAGTTCTAGCGAAACATTTATAGAGTCAACATCACTTGAAAATCCAAATTCAGTGTACTGATTGTACAGATTAGTAATTTGTCATTGGAGTTCCTCCAAATCGGGAGTTATTCGTTATCCTTTCTAAATTTAACAACCAAGAAGGTCAAGGGGTGAAGACAGGACACCTTTGCTGTGTGTAGCATGGATTCCCTCTACCTCCCCCTCCCCTCGAAACAAATTTGGGGGTGAAAAATATACAAATTTGGAGTAGGGTTGGGCAGCCCGCTCGCAGTTTACTTGACTTTCTTGCGTTTGTTCTGAAGTAGTTTTCACTAACAACTAGTACAGTGCATTAAGTACACGACTAGTTATTAATATTTATTAATCGGAGTAGATTATTTATTCTATTTGGTTAAACTCTGATTCGGAGGAAATAATTTTTTTAGCAGGAACGTAGACTATATATATATAGAATTGTTACATATGTTAGAATATGTTAGAATGTAACTAATACTAATGTGTAAGCATTCTCTTGACTCTAAATAAATCATTCTCGCTCATTGCACAACATTGTTGTTGTTGTTGTTGTTGTTGTTGTTGTTGTTGTATGGAAGCTAAGAGAGGACTATGTAATAGGATTACATACATATTTACGTAGACCTATATAAGTGTTTATTATAGTGTCACCACTATTTAAAGGGCCAGCCATTTCTGACTTTTATATGAGACAGCTCTTTTTATGAACATAAGTACTTCCCGAATCCTATACGTGTATGCCAGGGGCCAAGCTGGTAGGCAATCGGTAACCATTATTTAACCATATGGCGGCTCACCAACCGGCCATATCAGAACGAACCCCTTGCGAGATTCGAACATTCGACCTCCCGCCCCGTAGGCGGACGCCTTAACCACTAGGCCAATAAAGATTTAACCGTTATTTTCTAATTTTAAAATGCCAGGTTTCCAGTTACTGCATTGTAGTATTTGACCCTAGCTTGTCGGGGGCTGATGAGAAAGATTAAACGATGCTGAAATAACGATTATTGGAATATTGACCCAGTTTAATTGACAGACGGCGACTGGTCATGGAGATCACGTGACAGACACAACCAGTTTGATTTTAAAATTGGCATTTCAATTTGATCGGCCACCGTGACTGGCATATACTCAATTAGGATTTAGTTCTGATGTAGAATTAAAACCTAGATTGTTATTGGAAAAGCATGCATGTTGGAAAACCTGATGACATAATGGCCTTAAACGAATTCATCCATCGATTTATAATCCTTAAGTATGCCATTCTTGGTTGCATCTGAATGGCTGATTACAACAATGGCGATACCACTTGAACGAAGTTGACACTTGACGTATTTCTTTTCCATTACATTCACGGTTTAGATTCCCCGCAAAATCTAAGTAATTCCGCAAGAATTATCGCGGGGTATCATGAGGCCCATTTCATGGATACGCAGAATTGGAACATGGTCTTGATGTCTAGCGTTGTTGATTTGTCGGGGAAATATGACATTGGCCAGCATCTCAACTTAAACATCCATATCACGGACATAAATAAATATATGATAACGTAATGCAACAGTTGGGACGTTAAACCGAGGTCTCGTGTCGGTGCTGTACACCGTACACGTACAAGAACCAGAGGAGACTTTGGAATTGGGTCTCTGTCTGTATCATTGCACTATCCTCCAAAGATCTAAAGGACTAATCTCTTCAGGAGTCGTAGCTCATATGGGCAACCGGTAGCGACGATAAATAAACGTCAAACACACATATTGCAACACATTGCCTATAAACCACAATAGAACGAAGCAAGCGTGGGATATTGTACCAAATCAATAGGGAGTAGTTGTCCTTCCGTATGTGCAGGACTCATCAAAGGCTATTCGCATGAGTTCCTATAAACACAATGGGGAGTAGTTGTCCTTCCGTATGTGCAGGACTCATCAAAAGCTATTGGCATGAGTTCGTATAAACACAATGGGGACTAGTGGTCCTTCCGTACGTGAAGGACTCATCAAAAGCTATTGGCATGAGTTTCTATAAACACAATGGGGACAATTTGTCCTTCCGTATGTGCAGGACTCACCAAAAGCTATTGGCATGAGTTCCTATAAACTCAATGGGGAGTAGTTGTCCTTCCGTATGTGCAGGACTCATCAAAAGCTATTGGCATGAGTTCCTATAAACACAATGGGAAGTAGATCCTTCCGTATGTGCAGGACTCATCAAAAGCTATTGGCATGAGTTCCTATTAACACAATGGGGACTAGTTGTCCTTCCGTATGTGAAGTACTCATCAAAAGCTATTGGCAAGAGTTCCTATAAATACAAAGGGGACTAGTTGTCCTTCCGTAAGTGAAGGACTCATCAAAAGCTATTGGCATGAGTTCCTATAAAAACAGTGGGGACTAATTGTCCTTCCGTATCTGAAGGACTCATCAAAAGCTATTGGCATGAGTTCCTATAAACACAATGGGGAGTAGTTGTCCTTCCGTATGTAAAGGACTCATCAAAAGCTATTGGCATGAGTTCCTATAAACACAATAGGGACTAGATGTCCTTCCGTATGTGCAGGAATCATCAAAAGCTATTGGCATGAGTTCCTATAAACACAATGGGGAGTAGTTGTCCTTCCTTCCGTATGTGCAGGACTCATCAAAAGCTATTGGCATGAGTTTCTATGAACACAATGGGGACTAGTTGTCCTTCCGTATGTGAAGGACTCATCAAAAGCTATTGGTATGAGTTCCAATAAACACAATGGGAAGTAGATCCTTCCGTATGTGCAGGACTCACCACAAGCTAGTGGCATGAGTTCCTATTAACACAATGGGGACTAGTTGTCCTTCCGTATGTGCAGGACGCATCAAAAGCTATTGGCATGAGTTCCTATAAACACAATAGTGAGTAGTTGTCCTTCCGTATGTGCAGGACTCATCAAAAGCTATTGGCATGAGTTCCTATAAACACAATGGGGAGTAGTTGTCCTTCCTTCCGTATGTGCAGGACTCATCAAAGGCTATTGGCATGAGTTCCTATAAACACAATGGTGAGTAGTTGTCCTTCCGTATGTGAAGGACTCATCAAAAGCTATTGGCATGAGTTCCTATAAATACAATGGGGAGTAGTTGTCCTTCCTTCCTTCCGTATGTGCAGGACTCATCAAAGGCTATTGGCATGAGTTCCTATAAAAAGAGTGGGGACTAATTGTCCTTCCGTATGTGAAGGACTCATCAAAAGCTATTGGTATGAGTTCCAATAAACACAATGGGAAGTAGATCCTTCCGTATGTGCAGGACTCACCACAAGCTAGTGGCATGAGTTCCTATTAACACAATGGGGACTAGTTGTCCTTCCGTATGTGCAGGACGCATCAAAAGCTATTGGCATGAGTTCCTATAAACACAATAGGGACTAGTTGTCCTTCCGTGTGTGCAGGAATCATCAAAAGCTATTGGCATGAGTTCCTATAAACACAGTGGGGACTAATTGTCCTTCCGTATCTGAAGTACTCATCAAAAGCTATTGGCATGAGTTCATATAAGCACAATGGGGAGTAGTTGTCCTTCCGTATGTGCAGGACTCTTCAAAAGCTATTGGCATGAGTTCCTATAAACACAATGGGGAGTAGTTGTCCTTCCTTCCGTATGTGCAGGACTCATCAAAGGCTATTGGCATGAGTTCCTATAAACACAATGGTGAGTAGTTATCCTTCCTTCCGTATGTGCAGGACTCATCAAAGGCTATTGGCATGAGTTCCTATAAACACAATGGGGAGTAGTTGTCCTTCCGTATGTGCAGGACTCATCAAAAGCTATTGGCATGAGTTCCTATTAACACAATGGGGACTAGTTGTCCTTCCGTATGTGAAGTACTCATCAAAAGATATTGGCAAGAGTTCCTATAAATACAAAGGGGACTAGTTGTCCTTCCGTATGTGAAGGACTCATCAAAAGCTATTGGCATGAGTTCCTATAAAAACAGTGGGGACTAATTGTCCTTCCGTATCTGAAGGACTCATCAAAAGCTATTGGCATGAGTTCCTATAAACACAATGGGGAGTAGTTGTCCTTCCGTCCGTATGTGCAGGACTCATCAAAAGCTATTGGCATGAGTTCCTATAAACCCAATGGAGACTAGTTGTCCTTCCGTATGTGCAGGACTCATCAAAAGCTATTGGCATGAGTTCCTATAAACACAATGGGAAGTAGATTCTTCCGTATGTGCAGGACTCATCAAAAGCTAGTAGCATGAGTTCCTATAAACACAATGGGAAGTAGATCCTTCCGTATCTGAAGTACTCATCAAAAGCTATAGGCATGAGTTCCTATAAACACAATGGGGACTAGTTGTCCTTCCGTATGTGAAGGACTCATCAAAAGCTATTGGCATGAGTTCCTATAAACACAATGGGAAGTAGATCCTTCCGTATGTGCATGACTCATCAAAAGCTAGTGGCATGAGTTCCTATTAACACAATGGGGAATAGTTGTCCTTACGTATGTGAAGTACTCATCAAAAGCTATTGGCAAGAGTTCCTATAAATACAAAGGGGACTAGTTGTCCTTCCGTATGTGAAGGACTCATCAAAAGCTATTGGCATGAGTTCCTATAAAAACAGTGGGGACTAATTGTCCTTCCGTATCTGAAGGACTCATCAAAAGCTATTGGCATGAGTTCCTATTAACGCAATGGAGACTAGTTGTCCTTCCGTATGTGAAGGACTCATCAAAAGCTATTGGCATGAGTTCCTATAAACATAATGGGAAGTAGATCATATCGTATGTGAAGGACTCATCAAAAGCTAGTGGCATGAGTTCCTATTAACACAATGGGGACTAGTTGTCCTTCCGTATGTGCAGGACTCATCAAAAGCTAGTGGCATGAGTTCCTATTAACACAATGGGGACTAGTTGTCCTTCCGTATGTGCAGGAATCATCAAAAGCTATTGGCATGAGTTCCTATAAACACAATGGGGACTAGTTGTCCTTCCGTATGTGCAGGACTCATCCAAAGCTATTGGCATGAGTTCCTATAAACACAATGGGGACTAGTTGTCCTTCCGTATGTGCAGGACTCATCAAAAGCTATTGGCATGAGTTCCTATTAACACAATGGGGACTAGTTGTCCTTCCGTATGTGAAGGACTCATCAAAAGCTATTGGCATGAGTTCCTATAAACACAATGGGGAGTAGGTCCTTCCGTATGTGCAGGACTCATCAAAAGCTATTGGCATGAGTTCCTATAAACACAATGGGGACTAGTTGTCCTTCCGTATGTGAAGGACTCATCAAAAGCTATTGGCATGAGTTCCTATAAACACAATGGGGAGTAGGTCCTTCCGTATGTGCAGGACTCATCAAAAGCTATTGGCATGAGTTCCTATAAACACAATGGGGAGTAGTTGTCCTTCCTTCCGTATGTGCAGGACTCATCAAAAGCTATTGGCATGAGTTCCTATAAACACAATGGGGAGTAGTTGTCCTTCCTCCGTATGTGCAGGACTCATCAAAAGCTATTGGCATGAGTTCCTATAAACACAATGGGGACTAGTTGTCCTTCCGTATGTGAAGGACTCATCAAAAGCTATTGGCATGAGTTCCTATAAACACAATGGGGAGTAGTTGTCCTTCCGTATGTGCAGGACTCATCAAAAGCTATTGGCATGAGTTCCTATAAACACAATGGGGAGTAGGTCCTTCCGTATGTGCAGGACTCATCAAAAGCTATTGGCATGAGTTCCTATAAACACAATGGGGAGTAGTTGTCCTTCCTTCCGTATGTGCAGGACTCATCAAAAGCTATTGGCATGAGTTCCTATAAACACAATGGGGAGTAGTTGTCCTTCCGTATGTGCAGGACTCATCAAAAGCTATTGGCATGAGTTCCTATAAACACAATGGGGACTAGTTGTCCTTCCGTATGTGAAGGACTCATCAAAAGCTATTGGCATGAGTTCCTATAAACACAATGGGAAGTAGATCCTTCCGTATGTGCAGGACTCATCAAAAGCTATTGGCATGAGTTCCTATAAACACAATGGGGACTAGTTGTCCTTCCGTATGTGAAGAACTCATCAAAAGCTATTGGCATGAGTTCCTATAAACACAATGGGAAGTAGATCCTTCCGTATGTGCAGGACTCATCAAAAGCTATTGGCATGAGTTCCTATAAACACAATGGGGACTAGTTGTCCTTCCGTGTGTGCAGGAATCATCAAAAGCTATTGGCATGAGTTCCTATAAACACAGTGGGGACTAATTGTCCTTCCATATCTGAAGGACTCATCAAAAGCTATTGGCATGAGTTCCTATAAACACAATGGGGACTAGTTGTCCTTCCGTATGTGCAGGACTCATCAAAAGCTATTTGCATGAGTTCCTATAAACACAATGGAGACTAGTTGTCCTTCCCTATGTGAAGGACTCATCAAAAGCTATTTGCATGAGTTCCTATAAACACAATGGGTAGTAGATCCTTCCGTATGTGCAGGACTCATCAAAAGCTATTGGCATGAGTTCCGATAAACACAATGGGGACTAGTTGTCCTTCCGTATGTGCAGGAATCATCAAAAGCTATTGGCATGAGTTCCTATAAACACAGTGGGGACTAATTGTCCTTCCGTATCTGAAGGACTCATCAAAAGCTATTGGCATGAGTTCATATAAGCACAATGGGGAGTAGTTGTCCTTCCGTATGTGCAGGACTCATCAAAAGCTATTGGCATGAGTTCCTATAAACACAATGGGGAGTAGTTGTCCTTCCGTATGTGCAGGACTCATCAAAGCTATTGGCATGAGTTCCTATAAACACAATGGTGAGTAGTTGTCCTTCCGTATGTGCAGGACTCATCAAAAGCTATTGGCATGAGTTCCTATAAACACAATGGGGAGTAGTTGTCCTTCCGTATGTGCAGGACTCATCAAAAGCTATTGGCATGAGTTCCTATAAACACAATGGTAAGTAGTTGTCCTTCCGTATGTGCAGGACTCATCAAAAGCTATTGGCATGAGTTCCTATAAACACAATGGGGAGTAGTTGTCCTTCCGTATGTGCAGGACTCATCAAAAGCTATTGGCATGAGTTCCTATAAACACAATGGGGAGTAGTTGTCCTTCCTTCCGTATGTGCAGGACTCATCAAAGGCTATTGGCATGAGTTCCTATAAACACAATGGGGAGTAGTTGTCCTTCCGTATGTGCAGGACTCATCAAAAGCTATTGGCATGAGTTCCTATAAACACAATGGGGAGTAGTTGTCCTTCCGTATGTGCAGGACTCATCAAAAGCTATTGGCATGAGTTCCTATAAACACAATGGGGAGTAGTTGTCCTTCCGTATGTGCAGGACTCATCAAAAGCTATTGGCATGAGTTCCTATAAACACAATGGGGAGTAGTTGTCCTTCCTTCCGTATGTGCAGGACTCATCAAAGCTATTGGCATGAGTTCCTATAAACACAATGGTGAGTAGTTGTCCTTCCTTCCGTATGTGCAGGACTCATCAAAAGCTATTGGCATGAGTTCCTATAAACACAATGGGGAGTAGTTGTCCTTCCGTATGTGCAGGACTCATCAAAAGCTATTGGCATGAGTTCCTATAAACACAATGGGGAGTAGTTGTCCTTCCGTATGTGCAGGACTCATCAAAAGCTATTGGCATGAGTTCCTATAAACACAATGGGGACTAGTTGTCCTTCCGTATGTGAAGGACTCATCAAAAGCTATTGGCATGAGTTCCTATAAACACAATGGGGAGTAGGTCCTTCCGTATGTGCAGGACTCATCAAAAGCTATTGGCATGAGTTCCTATAAACACAATGGGGACTAGTTGTCCTTCCGTATGTGCAGGACTCATCAAAAGCTATTGGCATGAGTTCCTATAAACACAATGGGGAGTAGTTGTCCTTCCGTATGTGCAGGACTCATCAAAAGCTATTGGCATGAGTTCCTATAAACACAATGGGGACTAGTTGTCCTTCCGTATGTGCAGGACTCATCAAAAGCTATTGGCATGAGTTCCTATAAACACAATGGGGAGTAGTTGTCCTTCCGTATGTGCAGGACTCATCAAAAGCTATTGGCATGAGTTCCTATAAACACAATGGGGAGTAGTTGTCCTTCCGTATGTGCAGGACTCATCAAAAGCTATTGGCATGAGTTCCTATAAACACAATGGGGACTAGTTGTCCTTCCGTATGTGAAGACTCATCAAAAGCTATTGGCATGAGTTCCTATAAACACAATGGGAAGTTGTCCTTCCGTATGTGCAGGACTCATCAAAAGCTATTGGCATGAGTTCCTATAAACACAATGGGGACTAGTTGTCCTTCCGTATGTGCAGGACTCATCAAAAGCTATTGGCATGAGTTCCTATAAACACAATGGGGAGTAGTTGTCCTTCCGTATGTGAAGGACTCATCAAAAGCTATTGGCATGAGTTCCTATAAACACAATGGGGAGTAGTTGTCCTTCCGTATGTGCAGGACTCATCAAAAGCTATTGGCATGAGTTCCTATAAACACAATGGGGACTAGTTGTCCTTCCGTATGTGAAGGACTCATCAAAAGCTATTGGCATGAGTTCCTATAAACACAATGGGGAGTAGTTGTCCTTCCGTATGTGCAGGACTCATCAAAAGCTATTGGCATGAGTTCCTATAAACACAATGGGGAGTAGTTGTCCTTCCTTCCGTATGTGCAGGACTCATCAAAGCTATTGGCATGAGTTCCTATAAACACAATGGTGAGTAGTTGTCCTTCCTTCCGTATGTGCAGGACTCATCAAAAGCTATTGGCATGAGTTCCTATAAACACAATGGGGAGTAGTTGTCCTTCCGTATGTGCAGGACTCATCAAAAGCTATTGGCATGAGTTCCTATAAACACAATGGTGAGTAGTTGTCCTTCCTTCCGTATGTGCAGGACTCATCAAAAGCTATTGGCATGAGTTCCTATAAACACAATGGTAAGTAGTTGTCCTTCCGTATGTGCAGGACTCATCAAAAGCTATTGGCATGAGTTCCTATAAACACAATGGGGACTAGTTGTCCTTCCGTATGTGAAGAACTCATCAAAAGCTATTGGCATGAGTTCCTATAAACACAATGGGAAGTAGATCCTTCCGTATGTGCAGGACTCATCAAAAGCTATTGGCATGAGTTCCTATAAACACAATGGGGACTAGTTGTCCTTCCGTGTGTGCAGGAATCATCAAAAGCTATTGGCATGAGTTCCTATAAACACAGTGGGGACTAATTGTCCTTCCATATCTGAAGGACTCATCAAAAGCTATTGGCATGAGTTCCTATAAACACAATGGGGACTAGTTGTCCTTCCGTATGTGCAGGACTCATCAAAAGCTATTTGCATGAGTTCCTATAAACACAATGGAGACTAGTTGTCCTTCCGTATGTGAAGGACTCATCAAAAGCTATTTGCATGAGTTCCTATAAACACAATGGGAGTAGATCCTTCCGTATGTGCAGGACTCATCAAAAGCTATTGGCATGAGTTCCTATAAACACAATGGGGACTAGTTGTCCTTCCGTATGTGCAGGAATCATCAAAAGCTATTGGCATGAGTTCCTATAAACACAGTGGGGACTAATTGTCCTTCCGTATCTGAAGGACTCATCAAAAGCTATTGGCATGAGTTCATATAAGCACAATGGGTGAGTAGTTGTCCTTCCGTATGTGCAGGACTCATCAAAAGCTATTGGCATGAGTTCGTGTAAACACAATGGGGAGTAGTTGTCCTTCCGTATGTACAGGACTCATCAAAAGCTATTGGCATGAGTTCCTATAAACACAATGGTAAGTAGTTGTCCTTCCGTATGTGCAGGACTCATCAAAAGCTAGTGGCATGAGTTCCTATTAACACAATGGGGACTAGCTGTCCTTCCGTATGTGAAGGACTCATCAAAAGCTATTGGCATGAGTTCCTATAAACACAATGGGGAGTAGTTGTCCTTCCTTCCGTATGGGAAGGACTCATCAAAGGCTATTGGCATGAGTTCCTATAAACACAATGGTGAGTAGTTGTCCTTCCGTATGTGCAGGAATCATCAAAAGCTATTGGCATGAGTTCCTATAAACACAGTGGGGACTAATTGTCCTTCCGTATCTGAAGGACTCATCAAAAGCTATTGGCATGAGTTCATATAAGCACAATGGGGAGTAGTTGTCCTTCCGTATGTGCAGGACTCATCAAAAGCTATTGGCATGAGTTCCTATAAACACAATGGGGAGTAGTTGTCCTTCCGTATGTGAGGACTCATCAAAAGCTATTGGCATGAGTTCCTATAAACACAATGGGAAGTTGTCCTTCCGTATGTGCAGGACTCATCAAAAGCTATTGGCATGAGTTCCTATAAACACAATGGGGAGTAGTTGTCCTTCCGTATGTGCAGGACTCATCAAAAGCTATTGGCATGAGTTCCTATAAACACAATGGGGAGTAGTTGTCCTTCCGTATGTGCAGGACTCATCAAAAGCTATTGGCATGAGTTCCTATAAACACAATGGGGAGTAGTTGTCCTTCCACACAGTCCTTCCGTATGTGCAGGACTCATCAAAAGCTATTGGCATGAGTTCCTATAAACACAATGGTGAGTAGTTGTCCTTCCGTATGTGCAGGACTCATCAAAAGCTATTGGCATGAGTTCCTATAAACACAATGGGGAGTAGTTGTCCTTCCGTATGTGCAGGACTCATCAAAAGCTATTGGCATGAGTTCCTATAAACACAATGGGGAGTAGTTGTCCTTCCGTATGTGCAGGACTCATCAAAAGCTATTGGCATGAGTTCCTATAAACACAATGGGTAGTAGTCCTTCCGTATGTGCAGGACTCATCAAAAGCTATTGGCATGAGTTCCTATAAACACAATGGGGACTAGTTGTCCTTCCGTATGTGCAGGACTCATCAAAAGCTATTGGCATGAGTTCCTATAAACACAATGGGGACTAGTTGTCCTTCCGTATGTGCAGGACTCATCAAAAGCTATTGGCATGAGTTCCTATAACAATGGGGACTAGTTGTCCTTCCGTATGTGAAGGACTCATCAAAAGCTATTGGCATGAGTTCCTATAAACACAATGGGGATAGTTGTCCTTCCGTATGTGCAGGACTCATCAAAAGCTATTGGCATGAGTTCCTATAAACACAATGGGGACTAGTTGTCCTTCCGTATGTGCAGGACTCATCAAAAGCTATTGGCATGAGTTCCTATAAACACAGTGGGGACTAGTTGTCCTTCCGTATGTGCAGGACTCATCAAAAGCTATTGGCATGAGTTCCTATAAACACAATGGGGACTAGTTGTCCTTCCGTATGTGAAGGACTCATCAAAAGCTATTTGCATGAGTTCCTATAAACACAATGGGGAGTAGTTGTCCTTCCGTATGTGCAGGACTCATCAAAAGCTATTGGCATGAGTTCCTATAAACACAATGGGGAGTAGTTGTCCTTCCGTATGTGAAGGACTCATCAAAACTATTAGCATGAGTCCATAAACACAATGGGGACTATGTCCTTCGTATGTGCAGGACTCATCAAAAGCTATTGGCATGAGTTCCTATAAACACAATGGGGACTAGTTGTCCTTCCGTATGTGCAGGACTCATCAAAAGCTATTGGCATGAGTTCCTATAAACACAATGGGGAGTAGTTGTCCTTCCGTATGTGCAGGACTCATCAAAAGCTATTGGCATGAGTTCCTATAAACACAATGGGGAGTAGTTGTCCTTCCGTATCCTTCCGTATGTGCAGGACTCATCAAAAGCTATTGGCATGAGTTCCTATAAACACAATGGGGACTAGTTGTCCTTCCGTATGTGCAGGACTCATCAAAAGCTATTGGCATGAGTTCCTATAAACACAATGGGGAGTAGTTGTCCTTCCGTATGTGCAGGACTCATCAAAAGCTATTGGCATGAGTTCCTATAAACACAATGGGGACTAGTTGTCCTTCCGTATGTGCAGGACTCATCAAAAGCTATTGGCATGAGTTCCTATAAACACAATGGGATAGTTGTCCTTCCGTATGTGCAGGACTCATCAAAAGCTATTGGCATGAGTTCCTATAAACACAATGGGGAGTAGTTGTCCTTCCGTATGTGCAGGACTCATCAAAAGCTATTGGCATGAGTTCCTATAAACACAATGGGGAGTAGTTGTCCTTCCGTATGTGCAGGACTCATCAAAAGCTATTGGCATGAGTTCCTATAAACACAATGGTGAGTAGTTGTCCTTCCGTATGTGCAGGACTCATCAAAAGCTATTGGCATGAGTTCCTATAAACACAATGGGAAGTAGGTCCTTCCGTATGTGCAGGACTCATCAAAAGCTATTGGCATGAGTTCCTATAAACACAATGGGGAGTAGTTGTCCTTCCGTATGTGCAGGACTCATCAAAAGCTATTGGCATGAGTTCCTATAAACACAATGGGGACTAGTTGTCCTTCCGTATGTGAAGGACTCATCAAAAGCTATTGGCATGAGTTCCTATAAACACAATGGGGAC
>CM026404.1:44115407-44131694 GCA_014843695.1 Archivesica marissinica | reverse complement strand
TCACTAGCAGGCAACATTGTGTCACTAGCAGGCAACATTGTATCACTAGCAGACAACATTGTATCACTAGCAGACAACATTGTGTCACTAGCAGGCAACATAGTGTCACTAGCAGGCAACATTGTGTCACTAGCAGGCAACAGTGTGTCACTAGCAGACAACATTGTGTCACTAGCAGGCAACATTGTATCACTAGCAGGCAACATTGTGTCACTAACAGGCAACATTGTATCACTAGCAGACAACATTGTATCACTAGCAGGCAACATTGTATCACTAGCAGGCAACATTGTATCACTAGCAGGCAACATTTTGTCACTAGCAGACAACATTGTATCACTAGCAGGCAACATTGTGTCACTAGCAGACAACATTGTATAACTAGCAGACAACATTGTATCACTAGCAGACAACATTGTATCACTAGCAGGCAACATTGTATCACTAGCAGGCAACATTGTATCACTAGCAGGCAACATTGTGTCACTAGCAGGCAACATTGTATCACTATCAGACAACATTGTATCACTAGCAGACAACATTGTGTCACTAGCAGGCAACATAGTGTCACTAACAGACAACATTGTGTCACTAGCAGGCAACATTGTGTCACTAGCAGGCAACATTATGTCACTATCAGGCAACATTATATAACTAGCAGACAACATTGTATCACTAGCAGACAACATTGTATCACTAGCAGGCAACATTGTATCACTAGCAGGCAACATTTTATCACTAGCAGGCAACATTGTATCACTAGCAGGCAACATTGTGTCACTAGCAGGCAACTTTGTATAACTAGCAGGCAACATTGTATCACTAGCAGGCAACATTGTATCACTAGCAGGCAACATTGTATCACTAGCAGGCAACATTGTGTCACTAGCAGGCAACATTGTATCACTAGCAGACAACATTGTATCACTAGCAGACAACATTGTGTCACTAGCAGGCAACATAGTGTCACTAGCAGGCAACATTGTGTCACTAGCAGGCAACAGTGTGTCACTAGCAGACAACATTGTGTCACTAGCAGGCAACATTGTATCACTAGCAGGCAACATTGTGTCACTAGCAGACAACATTGTGTCACTAGCAGGCAACATTGTGTCACTAGCAGGCAACAATGTGTCACTATTAGGCAAAATTGTGTAACTAGCAGGCAACATTGTGTCTCTAGCAGACAACATTTTATCACTAGCAGGCAACATTGTGTCTCTAGCAGGCAACATTGTATCACTAGCAGGCAACATTGTATCACTAGCAGGCAACATTGTGTCACTAGCAGGCAACATTGTATCACTAGCAGGCAACATTGTATCACTAGCAGGCAACATTGTATCACTAGCAGGCAACATTGTATCACTAGCAGGCAACATTGTATCACTAGCAGGCAACATTGTGTCACTAGCAGGCAACATTGTGTCACTAGCAGGCAACATTGTATCACTAGCAGGCAACATTGTATCACTAGCAGGCAACATTGTGTCACTAGCAGGCAACATTGTATCACTAGCAGGCAACATTGTGTCACTAGCAGGCAACATTGTATCACTAGCAGGCAACATTGTGTCACTAGCAGGCAACATTGTGTCACTAGCAGGCAACATTGTATCACTAGCAGGCAACATTGTATCACTAGCAGGCAACATTGTATCACTAGCAGGCAACATTGTATCACTAGCAGGCAACATTGTGTCACTAGCAGGCAACATTGTATCACTAGCAGGCAACATTGTATCACTAGCAGGCAACATTGTATCACTAGCAGGCAACATTGTATCACTAGCAGGCAACATTGTGTCACTAGCAGGCAACATTGTGTCACTAGCAGGCAACATTGTGTCACTAGCAGGCAACATTGTATCACTAGCAGGCAACATTGTGTCACTAGCAGGCAACATTGTGTCACTAGCAGGCAACATTGTGTCACTAGCAGACAACATTGTATCACTAGCAGGCAACATTGTATCACTAGCAGGCAACATTGTGTCACTAGCAGGCAACATTGTGTCACTAGCAGGCAACATTGTGTCACTAGCAGGCAACATTGTGTCACTAGCAGGCAACATTGTGTCACTAGCAGGCAACATTGTGTCACTAGCAGGCAACATTGTATCACTAGCAGGCAACATTGTGTCACTAGCAGGCAACATTGTATCACTAGCAGGCAACATTGTGTCACTAGCAGGCAACATTGTGTCACTAGCAGGCAACATTGTATCACTAGCAGGCAACATTGTGTCACTAGCAGGCAACATTGTGTCACTAGCAGGCAACATTGTGTCACTAGCAGGCAACATTGTGTCACTAGCAGGCAACATTGTATCACTAGCAGGCAACATTGTGTCACTAGCAGGCAACATTGTGTCACTAGCAGGCAACATTGTGTCACTAGCAGGCAACATTGTGTCACTAGCAGGCAACATTGTATCACTAGCAGGCAACATTGTGTCACTAGCAGGCAACATTGTGTCACTAGCAGGCAACATTGTGTCACTAGCAGACAACATTGTGTCACTAGCAGGCAACATTGTGTCACTAGCAGGCAACATTGTGTCACTATTAGGCAACATTGTGTAACTAGCAGGCAACATTGTGTCTCTAGCAGACAACATTGTATCACTAGCAGGCAACATTGTGTCTCTAGCAGGCAACATTGTATCACTAGCAGGCAACATTGTATCACTAGCAGGCAACATTGTGTCACTAGCAGGCAACTTTGTATAACTAGCAGGCAACATTGTATCACTAGCAGGCAACATTGTATCACTAGCAGGCAACATTGTATCACTAGCAGGCAACATTGTGTCACTAGCAGGCAACATTGTATCACTAGCAGACAACATTGTATCACTAGCAGACAACATTGTGTCACTAGCAGGCAACATTGTGTCACTAGCAGACAACATTGTGTCACTAGCAGGCAACATTGTATCACTAGCAGGCAACATTGTGTCACTAGCAGACAACATTGTGTCACTAGCAGGCAACATTGTGTCACTAGCAGGCAACAATGTGTCACTATTAGGCAAAATTGTGTAACTAGCAGGCAACATTGTGTCTCTAGCAGACAACATTTTATCACTAGCAGGCAACATTGTGTCTCTAGCAGGCAACATTGTATCACTAGCAGGCAACATTGTATCACTAGCAGGCAACATTGTGTCACTAGCAGGCAACATTGTATAACTAGCAGGCAACATTGTATCACTAGCAGGCAACATTGTATCACTAGCAGGCAACATTGTATCACTAGCAGGCAACATTGTATCACTAGCAGGCAACATTGTGTCACTAGCAGGCAACATTGTATCACTAGCAGACAACATTGTGTCACTAGCAGGCAACATTGTATCACTAGCAGGCAACATTGTGTCACTAACAGGCAACATTGTATCACTAGCAGACAACATTGTATCACTAGCAGGCAACATTGTATCACTAGCAGGCAACATTGTGTCACTAGCAGGCAACATTGTATCACTAGCAGGCAACATTGTGTCACTAGCAGGCAACATTGTATCACTAGCAGGCAACATTGTATCACTAGCAGGCAACATTGTATCACTAGCAGGCAACATTGTGTCACTAGCAGGCAACATTGTATCACTAGCAGGCAACATTGTGTCACTAGCAGGCAACATTGTGTCACTAGCAGGCAACATTGTGTCACTAGCAGACAACATTGTGTCACTAGCAGGCAACATTGTGTCACTAGCAGGTAACATTGTGTCACTAGCATGCAACATTGTGTCTCTCGCAGACAACATTGAATCACTAGCAGGCAACATTGTGTCACTAGCAGGCAGGCAGCAGTGTGTCACTAGCAGGCAACATTGTATCACTAGCAGGCAACATTGTGTCACTAGCTGGCAACATTGTATCACTAGCAGGCAACATTGTGTCACTAGCAGGCAACATTGTGTCACTAGCATGCAACATTTTGTCCCTCGTATACAACATTGAATCACTAGCAGGTAACATTGTGTCACTAGCAGGCAGGCTGCATTGTTTCACTAGCAGGCAACATTGTGTCACTAGCAGGCAACATTGTGTCTCTAGCAGGCAGCATTGTGTCACTAGCAGGCAGCATTGTGTCTCTAGCAGACAACAGTGTGTCACTAGCAGGCAACGCTGTGTCACTAGCAGGCGACATTGTATCACTAGCAGGCAACATTGTGTCACTAGCAGGCAACATTGTGTCACTAGCAGGCAACATTGTGTCACTAGCAGGCAACATTGTATCACTAGCAGGCAACATTGTGTCACTAGCAGGCAACATTGTGTCACTAGCAGGCAACATTGTGTCACTAACAGACAACATTGTGTCACTAGCAGGCAACATTGTGTCACTAGCAGGCAACATTGTGTCACTATTAGGCAACATTGTGTAACTAGCAGGCAACATTGTGTCTCTAGCAGACAACATTGTATCACTAGCAGGCAACATTGTGTCTCTAGCAGGCAACATTGTATCACTAGCAGGCAACATTGTATCACTAGCAGGCAACATTGTGTCACTAGCAGGCAACTTTGTATAACTAGCAGGCAACATTGTATCACTAGCAGGCAACATTGTATCACTAGCAGGCAACATAGTGTCACTAGCAGGCAACAATGTGTCACTAGCAGGCAACATTGTATCACTAGCAGACAACATTGTATCACTAGCAGACAACATTGTGTCACTAGCAGGCAACATAGTGTCACTAGCAGGCAACATTGTGTCACTAGCAGGCAACAGTGTGTCACTAGCAGACAACATTGTGTCACTAGCAGGCAACATTGTATCACTAGCAGGCAACATTGTGTCACTAGCAGGCAACATTGTATCACTAGCAGACAACATTGTGTCACTAGCAGGCAACATTGTGTTACTAGCAGGTAACATTGTGTCACTAGCATGCAACATTGTGTCTCTCGCAGACAACATTGAATCACTAGCAGGCAACATTGTGTCACTAGCAGGCAGGCAGCAGTGTGTCACTAGCAGGCAACATTGTATCACTAGCAGGCAACATTGTGTCACTAGCTGGCAACATTGTATCACTAGCAGGCAACATTGTGTCACTAGCAGGCAACATTGTGTCACTAGCATGCAACATTTTGTCCCTCGTATACAACATTGAATCACTAGCAGGTAACATTGTGTCACTAGCAGGCAGGCTGCATTGTTTCACTAGCAGGCAACATTGTGTCACTAGCAGGCAACATTGTGTCTCTAGCAGGCAGCATTGTGTCACTAGCAGGCAGCATTGTGTCTCTAGCCAACAACATTGTATCACTAGCAGGCAACAGTGTGTCACTAGCAGGCAACGCTGTGTCACTAGCAGGCGACATTGTATCACTAGCAGGCAACATTGTGTCACTAGCAGGCAACATTGTGTCACTAGCAGGCAACATTGTGTCACTAGCAGGCAACATTGTATCACTAGCAGGCAACATTGTGTCACTAGCAGGCAACATTGTGTCACTAGCAGGCAACATTGTGTCACTAACAGACAACATTGTGTCACTAGCAGGCAACATTGTGTCACTAGCAGGCAACATTGTGTCACTATTAGGCAACATTGTGTAACTAGCAGGCAACATTGTGTCTCTAGCAGACAACATTGTATCACTAGCAGGCAACATTGTGTCTCTAGCAGGCAACATTGTATCACTAGCAGGCAACATTGTATCACTAGCAGGCAACATTGTGTCACTAGCAGGCAACTTTGTATAACTAGCAGGCAACATTGTATCACTAGCAGGCAACATTGTATCACTAGCAGGCAACATTGTATCACTAGCAGGCAACATTGTATCACTAGCAGACAACATTGTATCACTAGCAGACAACATTGTGTCACTAGCAGGCAACATAGTGTCACTAGCAGGCAACATTGTGTCACTAGCAGGCAACAGTGTGTCACTAGCAGACAACATTGTGTCACTAGCAGGCAACATTGTATCACTAGCAGGCAACATTGTGTCACTAGCAGACAACATTGTGTCACTAGCAGGCAACATTGTGTCACTAGCAGGCAACAATGTGTCACTATTAGGCAAAATTGTGTAACTAGCAGGCAACATTGTGTCTCTAGCAGACAACATTTTATCACTAGCAGGCAACATTGTGTCTCTAGCAGGCAACATTGTATCACTAGCAGGCAACATTGTATCACTAGCAGGCAACATTGTGTCACTAGCAGGCAACATTGTATAACTAGCAGGCAACATTGTATCACTAGCAGGCAACATTGTATCACTAGCAGGCAACATTGTATCACTAGCAGGCAACATTGTATCACTAGCAGGCAACATTGTGTCACTAGCAGGCAACATTGTATCACTAGCAGACAACATTGTGTCACTAGCAGGCAACATTGTATCACTAGCAGGCAACATTGTGTCACTAGCAGGCAACATTGTGTCACTAGCAGGCAAACCACAAACATTGTGTCACTAGCAGACAACATTGTATCACTAGCAGGCAACATTGTGTCACTAGCAGGCAACATTGTGTCACTAGCAGGCAACATTGTTGGCACATTGTCACTAGCAGGCAACATTGTATCACTAGCAGGCAACATTGTGTCACTAGCAGGCAACATTGTATCACTAGCAGGCAACATTGTGTCACTAGCAGGCAACATTGTGTCACTAGCATGCAACATTGTGTCTCGACAACATGTCACTAGCAGGCAACATTGTGTCACTAGCAGGCAACATTGTGTCACTAGCAGGCAACATTGTGTCACTAGCAGGCAACATTGTGTCACTAGCAGGCAACATTGTGTCACTAGCAGGCAACATTGTGTCTCTAGCAGACAACATTGTATCACTAGCAGGCAACATTGTGTCACTAGCAGGCAACGCTGTGTCACTAGCAGGCAACATTGTATCACTAGCAGGCAACATTGTGTCACTAGCAGGCAACATTGTGTCACTAGCAGGCAACATTGTGTCACTAGCAGGCAACATTGTATCACTAGCAGGCAACATTGTGTCACTAGCAGGCAACATTGTGTCACTAGCAGGCAACATTGTGTCACTAGCAGGCAACATTGTGTCACTAGCAGGCAACATTGTGTCACTAGCAGGCAACATTGTGTCACTATCAGGCAACATTGTGTCACTAGCAGGCAACATTGTGTCTCTAGCAGACAACATTGTATCACTAGCAGGCAACATTGTGTCTCTAGCAGGCAACATTGTATCACTAGCAGGCAACATTGTATCACTAGCAGGCAACATTGTGTCACTAGCAGGCAACTTGTATAACTAGCAGGCAACATTGTATCACTAGCAGGCAACATTGTATCACTAGCAGGCAACATAGTGTCACTAGCAGGCAACAATGTGTCACTAGCAGGCAACATTGTATCACTAGCAGACAACATTGTATCACTAGCAGACAACATTGTGTCACTAGCAGGCAACATAGTGTCACTAGCAGGCAACATTGTGTCACTAGCAGGCAACAGTGTGTCACTAGCAGACAACATTGTGTCACTAGCAGGCAACATTGTATCACTAGCAGGCAACATTGTGTCACTAGCAGGCAACATTGTATCACTAGCAGACAACATTGTATCACTAGCAGGCAACATTGTATCACTAGCAGGCAACATTGTATCACTAGCAGGCAACATTTTGTCACTAGCAGGCAACATTGTATCACTAGCAGGCAACATTGTGTCACTAGCAGGCAACATTGTATAACTAGCAGGCAACATTGTATCACTAGCAGGCAACATTGTATCACTAGCAGGCAACATTGTATCACTAGCAGGCAACATTGTATCACTAGCAGGCAACATTGTGTCACTAGCAGGCAACATTGTATCACTAGCAGACAACATTGTGTCACTAGCAGGCAACATTGTATCACTAGCAGGCAACATTGTGTCACTAACAGGCAACATTGTATCACTAGCAGACAACATTGTATCACTAGCAGGCAACATTGTATCACTAGCAGGCAACATTGTGTCACTAGCAGGCAACATTGTATCACTAGCAGGCAACATTGTGTCACTAGCAGGCAACATTGTATCACTAGCAGGCAACATTGTATCACTAGCAGGCAACATTGTATCACTAGCAGGCAACATTGTGTCACTAGCAGGCAACATTGTATCACTAGCAGGCAACATTGTGTCACTAGCAGGCAACATTGTGTCACTAGCAGGCAACATTGTGTCACTAGCAGACAACATTGTGTCACTAGCAGGCAACATTGTGTCACTAGCAGGTAACATTGTGTCATTAGCATGCAACATTGTGTCTCTCGCAGACAACATTGAATCACTAGCAGGCAACATTGTGTCACTAGCAGGCAGGCAGCAGTGTGTCACTAGCAGGCAACATTGTATCACTAGCAGGCAACATTGTGTCACTAGCTGGCAACATTGTATCACTAGCAGACAACATTGTATCACTAGCAGACAACATTGTGTCACTAGCAGGCAACATAGTGTCACTAGCAGGCAACATTGTGTCACTAGCAGGCAACAGTGTGTCACTAGCAGACAACATTGTGTCACTAGCAGGCAACATTGTATCACTAGCAGGCAACATTGTGTCACTAGCAGACAACATTGTGTCACTAGCAGGCAACATTGTGTCACTAGCAGGCAACAATGTGTCACTAGCAGGCAACATTGTATAACTAGCAGGCAACATTGTATCACTAGCAGGCAACATTGTGTCACTAGCAGGCAACATTGTATCACTAGCAGGCAACATTGTGTCACTAGCAGGCAACATTGTGTCACTAGCAGGCAACATTGTGTCACTAGCAGGCAACATTGTGTCACTAGCAGGCAACATTGTGTCACTAGCAGGCAACATTGTGTCACTAGCAGGCAACATTGTGTCACTAGCAGGCAACATTGTGTCACTAGCAGGCAACATTGTATCACTAGCAGGCAACATTGTGTCACTAGCAGGCAACATTGTGTCACTAGCAGGCAACATTGTGTCACTAGCAGGCAACATTGTGTCACTAGCAGGCAACATTGTGTCACTAGCAGGCAACATTGTATCACTAGCAGGCAACATTGTGTCACTAGCAGGCAACATTGTGTCACTAGCAGGCAACATTGTATCACTAGCAGGCAACATTGTGTCACTAGCAGGCAACATTGTATCACTAGCAGGCAACATTGTGTCACTAGCAGGCAACATTGTATCACTAGCAGGCAACATTGTGTCACTAGCAGGCAACATTGTATCACTAGCAGGCAACATTGTATCACTAGCAGGCAACATTGTGTCACTAGCAGGCAACATTGTGTCACTAGCAGGCAACATTGTGTCACTAGCAGGCAACATTGTGTCACTAGCAGGCAACATTGTGTCACTAGCAGGCAACATTGTGTCACTAGCAGTCAACGCTATGTCACTAGCAGTCAACGCTATGTCACTAGCAGGCAACATTGTATCACTAGCAGACAACATTGTGTCACTAGCAGGCAACATTGTGTCACTAGCAGGCAACATTGTGTCACTAGCAGACAACATTGTGTCACTAGCAGGCAACATTGTGTCTCTAGCTAGCAGACAACATTGTGTCACTAGCAGGCAACATTGTGTCACTAGCAGACAACATTGTGTCACTAGCAGGCAACATTGTGTCACTAGCAGGCAACATTGTGCCACTGTCACTGTATACAGTATTCTGTACTGCCCCTAGGTAGAACACATTCATAGATCAATATGTACGGTAATCTGTACTGCCCCTAGGTAGAACACATTCATAGACCAATGTGCCCAGTAGTCTGTACTGCCCCTAGGTAGAACACAATCATAGGTCAATATGTACAGTAATCTGTACTGCCCCTAGGTAGAACACAATCATAGACCAATGTGCGCAGTAGTCTGTACTGCCCCTAGGTAGAATACATTCATAGACCAAAGTGTACAGTAATCTGTACTGCCCCTAGGTAGAACACATTCAAAGACTAATGTGTACAGTAGTCTGTACTGCCCCTAGGTAGAACACAATCATAGACCAATGTGTACAGTAGTCTGTACTGCCCCTAGGTAGACCACATTCATAGACCAATATGTATAGTAGTCTGTACTGCCCCTAGGTAGAACACATTCATAGACCAATGTGCCCAGTAGTCTGTACTGCCCCTAGGTAGAACACATTCATAGACCAATGTGCCCAGTAGTCTGTACTGCCCCTAGGTAGAACACAATCATAGGTCAATATGTACAGTAATATGTACTGCCCCTAGGTAGAACACAATCATAGACCAATGTGCGCAGTAGTCTGTACTGCCCCTAGGTAGAACACATTCATAGACGAAAGTGTACAGTAATCTGTACTGCCCCTAGGTAGAACACAATCATAGATCACTGTGTACAGTAGTCTGTACTATCTCTAGGTAGAACACAATCATAGGTCAATGTGTACAGTGGTCACTGTGTACAGCAGTCTGTACTATCCCTAGCCCCTAGGTAGAACACAATCATAGGTCACTGTGTACAGTAGTCTGTACTGCCCCTAGCCCCTAGGTAGAACACAATCATAGGTCACTGTGTACAGTAGTCTGTACTATCCCTAGGTAGAACACAATCATAGGTCACTGTGTAGAGTGGTCACTGTGTACAGTAGTCTGTAATATCCCTAAGTAGAACACAATCATAGGTCAATGTGTACATTAGTCTGTACTACCCCTAGGTAGAACACAATCATAGGTCACTGTGTACAGTAGTCTGTACTGTCTCTAGGTAGAACACAATCATAGATCACTGTGTACAGTAGTCTGTACTGCACCCTGCTAGAACACAATCATAGGTCACTGTGTACAGTAGTATGTGTTACACCCAGGTAGAACACAAGCATAGATCAATGTGTACAGTAGTCTGTACTGCACCCAGCTAGAACACAATCATAGGTCACTGTGTACAGTAGTTTGTACTACACCCAGCTAGAACACAATCATAGGTCACTGTGTACAGTAGTCTGTACTGTCTCTAGGTAGAACACAATCATAGATCACTGTGTACAGTAGTCTGTACTCCCCTAGGTAGACCACATTCATAGACCAATATGTACAGTAGTCTGTACTGCCCCTAGGTAGAACACAATCATAGGTCAATGTGTACAGTAGTCTGTACTACCCCTAGGTAGAACACAATCATAGATCAATGTGTACATTAGTCTGTACTATCTCTAGGTAGAACACAATCATAGGTCATTGTGTACAGTAGTCTGTACTATCCCTAGATAGAACACAACCATAGGTCACTGTATACAGTGGTCACTGTGTACAGTAGTCTGTACTACCCATAGGTAGAACACAATCATAGGTCAATGTGTACAGTAGTCTGTACTATCCCTAGATAGAACACAACCATAGGTCACTGTGTACAGTGGTCACTGTGTACAGTAGTCTGTACTACCCCTAGGTAGAACACAATCATAGGTCAATGTGTACAGTAGTCTGTACTACCCCTAGGTAGAACACAATCATATGTCAATGTGTACAGTAGTCTGTACTACCCCTAGGTAGAACACAATCATATATCACTGTGTACAGTAGTCTGTACTACCGCTAGGTAGAACACAATCATAGATCACTGTGTACAGTAGTCTGTACTGTCCCTAGGTAGAACACAATCATAGATCACTGTGTAGAGTAGTCTGTTCTACCTAGGGGTAGAACACACTCATATATCACTCTGTACAGTAGTCTGTGCTATCCCTAGGTAGAACACAACCATATATCACTGTGTACAGTAGTCTGTACTACCCCTAGGTAGAAGACAATCATATGTCACTGTGTACAGTAGTCTGTGCTATCCCTAGGTAGAACACAGCCATAGGTCACTGTGTACAGTAGTCTGTGCTATCCCTAGGTAGAACACAACCATAGGTCACTGTGTACAGTAGTCTGCACTACACCTCTTGTAATTTACTAGACCTAAGATCGTCTACCAAAGGATTTGCAAGAGCTAAGGTCGCCTACCACAGGTCATCTATCACTTGATTTGCCAGAACGTAGGTCATCCACCAAAGGAGTTGCCAGACAATGTCATCTACAAACTGATTTGCTAGACCTAGGTCATCTACTAAAGGATTTGCCGGTACTAATGGCATCTACCAAAGGATTTGCCAGTACTAATGGCATCTACCAAAGGATTTGCCAGTACTAATGGCATCTACCAAAGGATTTGCCAGTACTAATGGCATCTACCAAAGGATTTGCCATTACTAATGGCATCTACCAAAGGATTTGCCAGTACTAAATTAATGGCATCTACCAAAGGATTTGCCAGTACTAATGGCATCTACCAAAGGATTTGCCAGTACTAATGGCATCTACTAAAGGATTTGCCAGTATTAATGGCATCTACCAAAGGATTTGCCAGTACTAAATTAATGGCATCTACCAAAGGATTTGCCAGTACTAATGGCATCTACCAAAGGATTTGCCAGACATAAGGTGGATCAAAACCTCTTAATTACTAAGGGAGTTAACCGGAGTTGGAATAAATTATCCCAGATAAATGACTAGTAACGAAGGTGGTATAAACTATCCCAGACATGTATTGTCTGTCAATACGAGATAAGACATGTAATAAAATCGAGAACATTTGTTTGATGTTCAATCATTTTATTAATATATTATGTAACAATAATAAATATTATCATAGCCATGCGTAAACACTATGTAAATTGGTTGGTCTGAAATGGCAATTATGTCTACAGCTATATATTGCTACATGTTTTATCGCATCAACTATATATTAAATACAAGTAATTATTTAGTTTTATATGTTTTATATTCATAAATAAATTCAGGACTGACAAAGCGTTGGGGATATTGAGTTATACTGTAGGAGCTAAAATAGTAATTCGAGACCTCGGTTAAAAATCTCATCCCAAAGACTGTGATATGAGTAATGTTAGTACATTACAGCGGGGGATCGAACCCGTGATCGCTGAATTACAACTCCGGTGTAATAATCACTTGACCACCGATCCCCTTTGAGTTATTACATTAGCATGGCTATTCTTGTGAAGAAGAGTGACTGCCGAGTTATTACATTAGCATGGCTATTCTTGTGAAGAAGAGTGACTGCCGAGTTATTACATTAGCATGGCTATTATTGTGAAGAAGAGTGACTGCCGAGTTATTACATTAGCATGGCTATTCTTGTGAAGAAGAGTGACTGCCGAGTTATTACATTAGCATGGCTATTCTTGTGAAGAAGAGTGACTGCCGAGTTATTACATTAGCATGGCTATTCTTGTGAAGAAGAGTGACTGCCGAGTTATTACATTAGCATGGCTATTCTTGTGAAGAAGAGTGACTGCCGAGTTATTACATTAGCATGGCTATTCTTGTGAAGAAGAGTGACTGCCGAGTTATTACATTAGCATGGCTATTCTTGTGAAGAAGAGTGACTGCCGAGTTATTACATTAGCTTGGCTATTCTTGTGAAGAAGAGTGACTGCCGAGTTATTACATTAGCATGGCTATTATTGTGAAGAAGAGTGACTGCCGAGTTATTACATTAGCATGGCTATTATTGTGAAGAAGAGTGACTGTCGAGTTATTACATTAGCATGGCTATTATTGTGAAGAAGAGTGACTGTCGAGTTATTACATTAGCATGGCTATTATTGTGAAGAAGAGTGACTGCCGAGTTATTACATTAGCATGGCTATTATTGTGAAGAAGAGTGACTGCCGAGTTATTACATTAGCATGGCTATTATTGTGAAGAAGAGTGACTGCCGAGTTATTACATTAGCATGGCTATTATTGTGAAGAAGAGTGACTGCCGATTTTGTACAGTATTCATTTGGACACAAAAATGAGATATCTCTAAATAGTCTGTTTTGCGCCTGCGCAATTTAGACAAGTTACTTTAATTACGTTAATTACATTAATATAGTTCTTACAGCATTATTTAAATCGCTCTCGAGACCTCATTTCTGATGGAATCCATCGCCATGAGCAACAGAGAAGAGGCAATGTGGAAGTTAAGCCCATTGCCTAAGGGCACCTGAAGCGAACGGATTAACACTGACCTATCATGACTTCCGTGTTATTGTTTTGAAGTGTATCTCTATGTAAAAATGACATGCACTATTAATGACCAAATGTTTAATACGCAGTTTATGCTGAATTAGTCCACACTATGACACATAAACACGCTAAAACATGCGGGTAGTATAGTATACAGTGCACACAACTATTTTAATATAATGACTAACACTAAGATATGGGCGGGTAACTACACTGTAGATCCTCTAACCCTATAGCCGCCATGTTATGCATATGGCGCATAGGGGCCGGTAAGCTTACGGTGTAGCCCGGGGCGTAAAAAAGGCTACACCGGGGTTGACCGGGACGAAATCGCCGAAGATCACGAAGTCAAAGGTTATCGTCTCTCACGGTGTCCATAGAGACAGATATGGACACGATGCAATACGGCGTCGTGACCGCGGTGTGGTCGTCATGACGTAAACAAGGTAGAACAGTTTCGGGGAATTGTTAAACCTGTAGGAAGGAGTGGAACCTCCGAGGTGTAATGAATACGGTATCCGTCTCGCCAACAAGAGGCTAGGAGTTCAAGACTCACCAGATCCACAGTGGTTTTATTCTTGGACAACTCTCCTCATTCCACATAGTCCATACACATCTATGTTAGCTCCATTGCGAAACAAGTTCTTACAACTTAGTTTATTCACTCTCAAGACTGCATTCCTGATTGAATTCATCGCCATGTGGGGGGGGGGGGAGAAAAAGCAATGTGGAATTTAAAGTGCCTTGTCTATGGGTACAATCGTAACGGTTACAGCTGGGAGACAACCCCTGTCCTCTCGCACCTGAAGTGAACTCGCTACCGGCTCTGCGCTACCACGACTTCCACACTCCTAGCGATGGATTCCATTAGGATTGAGGTCTCAAGAGAAATTAGATCGAGCTAAATGTTATGCGTCAACATTAGATAGTATTTGGCCTCATAGAGCGAAAAGTGTCCCCATGCACGACTCCTTAGTACGTGCACATATAAATGTTATGCGTCAACATTAGATAGTATTTGGCCTCATAGAGCGAAAAGTGTCCCCATGCACGACTCCTTAGTACGTGCACATATAAATGTTAGCATAGGGAGTATCAGCAAATAACAGACGGATCTGTAGTCCAGTGGTAACACGCTGGACTGGTAATCCAGGGATCGCAGGTTCGATCCCCCGTCTGACCCTAATGAAATTAACAGTCTTAGAAGGGACGTTAAACCGAGGTCTCGTGTCGGTGCTTTACACCGTGCACGTAAAACAACCAGAGGTGACTCTGGAATGGGTCTCTGTCTGTATCATTGCACTATCCTCCATAATCTAAAATTACTAATCTCTTCAGGAGGCGTCGCTCATATGGGCAACCGGTAGCGACGATAAATAAACGTAAAATACATCAGCAAATAGGCGTGCGTTTATTAGCACAATTTAAACTATAGTCGAATGTGAAAACACAAGTTTACTCACCCTGAATCACTCCGGATATAAAACCTATGTGTTCACACAAACAGTTGTATATAGGCAATGAAAAGTTGTATTTACACATCGAAATGGTATTCCCAACATCGTCATACTTTGTAATTAGAAGCGTGACATTTTATAGTGTATTACCTACTATATCCGCACAATGGATAATCGGAGAGATACACGGATATGGTTGTGCTTGTCGAACATATAATGATGTCCAGTTACGCTATTGAAAACGAAATATACATTGATGTGACCTTTGTGATTTCTTCGATAACAGCTTTTATAAATAATATACATGTTGCATAATGTTGAGATATAGTTTATACAAATATAGTGTAGCTCGAATGCGAAACAAGTTCCTACAACTTTTAGTAATCGCTCTGAGTATGTATGCCTCATTCCTGGTTAAATCCATCACCACGAGGGAGAGAGAAGAAATGTGGAATTTAAATGTCTCGCCAAAGGGCACAATCGTAACGGCTACAGCTGGGCGTTATCACGACATCCACTGTTCCAACGTTATCACGACATCCACTGTTCCAACGTTCCAACGTTATCACGACATCCACTGTTCCAACGTTCCAACGTTATCACGACATCCACTGTTCCAACGTTCCAACGTTATCACGACATCCACTGTTCCAACGTTATCACGACATCCACTGTTCCAACGTTATCACGACATTCACTGTTCCAACGTTCCAACGTTATCACGGCATCCACTGTTCCAACGTTCAATTTAATTAGATATTAGTGTTATAGCAGTTTTATTTCGTA
>CM026404.1:44075299-44114407 GCA_014843695.1 Archivesica marissinica | reverse complement strand
TTACGCTGTCCATACCAACCGTAGAACTATGTATGTGGGTAATTATTCTTGTTGTTACGCTGTCCATACCAACCGTAGAACTATGAATGTGGGTAATTATTCTTATTGTTACGCTGTCCATAGCAACCGTAGAACTATGTATGTGAGTAATTATTCTTGTTGTTACGCTGTCCATACCAACCGTAGAACTATGTATGTGGGTAATTATTCTTGTTGTTACGCTGTCCATACCAACCGTAGAACTATGTATGTGGGTAATTATTCTTGTTGTTACGCTGTCCATACCAACCGTAGAGAACTATGTATGTGGGTAATTTCTTATTGTTACGCTGTCCATACCAACCATAGAACTATGTATGTGGGTAATTATTCTTATTGTTACGCTGTCCATACCAACCATAGAAACTATGTATGTGGGTAATTATTCTTGTGTATGCTGTCCATACCAACCATAGAACTATGTATGTGGGTAATTATTCTTGTTGTTTGCTGTCCATACGAACCATAGAACTATGTATGTGGGTAATTCTTATTGTTACGCTGTCCATACAACCATAGAACTATGTATGTGGGTAATTATTCTTGTTGTTACGCTGTCCATAGCAACCGTAGAAACTATGTATGTGGGTAATTTTCTTTTGCGCTGTCCATACCAACCGTAGAGAATATGTATGTGGGTAATTATTCTTGTGTTACGCTGTCCATACCACCGTAGAACTATGTATGTGGGTAATTAGTTTAGTTACGCTGTCCATAGCAACCGTAGAACTATGTATGTGGGTAATTATTCTTATTGTTACGCTGTCCATACCAACCGTAGAACTATGTATGTGGGTAATTATTCTTGTTGTTACGCTGTCCATACCAACCGTAGAACTATGTATGTGGGTAATTATTCTTGTTGTTACGCTGTCCATACCAACCGTAGAACTATGTATGTGGGTAATTATTCTTGTTGTTACGCTGTCCATACCAACCATAGAACTATGTATGTGGGTAGTTATTCTTGTTGTTACGCTGTCCATACCAACCGTAGAACTATGTATGTGGGTAATTATTCTTGTTGTTACGCTGTCCATACCAACCGTAGAACTATGTATGTGGGTAATTATTCTTATTATTACGCTGTCCATACCAACCGTAGAACTATGTATGTGGGTAATTATTCTTGTTGTTACGCTGTCCATACCAACCGTAGAACTATGTATGTGGGTAATTATTCTTATTGTTACGCTGTCCATAGCAACCGTAGAACTATGTATGTGGGTAATTATTCTTATTGTTACGCTGTCCATACCAACCGTAGAACTATGTATGTGGGTAATTATTCTTATTGTTACGTGTCCATAGCAACGTTAGAACTATGTATGTGGGTAATTCTTTCTTGTTTACGCTGTCCATAAACCATAGAACTATGTATGTGGGTAATTATTCTTATTGTTACGGTCCATACAACCATAGAACTATGTATGTGGGTAATTATTCTTATTGTTACGCTGTCCATACCAACCGTAGAACTATGTATGTGGGTAATTATTCTTGTTGTTACGCTGTCCATACCAACCGTAGAACTATGTATGTGGGTAATTATTCTTATTGTTACGCTGTCCATAGCAACCGTAGAACTATGTATGTGGGTAATTATTCTTCTTGTTACGCTGTCCATACCAACCGTAGAACTATGTATGTGGGTAATTATTCTTGTTGTTACGCTGTCCATACCAACCGTAGAACTATGTATGTGGGTAATTATTCTTGTTGTTACGCTGTCCATACCAACCGTAGAGAACTATGTATGTGGGTAATTATTCTTATTGTTACGCTGTCCATACCAACCATAGAACTATGTATGTGGGTAATTATTCTTATTGTTATGCTGTCCATACCAACCGTAGAACTATGTATGTGGGTAATTATTCTTATTGTTACGCTGTCCATACCAACCATAGAACTATGTATGTGGGTAATTATTCTTGTTGTTATGCTGTCCATACCAACCATAGAACTATGTATGTGGGTAATTATTCTTGTTGTTATGCTGTCCATACGAACCATAGAACTATGTATGTGGGTAATTATTCTTATTGTTACGCTGTCCATACCAACCATAGAACTATGTATGTGGGTAATTATTCTTGTTGTTACGCTGTCCATAGCAACCGTAGAACTATGTATGTGGGTAATTATTCTTCTTGTTACGCTGTCCATACCAACCGTAGAATTATGTATGTGGGTAATTATTCTTGTTGTTACGCTGTCCATACCAACCGTAGAACTATGTATGTGGGTAATTATTCTTATTGTTACGCTGTCCATAGCAACCGTAGAACTATGTATGTGGGTAATTATTCTTATTGTTACGCTGTCCATACCAACCGTAGAACTATGTATGTGGGTAATTATTCTTGTTGTTACGCTGTCCATACCAACCGTAGAACTATGTATGTGGGTAATTATTCTTGTTGTTACGCTGTCCATACCAACCGTAGAACTATGTATGTCGGTAATTATTCTTGTTGTTACGCTGTCCATACCAACCGTAGAACTATGTATGTGGGTAATTATTCTTGTTGTTACGCTGTCCATACCAACCGTAGAACTATGTATGTGGGTAATTATTCTTGTTGTTACGCTGTCCATACTAACCGTAGAACTATGTATGTGGGTAATTATTCTTGTTGTTACGCTGTCCATACCAACCGTAGAACTATGTATGTGGGTAATTATTCTTGTTGTTACGCTGTCCATACCAACCGTAGAACTATGTATGTGAGTAATTATTCTTATTGTTACGCTGTCCATAGCAACCGTAGAACTATGTATGTGGGTAATTATTCTTGTTGTTACGCTGTCCATACCAACCGTAGAACTATGTATGTGGGTAATTATTCTTATTGTTACGCTGTCCATAGCAACCGTAGAACTATGTATGTGGGTAATTATTCTTGTTGTTACGCTGTCCATACCAAACTTAGAACTATGTATGTGGGTAATTATTCTTATTGTTACGCTGTCCATACCAACCGTAGAACTATGTATGTGGGTAATTATTCTTGTTGTTACGCTGTCCATACCAACCGTAGAACTATGTATGTGGGTAATTATTCTTGTTGTTATGCTGTCCATACCAACCGTAGAACTATGTATGTGGGTAATTATTCTTGTTGTTACGCTGTCCATACCAACCGTAGAACTATGTATGTGGGTAATTATTCTTATTGTTACGCTGTCCATACCAACCGTAGAACTATGTATGTGGGTAATTATTCTTATTGTTACGCTGTCCATAGCAACCGTAGAACTATGTATGTGGGTAATTATTCTTCTTGTTACGCTGTCCATACCAACCGTAGAACTATGTATGTGGGTAATTATTCTTGTTGTTACGCTGTCCATACCAACCGTAGAACTATGTATGTGGGTAAATTATTTTGTTACGCTGTCCATAGCAACCGTAGAACTATGTATGTGGGTAATTCTTCTTCTTGTTACGCTGTCCATACCAACCATAGAACTATGTATGTGGGTAATTATTCTTATTGTTACGCTGTCCATACCAACCATAGAACTATGTATTTGGGTAATTATTCTTATTGTTACGCTGTCCATACCAACCATAGAACTATGTATGTGGGTAATTATTCTTGTTGTTATGCTGTCCATACCAACCATAGAACTATGTATGTGGGTAATTATTCTTGTTGTTATGCTGTCCATACGAACCATAGAACTATGTATGTGGGTAATTATTCTTATTGTTACGCTGTCCATACCAACCATAGAACTATGTATGTGGGTAATTATTCTTATTGTTACGCTGTCCATACCAACCATAGAACTATGTATGTGGGTAATTATTCTTGTTGTTACACTGTCCATACCAACCGTAGAACTATGTATGTGGGTAATTATTCTTGTTGTTACGCTGTCCATACCAACCGTAGAACTATGTATGTGGGTAATTATTCTTGTTGTTACGCTGTCCATACCAACCGTAGAACTATGTATGTGGGTAATTATTCTTGTTGTTATGCTGTCCATACCAACCGTAGAACTATGTATGTGGGTAATTATTCTTGTTGTTACGCTGTCCATACCAACCGTAGAACTATGTATGTGGGTAATTATTCTTGTTGTTACGCTGTCCATACCAACCTTAGAACTATGTATGTGGGTAATTATTCTTGTTGTTACGCTGTCCATACCAACCTTAGAACTATGTATGTGGGTAATTATTCTTGTTGTTACGCTGTCCATACCAACCGTAGAACTATGTAGTTGGGTAATTATTCTTATTGTTACGCTGTCCATACCAACCGTAGAACTATGTATGTGGGTAATTATTCTTATTGTTACGCTGTCCATACCAACCGTAGAACTATGTATGTGGGTAATTATTCTTATTGTTACGCTGTCCATAGCAACCATAGAACTATGTATGTGGGTAATTATTCTTATTGTTACGCTGTCCATACCAACCATAGAACTATGTATGTGGGTAATTATTCTTGTTGTTACGCTGTCCATACCAACCGTAGAACTATGTATGTGGGTAATTATTCTTATTGTTACGCTGTCCATACCAACCAGAACTATGTAGTTGGGTAATTATTCTTGGACCACAATGCACACATTTATTAATTAAAGTAGAAACTGGTCAATGGCATAGACCCTTAGCAATACCATATGAAGAAAGAAAATGTAGATATTGTTTAACTTTAGAAGATGAATTTCACTTTGTTTTAGAATGTCAGCTATATACCGATTTAAGAAAAACACATATTAAGAAATACTTTTGGAGAAATCCAAATGTTCCTAAATTTATTGAATTGATGACCTCAAAAAATGTTATAATAATTAAAGATTTGGCTATGCTATACAAATCATTTCAAGTCAGAAACAACCTGTTCTATGACTAGTGTTCATATCACATAATACGTTATACGCTAGCCAATCGTAAACGTTTTGTATTTGCACATGTTTTTATTTGCACATTTGCTCTATATAATTATATTACATATTTACACAAGGCACGCAGTGCCAATGTTCACGTTTGAAAGTAAGCAATGTGCATATAATGTGTACTCATGGGCATATTTCCCATTGTATTTCGAAATAAACTCTCTTGAAACTCTCTTTGTTAAACAACAAAAGAACTATTAACAGCAAACTGTATTAAGAAATCCTTCATATTAAGATATAAAAAAACGATTGAACCAACAGCTGCTTCCTGGTAACATGCTTTGTTCATTAATTAATCAATATTTATTGTTCATAAAATGGCTCAATTGATATTATATGTATTGAATTGTCATGCTATGTATTTATCTTTGGCCATATTTTTCTCTCACATATTAATCGACCGTAAGCATGAATTGATTTGCTGAATACAAAACTGACAATATATATATATAGCTTCAAATCTGGCTTATTTTTAACATTGAAGCTAGATTTAAATCATCCATATGTGCATGCCAGATATATATATATAGCGAAACCATATGTACGTTGGATTTGCATTAATGAAATACATGTATTATGCGTGCGTGCGGCGTGTGTGCGTTCGTGCGTACGTGCGTGCGTGAACACTATATATTTATATTTGGCTAATTTTCGCGATTTAAGTTGATCACGAATAAATGATGCTCGTGTCCTGTGTCTGAATGTAGAACTATATTCGAAAATATGTACAGTTTACATGTGTATCAAAATTTGGAAATTCAATACAATTATAAGCGATATACATAAACAGTCATAATTCATGCCGCGATACATCACGGATGCGCGAATTCAAAACTCGAATTAATTGAAAATGTTCAAAATCGCGAAATAAAGTGTTCGCGAAAGTATACAGCTTACAGTATTGTACGAATTCCTGCTAAAACAGGATATTACCATGCAAGTACAGTTATGAACAATAATAAACAAAGGTTGGTTTACATATTTAACCAAGACCTGCTATTTTAACAAATGCGGTGCGCCAGTAACATAGATAATACCCATCTACTATACCCCAACGATAACGTGATTCCCGCGAAAAAGATAGCACGGGCTAATATTATTATAACGGGTAAAAAGAAGTTTATTATCATTTATGTATGCATTACTTGGCACACAGGATTATTTATTACACCCTACACGTGTATTGATTTGGCTTATTCCAAACCTATTTATAGCAATGCTTGTAAATAACACGTTATCGTTGGGCCATAGTAGTTGGTACCATTTAGAGTTAATGTTGATGTTTGTCTTCGCATGTTCCCTTGTAAACATAATCTGGCCGACAGCCGACAAGTTCCACAACACGTACATCCCAAGCGTCCCGCTTCTCTTATCACAATTGCAATAATTACAAATTACGTTAGAAACTTGTAAATATGCCCTGTCCCACATGGTAATCCATGCGGCATATGTTCAAACAAACCCATATTGCATTGTTACATTAGTTTCTATGTTCTCTGCTAATAATATCTACTCTGCGTTAGATGACAAGATACAGAAATATGGCTTCGACAATTTAATTAAAAATTCAGCATACTATTGCTCAACTAGTGGTGTTTCGTAAATATAAGCGTGCGTGCGTGCGTGCGTGCGTGCGTGCGTGTGTGCATGTGCGTGCGTGCGTGCGTGCGTGCGTATATATACACGCACGCACACACACGCATGCACGCACACATAATATATATATATATATGTGTGTTAAACAGCTAAAGGCAAAAAATGTGGCGCTTTGCTGAATAAAAACCTGAAAAACTGAATATTCTCATGCAGTGATTGTTGTTATAAATTGTATAATAGATGCAAATGGTCAAATATATACATTGCGTCACAATCCAATACATATAATATCTAAATTAAAGAAGTTATGAACAGTACATATTTATATATTAATGAACAAAACCAATAAGCAGCCGTTGATGCTAGGGCTTTATAATATTAATAATATTTTAAGATGAATGCCATAATTCCGGAAGTCCGGAACATTTTCAACATTCATATTCATAACAGAATCTAAACTGTATTTATTTGGCTTCTAAAAATACTTAGGATGCATAAAACGTGTTCTACTATAACTGTGTAGCAATACAACAACTAATGAAATTCGTCATCAATAAATGTATTACTACAATGCGTACAGTTGGGTCTGTTACGTTCAATCCCATCACAGCTTTCAGTTTCTAAACTGCACAACATACAACAACAAGGCTTGTTGTGTTTTGATTAAATAGTTTTCAACGATAAATATGAGGTTAAACAATTTACAACCTACAATGAAAGATCAAATTCTTATTCAAAAATATGTTCCTGACAGACAGACAGACAGACAGACAGACAGACAGACAGACAGACAGACAGACAGACAGACAGACAGACAGACAGACAGACAGACAGACAGACAGACAGACAGACAGACAGACAGACAGACAGACAGACAGACAGACAGACAGACAGACAGACAGACAGACAGACAGACAGACAGACAGACAGACACGACAGACAGACAGACAGACAGACAGACAGACAGACAGACAGACAGACAGACAGACAGACAGACAGACAGACAGACGACAGACAGACAGACAGACAGACAGACAGACAGACAGACAGACAGACAACAGACAGACAGACAGACAGACAGACAGACAGACAGACAGACAGACAGACAGACAGACAGACAGACAGACAGACAGACAGACAGACAGACAGACAGACAGACAGACAGACAGACAGACAGACGGCTATATTTTACTTCATAGCCTGGGAACAGGCGTCGATATATTTTGCCTTGTCAGTCAAATAAATATATTTTAACACCGAGACTATTAATTGGGCCGTATTGAGTTTCTGATCATAAAATTTATGTCATTTTGCCAGAAGCTAAAAAGTGAAAAATCGACAGACTGGAACCCAGGCTATTTTGCCAGAAGTTAAAAAGTGAAAAATCGACAGACTGGAACCCAGGCTATTTTGCCAGAAGTTAAAAAGTGAAAAATCGACAGACTGGAACCCAGGCTATTTACTTCATAGTGAGCGTCAATACTGAATACATGTATACATATATAATATATTTGTTATGCGATTATCGATAACTCTGAGGCACCGTAATCAATAGATAGTTTAATATCTTTATTTAATAATATTTTATCGCAACTTTTTCGCAATGAGGAACACAATTTACAATTTCATATCACAATAACATTACTGTCACATTTCTAACATACATAAATCCTGATAATATCCATATACATGACATGACATTTTCAAAGCGCAAAGTGCTTGGGCTACACGTTTTGAAAACATTAGCAACAGCCCTTTCCAAAAGGTCAAATTTGCTATCAATTTGTTCCGATGTATATAGTACTAATATAAATATGTTTTTCAAGAAAATTAGTGTTTAGGCTGAATAATAGAATGACTTAGCAGAATACTAAAAATGAACAAGAAGAATTGAAATAGAAGGTTTTAATAGCTGCCCTAATAAGCTGCTTGACTGCCTCTCCCCGAAACCCCAACCTCAGTTTATTATCTTTACTTACAATAATTAAGTAAGATAAGATAAGATATGTTTATTATAGTCTCACTTTACATGATACATATAATTACATAATATAGAAACTTTCATTCTAAGAAGAAATATGAGAGACTTAAAACTTAGCAATATAGTGAAGACAATTTTCTAAGACACAATAAGTACAGTAAAAGCGTTCGTACAGCACTAGTAAAATACTGAACAATTATATAACATCTTAATACTCAGTGATGTATTTACAACATTACTATATATACAATATGTTAAAATCTTCAGTTATACAACAATGTTTTTCTTCTATTTAAAATATTAAAATAGGTTTTGGCACTTAAGAATACAATATCTGGATTAGAAAGTAGATAAGCAATTTTTTCACCATCATTAAAAGCATTAAAATTTCCATTCAGTGTAGAAGCTAAGTGTGTGCAATAAAGAATGTGGAAGTTAGAAATACCCATCTCATCGATGATTGATTCACAGCATAAAAACAACATTGTGGTATTTAAAGCAGCATTACATCGTATGAAATAAAAGATATTTGAAAAATTCAATTTTTACGTATGGGTAGCAATGCTGCTACACATTCTAACATTATGCTTCGTATGCTTATGTTCATTTGGTAAATAGTGTTTTTTGCGATAAAACAAACTCGAAACCGAAAGTAGGATTTTCCGAGTCGATCGGTCACGCACTTGTTTACAACCGGAACGCATCGTCCGCACGTGTTTACATTCGTAATGTATCGTCCACATTTATCCCACGTTGTCTTTTTTAATTAAATTACTTCATATGTTCATTCATACCTCTGTTAGCTAAGTCTTTTACGGACATTTCTACATCCCCGCGAGGGGTTCGACATTAGAGGAAGATAGATAGTCTTTCATGTTCAAAATATATTCGTTGTTTTCTACATCCTCTGTTGTTTCACGCATGCGCGCTGTGCGTGTTTACATTTCGTGTGTTGATAAACAAATTCGTGTATACGACGGTATAAATTTATTGGAATTTTATCGTTTCTGAGCGACTATTTCGATTTTTGTAAACACACACACATTAGTATTGATATTTTACCCAAAACATCCTTTATTACGATGTAATGCTGCTTTAATGCCCAAGTATATTCACCGTTTGGCACCAAAGTCTATTATTAACAGTGCTATGTTCGCTCATTTCTTGGTCGGCGTCTCTATCCTGGTTTACTAGCTGTTCTTTATTGGCACTGCGTATGTTCCATGCTTTGAATATATTAACTGTTGTTTCCTACTCTATGTGTCATTACCACACCTTAGAGTTGATTGGGTATAATTATTATTATTTCTTTGCTTCTAAGAATCTGTAATTCTCGGAACTGTGCAATTCGCTCCATGTAATACATGTGTTTAAGCTCCGTTAACTTGTGCATGTGCTCAATGTGGGTACGTGTACAGTGTGGCCTACATTCTGTAGGCAAGCTTAAAGATACTGTTCATCAATTCCACGTTGTTATTTGTCCAGGCTTGGCGAGTTTCTTCAACGAAATATTCTGCAGTCTGGGTTTACAACATATCTGGTTTTTAATTATTTATGTACCAATGACAAAGTGTAATGTTGTGTCGGAGTCGATTAGCCCCTTAATTCAGAATAGTTTCGTTATCATATTGTCTGGATCTGTTTTGTCCACCCCATCTTTGTTCTGTATGTAATGGTTTATGCTGGATCTGTTTTGTTCACCCCATTTTTGTTCTGCATGTAATGGTTTATGCTGGATCTGTTTTGTCCACCCCACATTTGTTCTGTATGTAATGGTTTATGCTGGATCTGTTTTGTCCACCCCATCTTTGTTCTGTATGTAATGGTTTATGCTGGATCTGTTTTGTCCACCCTCCCTTTGTTCTGTATGTAATGGTTTATGCTGGATCTGTTTTGTCCACCCCATCTTTGTTCTGTATGTAATGGTTTATGCTGGATCTGTTTTGTCCACCCCACCTTTGTTCTGTATGTAATGGTTTATGCTGGATCTGTTTTGTCCACCCCATCTTTGTTCTGTATGTAATGGTTTATGCTGATCTGTTTTGTCCACCCCATCTTTGTTCTGTATGTAATGGTTTATGCTGGATCTGTTTTGTCCACCCCCCCTTTGTTCTGTATGTAATGGTTTATGCTGGATCTGTTTTGTCCACCCCATCTTTGTTCTGTATGTAATGGTTTATGCTGGATCTGTTTTGTCCACCCCATCTTTGTTCTGTATGTAATGGTTTATGCTGGATCTGTTTTGTCCACCCCATCTTTGTTCTGTATGTAATGGTTTATGCTGGATCTGTTTTGTCCACCCCATCTTTGTTCTGTATGTAATGGTTTATGCTGGATCTGTTTTGGCCACCCCATCTTTGTTCTGTATGTAATGGTTTATGCTGGATCTGTTTTGTTCACCCCACCTTTGTTCTATATGTAATGGTTTATGCTGGATCTGTTTTGTCCACCCTCCCTTTGTTCTGTATGTAATGGTTTATGCTGGATCTGTGTTGTCCACCCCCCCTTTGTTCTGTATGTAATGGTTTATACTGGATCTGTTTTGTCCACCCACCTTTGTTCTGTATGTAATGGTTTATGCTGGATCTGTTTTGTCCACCCCATCTTTGTTCTGTATGTAATGGTTTATGCTGGATCTGTTTTGTCCACCCCATCTTTGTTCTGTATGCAATGGTTTATGCTGGATCTGTTTTGTCCACCCCATCTTTGTTCTGTATGTAATGGTTTATGCTGGATCTGTTTTGTCCACCCCCTCCCTTTGTTCTGTATGTAATGGTTTATGCTGGATCTGTTTTGTCCACCCCACCTTTGTTCTGAATGTAATGGTTTATGCTGGATCTGTGTTGTCCACCCCACCTTTGTTCTCCATGTAATGGTTTATGCTGGATCTGTTTTGTCCACCCCATCTTTGTTCTGTATGCAATGGTTTATGCTGGATCTGTTTTGTCCACCCCATCTTTGTTCTGTATGTAATGGTTTATGCTGGATCTGTTTTGTCCACCCCCTCCCTTTGTTCTGTATGTAATGGTTTATGCTGGATCTGTTTTGTCCACCCCACCTTTGTTCTGAATGTAATGGTTTATGCTGGATCTGTGTTGTCCACCCCACCTTTGTTCTCCATGTAATGGTTTATGCTGGATCTGTTTTGTCCACCCCCCCCCCTTTGTTCTCCATGTAATGGTTTAAGCCATCCGTTTAAGAATGTTTCGTACAAAGATACGGTTTTGCCGACGGATGGACATGTTGTAGTGTTTTTACTACTGCCTCTTCGTTGTCAGTGTCGAACTGCTTACTGACACTTATTCTAATAGTTTCAATTTCTTCGTCTATGGCGCTGCCAACTTGTTCTTGAAATTACTTATATATTGCGCTACTCGGGTCCTTGTGTAACATAACTGGACAAAGAAATATGTGATTTTTATTTGTTTCAGTTCTGAGTTTTAAAACCATTTACGGAATTTATATACTGACTAAGGTGACAGGGAGATATATTATGCAAAGGTAATGTTCTCCTATTGGGTAGCGTGACAGGACGATATATGCATAGTTACTGTGCTCCCATTGGGTAGCGTAACAGGGCGATACATGCATAGTTAATATTCTCCCATTGGGTAGCGTGACAGGGCGTTATATGCATAATTAATATTCTCCCATTGGGTAGCGTGACAGGACGATATATGCATAGTTAATATTCTCCCATTGGGTAGCGTGACAGGGCGATACATGTATAGTTAATATTCTCCCATTGGGTAGCGTGACAAGGCGATACATGCATAGTTAATATTCTCCCATTGGGTAGCGTGACAAGGCGCTATATGCATAGTTAATATTCTCCCATTGGGTAGCGTGACAGGGCAATACATGCATAGTTAATGTTTTCCCATTGGGTAACGTGACAGAGCGATATGTGCAGAGTTAATGTTTTCCCATTGGGTAGCGTGACAGAGCGATATATGCATAGTTAATGTTCTCCAATTCTGTATCGTGACATGGAGATATATATGCATAATACATGTTCTCCAATTGTGTATCGTGACATGGAGATATATATGCATACTACATGTCTCCCATTGTGTAACGTGACATGGAGATATATGTGCATAGTAAATGTGCTCCCATTGTGAAACGTGACAGGAGATAATCTAAATAAGCTACTAGCTTCCGATTTAATCCATTTGTTCTTGTATATTAATGTTATAACATGATGTAAATATTGATAAAATAAAATATGCTTAAACTAAACGTGACAGCGCCATATATGCATAATAAGTCGAAATGCCCTGAGTTCGCCTCGCTGGAGCCGTTACGACTTAGGCAATGAATTCAAATTCCCCATGCCTCTTCTCTTTCCCTCGTGGCGATGGATTCCGTCAGGAATGAGGTCTCGATATTTATTAATATAAGTTGTTTCGCAATCGAGCTAAAATTAATTTGCATAAAGTAATTATCCTACTACGTGGTTCGATGTTTTTCTGAGATGCTATATTTATTCCTAATTACAGTTAATAACATATATATCCTTGTTGAAGTTCAGCCAACCACAACTCTCTTGGAAACATGTTTGTATATTAGTTTGTTGTGATCAACCTTGTCAAAACTTTACTAAAATCCATAAGAATAACGTCTATGTATTTACCATTTTCAAGGTTGTCGTATACCTCGTGTATGAAGACTTAGGAGGTAATTATTGTCGAAATGGGTCATGGTGTTGGAGACCAAAATATGCTCCTATAATTTGGAGGCAATACAGGTGAGATAAATTGACCTGTAGTTACTGGCCTTGGACGTTGGGCCTTTCTAACAGACAGGGGTAACAACAGCAATTCTTCAATCTGATGGGACACTCCCCGATTCTACGAATAATTTAAAGAGTTTCAAGAGTTTCAAGAGTTTATTTCGAAATACAATGGGCAATATGCCCATGAGTACACATTATATACACATTACATACTTTCAAACGTGAACATTGGCACTGCGTGCCTTGTGTAAATATATAATATAATTATATAGAGCAAATGTGCAAATAAAAACACGTGCAAATACAAAACGTTTACGATTGGCTAGCGTATAACGTATAATGAGATATGAACACTAGTCAAAGAACAGGTTGTTTCTGACTTGAAATGATTTGTATATATACATAGCCAAATCTTTAATTATTATAACATTTTTTGAGGTCATCAATTCAATAATTTTAGGAACATTTGGGTTTCTCCAAAAGTATTTCTTAATATGTGTTTTTCTTAAATCGGTATATAGCTGACATTCTAAAACAAAGTGAAATTCATCTTCTAAAGTTAAACAATATCTACATTTTCTGTCTTCATATGGTATTGCTAAGGGTCTATGCCATCGACCAGTTTCTACTTCAAGTCTATGAGATACTCTGAAGCGTGACAATGCTATTCTAAATTTATCAATATTTACACCGTTCATATATGTCTGAAACTTGAAGTCTGCATATAAAACATAAGTTCTAGCCCTTGTGGAGTTACTCAATTCTGAAAACCAATTTTGCATAAAAATATCATTTAGTCTTTGTTTTGCTACACTTATAAACACATTCTTATTTCCGACTCCTTGGTTTAACCATACATCATTTAATCCTAATGTTTGTAATAACTTTCTAATACCTGAAGCCCAATTACTATAATCTGGTCTAATTTCTATTTCACTATACATCATATCATTCCGGTTCCACTCCCATGGAATCCAACCCCACTGTCCCTGAATCATCAAGAGTTGAAAGATCTGACCCCTCATACAACCCGCGTGACCAAGTACAAAACACCAACACAACTGACAGTGCTAATGGTAGTCCAACTTATGAAAATTGTGCTGATAAAGTGTTCACTTTTTGTGAAAAGATTTTACACATCAGTGACTCCAAATCAAATATTCGCATTATCAGAGCACATAGAATTGGCAGGTTTATTCCAGGCAAGATCAGGCCTATAGTCGCCAAGCTTGACACGGAGTCAAAAATGACAATTAAAAACTCTCTCAAACATGTGAAATTACAGCATACCAACTACAATGTTTCCGAGCAGTATCCACAAGAAGTGAAAGACCGCCGCAAAGAACTTATACCTGTCATGCTCGAAGCCAGGAAACAAGGGAAAAGGGCTGTCTTAGTCAGGGACAAATTGTATGTTGACAATATTTTATACAGCGGTAATACATGCAAATAGGGGAACGCAGAAAAGTGTGATACTTTACGTATAATATCCTGGAATATTGAAGGCTTAAATTCTAGTATTGATGATGAGGATTTTTTGAATTTTGTTCTAAATTTGGTTTTGTATTTTTAAACGAAACCTGGCAAAAGAATACGGTAAATTTTTCACTGAATGGGTATGAATCTATTTTTGTACCTAGGCCTGAAAGTGCCAAGTCCAGAAGAGGTCATGGTGGAGTTTGTCTGTTTTATAAAGATATTCATAGAAAAGGTTTATCTATTATTGAAACTGATAGCACTGGTTTCATTTGGGTAAAATTATGCAAAACATTCTTTGGTTTTGATGATGATCTGTATGTTTGTTTTGTATATATACCACCGAGTAACTCTGTCTATTATTTATCACATAATATTTGTTTCTTTGAGATGTTAGAAAATAATATTCGCAAATATCAAGAATATGGTAAAGTATCGGTTATTGGGGATCTAAATGCTAGATGTGGTGAACGGTCTGATATTTTATCAAATACTCATGATTATGATAAATATATACATACATTAGATAAAGATGAACATGATCAAATGTGTTATCCGGGTGACCTTCCAGTTAGATTTTCTATGGATAAAACTGTTAATTCTTCTGGAAATAAGCTGTTAGATATTTGTTTAAGTAGCGATTTGAAGATTGTTAATGGACGCATTGGGGACGACAGTGGGATTGGTAGTTTTACATACTTGTCATCTCTAGGCTATAGTTTGATTGATTATGTAATTATGTCATATGATTTTTTTTCAATATATTTATGATTTTGTTATTCATGATTTATATACATGTTCTCATCATGTACCTATACAGATTGATTTGTGTATTAATAAAATGCCAATAGAGTTAGATACAAATAATAAATATATTGACAAAATATTCTGGGACAAAGAAAAAAGCCCGGATTATAAGATGATGATTGATTCTGAAATAATTAACCTTGAATCTATTGTTGATAACATTATTTTATCTAATACTGATATTGATACAGGTGTAGATAGTTTTGCCAATATCCTATATACAAATGCTTATACTGTTTTTGGTAGGTCTATTAATTTGACGAAGCCTAACAGTAAGCGTAAATTTAAAAGTCCGTGGTATACGCAGGATTGTGAAACGGCTAGACGTGAATTTCGCTCAGCGAAGGCAATTTATAGGAAAAACAAATCCAGTCATAATGGTGATCTATTAGTCGACAAACGCCGCATGTACCGTTGTGCTAAGCGAAAAGCCCGTGGTATTTTTAAGGCCAAACAAAGAAATAATATGCATAGCTTAGCTTCGTCACAACCACATCAATTTTGGAAAGAAATAAGAAAATTAAAATCAAATAAGAAAAAAGGAAGCACTATAAGTTCAGATAACTTTCTTAAACATTTTAAGAATGTTTTTTCAGATAATACTGATTTCTCTAATAATGATGTTGACAATGATTTGTTAAATAATAATTTAATTACCGTCGATCAACTTGATAATTTGTTTACCGTTGATGAAATTTATAAAGCAATATCTGCACTAAAGCAAGGTAAAAGTGGAGGTATTGATTGCTTAACTCCTGAAATGTTTATTGAATGCAAAGATACACTGGCGCCATTATTATGTAAGCTTTTTAACCACATGTATATAAATTGTATGTATCCAGTTAGTTGGACCAGAGGTGTCATTGTTTCTGTTCCTAAGAAAGGAGATCTAAATAATGTAAATAATTATAGGGGTATTACGCTTACCAGTATTTTTTCGAAAATATTTTCAATTGTGCTGGATACACGTCTTCGAAAATGGGCTGAGGCAAATGAACTCTTATCAGATTTTCAGTTTGGTTTTCGTAAAGACAAAAGCACTGTAGATTGTATTTTTGTTTTAACCTCGATTATAGACAAAGTTATTTGTCTAGAAAAGAAGAAACTTTATTGTGCTTTCGTTGATTTTCGTAAAGCTTTCGATGTAGTGTACATAAACGGTATTTGGTTTAAGCTATTACAGTATGGAGCTTCAACTAAATTAGTTAATATGTTGCAAAAAATATACGAGAGTGTAAAATCATGTGTACGTATTAATGGAACTTACACTGACAATTTTGACTGTGTCAAAGGTGTAAAGCAAGGCGAACCATTATCACCGTTGCTATTTCTATTCTTTATCAACGATACGTACCAGTCAATTTACGATAATACAATAGACACCGTTAGTATTGATGAACTTCGTATGTTGTTATTATTATTTGCTGATGATACTGTTCTAATGTCTTATTCTAAAGAAGGTTTACAACGTTTGTTAAATAATCTACATATGTATTGCAACAATTGGGACATTAGTGTAAATATTGATAAAACTGTTGTTATGGTGTTTAAAAAGGGCAACAGACCTGAACATATTGTAGTGTCATATAATAATTACAAGTTAAATATTGTTACAAAATTCACATACCTAAGTGTAACATTATCTGCTAATGGTAGTTTTTACCAAACACAAAAAGCGCTTTCACAGCAAGCAATGAGAGCTTTGTTTTCTCTTAATTCCTTGTTTGATGTTTTATCTTTTGAATTGTCGGAAAAAGTTAAGTTATTTGACTCCATGATCGCCTCAATTCTAAACTATGGATGTGAAGTATGGGGTTTCCATAAAGCTCCTGACGTCGAACGTTTGCATTTAAAATTTCTTAAACAAATACTACAAGTGCGACAGCAGACAACAAATGCAACAGTATATGGCGAGTTTGGACGTGTTCCATTATCTGTAATTCGTAAGGTTAGAATAGTTAGATATTGGTATAAAATATCTAAATGTCCAAATTGTCTTGTGTATGAATTGTATAATATGCGTGATATGAATGGTAATTATATAAATAAATGGTCAAACGATGTTAAAACACTCTTAGACAACCTAGGGTTTTCCTATTTATGGAATAGTGCAGTTGTAACAAATGTACACATACAGAGTGTAATAAAGTGTATACATGATCAATATCTACAGCAGTGGTTCTCAGACCTTAGAAATCTACCTAAACTTGAAACCTATTGCATGTTTAAAACATATTTCCAACCAGAAAAGTATTTATCCTGTGTTAAAAATGTTAGTTATAGAATTAACTTGTCTAGATTTCGATGTTCTGCTCATAATTTACTCATAGAAGAAGGTCGTAATAGAAATATTGATAGAAACCAGAGAATTTGTACGAAATGCAATATGAATTGTATTGAAACTGAATATCACTTTTTATTAGTATGTCCATTCTATACAGAAGTAAGAAACAACTGTTTACCACATTATTATTGTCATTGGCCTAACTTGAATAAGTTTAAGTCATTGTTATAATGTTCACAAAGTAGTATTATAAAAAAATTATCAAAATATATTTACCAAGCATCTGTTATTAGAGGGTAGTTGTCAATGAACACATTTACGTATGTATATTTATTATATATTTTCAAACTACGATACCCATTAATTTTAATTTTGTTTTCATGCTTTTCTCATGTATTATATTGTAATTGTATATTATGTACTGTCCGTCGTACATGTTGTATAGGCGACGAACAATTGTGTTTAATGCCAATAAACTCTGAATATACAATTTTAACATACTTAACACTATCTAATTAAACAATTTTTAACCAGTATTTTAAAACATTTAGAGCTCTTCTATTTCTTAAGGTTGTTCTACCTAGTTCTCCAAAAATAAAATTGTTTTGGGTTTGATGTCTAACCCCTAATAAATTCTTACAAAACTTCAAATGGACTGTTTCTATTTTTTTGCTTTCATTTAACCCCCAAACCTCTGAACCATAATTAAGAATAGGTAAAATTAATTTATCAAAAAGATCTAATTTGTGTTTAGCAGTAATACCAGGCTATTTTACTAGTTCAGACTGAAGTCTATATAGTGCTTTAGAAGCCTGTCCAGATAAAGTGTCAACAAATGTATTAAAAGAGCCACCCGTAGTAAAAAGAATACCCAGGTATGTAAATGTATTAACTATATTAATAATTTCGCCCTTATATAAGAAATTAACATTTCTTCTAATTCTCCCACCCTTTTTAAAAATCATTACTTTAGTTTTAATCGTATTCACAGTCAATTTCCATTTATCACAATATTCTTCTAATAAAATTAAACCTTTCTGCAAACCCTCCTCTGTTTCTGACATAATTACAATATCATCTGCATATAGCAACAAGAATCATTTCAACATGCCTAAATCTAGTCCATTAAATCCATTTAACATAAAATACTCCTCTATATCATTAATATACATCGAAAATAAAAAAAGGTGATAAAGATTCCCCTCGTCGTACCCCCAATAGACATTCAAATTCCTCACTTAGCATGTTTTTATACTTAACCCGTGAACGCACATTTTCATACATAGATTTAATAATATCCAACATTAAATATGGTTGTGAGGATGGGAGCAATCTCGTGCTGTAGCTCTTTAAGGGTTTTAGGAAACATTTCAGCCGGACCTGATGCTCTATCTGGAAATAGCCCCTGGAGTAGCTTGTCAACACCGTCCACTGATATAGAGATCATTGGCATCTTGGGTTGAAGTTGCTTTTTTGAAGAGCTGCTTCAAGCTGAATGGTTCGGGCTTGGAGAAAAGTGATTTTAATTGTTTATTCCGGCTGTTTGCTTTGGTAGCAAACCCTCAATACACACATTAGTGAGTTCCGCACACGGCTGTACAAGAAGATAGGCATAAAAGACAAATATGGAGTTATGTGTACACGATATTTGCTACCAATCCATTGCTTATTCCGAAAATTATTGTCTTATAAATTATTAATGTATTGCTTTGCAAATGGTTGGATGGCATATATAGCCTACTTAAAACGCAATAGAAACGCAACCTACATACAGAATATTTAATATTCAATATTGAATTTCAACGCATATAATTATTAATTGCATTAAGCCAGTCTATACACTAGACAATCACTTAAAATAATCAATGTCTCACAAGTTCATGTAATAATTCGCAGTTAAAGTGTATCGCTAGAAAAATATTTGCAATCTAGAGTATGTAGGCCTACATAGAAAATAAAATTCTAAAATGTTGCGTTTTTAATGCCGTTAAGTGTATACATGCAGAGAAATACTGGTCAGACGAAGGGAGTTTACTGTATGTGTAATATTCAGTTGTCATAATCCGTCAATACCCAGTTCGGTGAACGTGATAAAAGTTAGTTACCTCCCTTATTCTAGAATACAAATGGCGGGAAAATGAAACCTCTTCAAGATGTATTAGAAAAGTTACCTGATAAATTAAGGCAGTATTTAATGCCATTTCAGGCAGAAGGGGTTGAATTTGCTGTGCGAAAACATGGAAGGTTAATATTTAAACAATTGTTAAGGAATATTTACAATATTTTCATTAGTGTTAATTGTATTATTATAAAATTTATAATTAGTTTTCGCGACAATATAATTTAGGTCAGACAATTCTATACCAGTACATACTGGTCATGCTTCGTATTTCAACATATAGATATTTATCAGTTATTATATGGCTAGTTTCATATCCCTGGCCAATCTCATCACGGCGTGGACGTCACGGTCGGGGCACATCTCGCAGCAGCAGCGTAGGATACTGGGATCTTCTTGTCGTCGACCTTGCAACAAGGGACACACTCCCTTGCAACAAGGGACACACTCCAGTATCCCTGTCTTACGGAAATGGTGGAGGTATGGCCAGACCCTGCAGCAACCTAGACGACCAGATGTCTAACTGTCAGATCCGTTTATATGCTGCTGCAGGATGACTAACAGTGGGAAGTATGGCCCTACAAAGGACCCTTTTAATTCAAAAAGAGAAAAGACATTCCAGTGCTCGAAAAATAGGACAGCCCGATGCCCCTCAAAATCCAAGTCGGTCCTGTCTCTCTATAAATCTGACGCGCCCATGGGTCTGTGTCTAAAAAATGTTGGGGCCTTTAGAAAATTTAATGTCGCGTGATTTCCGGTCTCGGAGACAACTATCTTAAACATTCTCGGGCCTGGTGACTAAATCAATCAATTATACCTCTTTTGTCATCTATTTACAGCACATTATCTCTTTTGTCATCTATTTACAGCACATTAGCTACCGCAACACCTAAATTATAGCCACCAATAAAGCGATTAAATATATAATGACTTCACTAATTGCTCATGCTGAGAAACCCCCAATACATTAGCATACAACTCGCTGATTGGCTGTATCGGGGATATACCTTCATTAATATGCATAAATAAATTGCATGGTCTTTGACTGCACAATGCATGAAAGACGTATTAATTAGCAGATTAGCGGCGAGATATGATAGGATATATTAACATAATTGAGTAGATGGAACTTCTACAGATGTGAAGTGGACAAACATGTTAACATTTCTCACGGGTCGTCCAAAATGAAAGTGAAAGTAGAAAATGTAAACACAATATTAAACAACGTGACAGTAAAAACACTTCAAAACAGAAGAGTTTTTCAGCCATCATGGAAAAAACTTTCCACTGGCTACGGTTTGATGAAATAACACACAAGATGTTTTGTATGGTTAGGAATAGAGGCAGTAATCCAAACAAAACAGGTGGCAGTAAACTAGAGCTGAAAAGAATACTCTTCAATTGAAGATCAAATTTAACCCTAAGTATAATGTCAAGATTACTGCCAATTGTCCCAAGATTCCTACTAATTGTTATTCCGTTACTGCCTCTATCGTTAACGGATTTTTGCATCTACTGTGAGCGATTTCCTATTCTGGCAGACAAGAATGTATTTACTAGTTCCGGTTAGATCCAATAAGTGCACACCAGGCAAGCAGCTCACACAAAGCTTGTGCCACTCAGTACTTTCATCAGGAAGATGATATAAGTTCACAGACCAGGACTGTACACTAGAAACGCATATTGATATAACATGCATATAATGAATGGTCCTGTCCACTTTTAATCAGGACCTGTCCACTTTAAATCAGGGCTTGTCCATTTTAAATTGGGTCATGTCCATTTTCAGAGGGGACAAGCCCTGGGCCTGTCTGTTAAAAATATTTTCCATGAGCACTGCATACATACAGGAATTGTCACTCTGGACCAGAGGAAGAAGAGATGCTTCGGGATACTTCCAGTAGCAACATAGGAACCATAGACTACTTAGAGAAACCAGTCGCCCACATACATGTACCTCGGCGGAGGCGACTTTAAACAGAGGTTTCGTAATATGCATAGTTAACGACTCGCGGTAGCTTTATGGACAATGCCTATGCTGATATAAAACTAGCCACGTAATGACATCTTTATTCCTTTCGATATGAATTTTAACATCTAATAATTGAAAATTTAAAATCATGCTCTCCGCTAACCATTTATGAGGACAACGTAATATCAGACTGGAAAACACAGCATATCAACCTAGGTGGTAGACAGTATTGTGGTAGGCAAATAACCTAGGTTGTAGACAGTATTGTGGTAGGCAAATAACCTGGGTGGTAGACAGTATTGTGGTAGGCAAATAACCTGGGTGGTAGACAGTATTGTGGTAGGCAAATAACCTGGGTGGTAGACTGTATTATGGTAAGCAAATAACCTGGGTGGTAGACAGTATTGTGGTAGGCAAATAACCTGGGTGGTAGACAGTATTGTGGTAGGCAAATAACCTGGGTGGTAGACAGTATTGTGGTAGGCAAATAACCTGGGTGTTAGACAGTATTGTGGTAGGCAAATAACCTGGGTGGTAGACAGTATTGTGGTAGGCAAATAACCTGGGTGGTAGACAGTATTGTGGTAGGCAAATAACCTGGGTTGTAGACAGTATTGTGGTAGGCAAATAACCTGGGTGGTAGACAGTATTGTGGTAGGCAAATAACCTGGGTTGTAGACAGTATTGTGGTAGGCAAATAACCTGGGTTGTAGACAGTATTGTGGTAGGCAAATAACCTGGGTTGTAGACAGTATTGTGGTAGGCAAATAACCTGGGTTGTAGACAGTATTGTGGTAGGCAAATAACCTGGGTGGTAGACAGTATTGTGGTAGGCAAATAACCTGGGTGGTAGACAGTATTGTGGTAGGCAAATAACCTGGGTGGTAGACAGTATTGTGGTAGGCAAATAACCTGGGTGGTAGACAATATTGTGGTAGGCAAATAACCTGGGTTGTAGACAGTATTGTGGTAGGCAAATAACCTGGGTGGTAGACAGTATTGTGGTAGGCAAATAACCTGGGTGGTAGACAGTATTGTGGTAGGCAAATAACCTGGGTGGTAGACAGTATTATGGTAGGCAAATAACCTGGGTGGTAGACAGTATTGTGGTAGGCAAATAACCTGGGTGGTAGACAGTATTGTGGTAGGCAAATAACCTGGGTTGTAGACAGTATTGTGGTAGGCAAATAACCTGGGTGGTAGACAGTATTGTGGTAGGCAAATAACCTGGGTTGTAGACAGTATTGTGGTAGGCAAATAACCTGGGTTGTAGACAGTATTGTGGTAGGCAAATAACCTGGGTTGTAGACAGTATTGTGGTAGGCAAATAACCTGGGTGGTAGACAGTATTGTGGTAGGCAAATAACCTGGGTGGTAGACATTATTATGGTAGGCAAATAACCTGGGTGGTAGACAGTATTGTGGTAGGCAAATAACCTAGGTGGTAGACAGTATTGTGGTAGGCAAATAACGGCAAAAACTAGACTAAAATTCATATCTAAGTAATAAATGTGGATATGTAAGCACAAAATCGCGACATCATGTCTCGAAAACTTGATATATTGGGGAAAAGATGAGGGAGGGTTATCCCCAATGACCCTAATATTTATTCAACATTGCTGACCTTGAATTTGAACTACAGATGGATCTATAGACTGGTAATCCATGGATCGCAGGTTCGATCCCCCGTCTGACCCTAATAAAATTAAGTCTTTCAGATGGGACGTTAAACCGAGGTCTTGTGTCGGTGCTGTACACATTGCACGTAAAAGAACCAGAGGAGACTGGAACAACTATCCTCCAGAAATCTAAATGACTAATCTCTTCAGGAGGCGTCGAGAAGAAAGTTTTCTTTCGTTCTAATCCCTTTCAGTCTACTGCTGTTAAATTATATGTAAAATGTTCATTTCTTGATTACATGTACAAATACTGAAATAAATAATGTTTAAACTAGGGGGTGTCGCTCATATGGGCAACCGGTAGCAACGATAAATAAACGTAAAACACACACACACTTGAACTTCATCTCTCAAGATTTATGTCATGGTTGGTGGAGCATACAAACAAACCTATTGTTAGTTTTTATTACTTTATTATCTTTTCAGATGCCTGATTGCAGACGAGGTAATGGAATTATGTTGTGTTAAAGTCTGCCTACCGTTAAAGTCTGCCTACCGACTAGCTTGGTGAAGATTTGATGTAAAAATATGGAGATTAGTTCCAAAGGAGGGAGATTTGTTCTGAAGGACGGAGATTTGTTCCAAAGGAGAGAGATTTGTTCTGAAGGACAGTAGAGATTTGTTCTGAAGGATGGAGATTTGTTCTGAAGGATGGAGATTTGTTCTGAAAGACAGAGATTTGTTCTGAAGGAGAGAGATTTGTTCTGAAGGACAGCAGAGATTTGTTCTGAAGGACGGAGACATTTTGCTCCCAATTTTGGTCAATTTTGCCCTGTTTGGGCACAAATAATAATAATATAACTCTTGAATTAACGTCGGCAAGGTACATGTACAAAGATAGGATCATGTGATGTGTTGAACCGACCAATTAGTATTGGTTATCCGTCTGTATATAAACGATGTACATGTAGCACTGTATATACACGATGTACATGTAGCACTGTATATACACGATGTACATGTAGCACTGTATATACACGATGTACATGTAGCACTGTATATACACGATGTACATGTAGCACTGTATATACACGATGTACATGTAGCACTGTATTTAAACGATGTACATGTAGCACTGTATATAAACGATGTAGCACTGTATATACACGATGTACATGTAGCACTGTATATAAACGATGTACATGTAGCACTGTATATACACGATGTACATGTAGCACTGTATATACACGATGTACATGTAGCACTGTATATAAACGATGTACATGTAGCACTGTATATACACGATGTACATGTAGCACTGTATATAAACGACGTACATGTAGCACTGTATATACACGATGTACATGTAGCACTGTATATACACGATGTACATGTAGCACTGTATATACACGATGTACATGTAGCACTGTATATACACGATGTACATGTAGCACTGTATATACACGATGTACATGTAGCACTGTATATACACGATGTACATGTAGCACTGTATATAAACGATGTACATGTAGCACTGTATATACACGATGTACATGTAGCACTGTATATACACGATGTACATGTAGCACTGTATATAAACGATGTACATGTAGCACTGTATATACACGATGTACATGTAGCACTGTATATACACGATGTACATGTAGCACTGTATATACACGATGTACATGTAGCACTGTATATACACGATGTACATGTAGCACTGTATATAAACGATGTACATGTAGCACTGTATATAAACGATGTACATGTAGCACTGTATATACACGATGTAGCACTGTATATAAACGATGTACATGTAGCACTGTATATACACAATGTACATGTAACACTGTATATAAACGACATACATGTAGCACTGTATATAAACGTTAACCGCATACTTGTCCCAGCTCTGTGTGGTTACCCATGTACTTGTCCCAGCTCTGTGTGGTTACCCGCGTACTTGTCCCAGCTATGTGTGGTTACCTGGGTACTTGTCCCAGCTCTGTGTGGTTACCTGGGTACTTGTCCCAGCTCTGTGTGGTTACCCGCGTACTTGTCCCAGCTCTGTGTGGTTACCAGTGTACTTGTCCCAGCTCTGTGTGGTTACCTGTTTACTTGTCCCAGCTCTGTGTGGTTACCCATGTACTTGTCCCAGCTCTGTGTGGTTACCCATGTACTTGTCCCAGCTCTGTGTGGTTACCTGTGTACTTGTCCCAGCTCTGTGTGGTTACCCATGTACTTGTCCCAGCTCTGTGTGGTTACCAGTGTACTTGTCTCAGCTCTGTGTGGTTACCCATGTACTTGTCCCAGCTCTGTGTGGTTACCAGTGTACTTGTCTCAGCTCTGTGTGGTTACACATGTACTTGTCCCAGCTCTGTGTGGTTACCAGTGTACTTGTCCCAGCTCTGTGTTTACCTGCGTACTTGTCTCAGCTCTGTGTGGTTACCTGCGTACTTGTCCCAGCTCTGTGTGGTTACCCGTGTACTTGTCCCAGCTCTGTGTGGTTACACATGTACTTGTCCCAGCTCTGTGTGGTTACCGTGTACTTGTCCCAGCTCTGTGTGGTTACCAGTGTACTTGTGTCAGCTCTGTGTGGTTACCTGCGTACTTGTCCCAGCTCTGTGTGGTTACCCGTGTACTTGTCCCAGCTCTGTATGGTTACCCGTGTACTTGTCCCAGCTCTGTGTGGTTACCTGTGTTCTTGTCCCAGCTCTGTGTGGTTACCCATGTACTTGTCCCAGCTCTGTGTGGTTACCAGTGTACTTGTCCCAGCTCTGTGTGGTTACCCGTGTACTTGTCCCAGCTCTGTGTGGTTACCTGTGTTCTTGTCCCAGCTCTGTGTGGTTACCCATGTACTTGTCCCAGCTCTGTGTGGTTACCCATGTACTTGTCCCAGCTCTGTGTGGTTACCCATGTACTTGTCTCAGCTCTGTGTGGTTACCCATGTACTTGTCCCAGCTCTGTGTGGTTACCAGTGTACTTGTCTCAGCTCTGTGTGGTTACACATGTACTTGTCCCAGCTCTGTGTGGTTACCAGTGTACTTGTGTCAGCTCTGTGTGGTTACCTGCGTACTTGTCCCAGCTCTGTGTGGTTCTTACCATGATTACATTGGCTACAACTGGAGCCAGCTAAACACATTGTACCCGGTCAGGAAGTCGATGAAAATGTTGAATAATTTGACTTTCTTTACAGATGGGCCTGGGGAAGACGCTTCAAGCTATCTCGGTGGCCTATTACTATAGAAAAGAGTGGCCCCTACTCATCATTGTCCCCTCTTCACTCAGGTATTCATGGATTGAGGAGTTTGAAAAATGGCTGCCTGACATCAACCCAGGGGACATAAATCTTGTACAATCAGGCACTGATGTTAGGTATAGTTTATCTGCTTCTTGTTGCAAAATACATACATATATGTACATATATAGATAATAGCGATATTCATAAATTACTTCTTATGGGAACATTATAGTGAACAGTCAGGCTTCCCTCTTTCTCAATGTTTGTCTGCATGTGCTACTTCACTGTCACCAATTGAATAAAACTGGAGCCAATTTGAAAAATATATAGTTCACAGATAAACATTTGAAGCCATGTATGTGACATCTTTAAAAAAAAATAAGTTATATATTTTCCCCAATTCACAAACTTTTTCGCCAGTATTTCATTTTTGTCGTCATTTTCGAGCGGCAGTGGGAACCCTGATAAGCTTTGTCATAAACATTCCAGAGCACCTTTATCCATACCACGCAGTGAATGAATCTTAGATCCTGAACAGCTTTGTCATAAACATTCCAGAGCACCTTTATCCATACCACGCAGTGAATGAATCTTAAATCCTGATAAAATCCAACCTGTGTCGTTCTGTTCAATAAAGTATCCCTGCAGAGTTTTTGGTGATGATATGTATTCGCCTAACTGTGGGAATAGAAAGCCGGGCGAGATTTCAACCTACAGTCAATGTAAATAAACAATACCCTTTGCTTTCAAAGTCAAGTTTCGATGATTATCGAGATCAAACAGATAAATAAACGATGAAAACTTCAAACCTACCCCAATTTTGACTAATTTCACTATTCCCGTTCATGTACCCATATAAATAATATTTTTCAAAGAAATTAGCAAACATTTATATCCTACACCAATAGCATCATTGTCCTAATACACGGTATATTCTACACCAGTAGCATCATTGTCCTAATACACGGTATATCCTACACCAATAGCATCATTGTCATAATACACGATATATCCTACACCAGTAGCATCATTGTCATAATACACGGTATATCCTACACCAGTAGCATCATCGTCATAATACACGGTATATCCTACACCAGTAGCATCGTCGTCATAATACACGGTATATCCTACACCAGTAGCATCATTGTCATAATACACGGTATATCCTACACCAGTAGCATCATTGTCATAATACACGGTATATCCTACACCAGCATCGTCATCGTCATAATACACGGTATATCCTACACCAGCATCGTCATCATCATAATACACGGTATATCCTACACCAGTATCGTCATAATACACGGTATATCCTACACCAGCATCGTCATCGTCATAATACACGGTATATCCTACACCAGTAGCATCATTGTCATAATACACGGTATATCCTACACAAGTAGCATCATCATAATACACAGTATATCCTACACCAGTAGCATCATTGTCCTAATACACGGTATATCCTACACCAGTAGCGTCATTGTCATAATACACAGTATATCCTACACCAGTAGCATCATCATAATACACAGTATATCCTACACCAGTAGCATCATTGTCATAATACACGGTATATCCTACACCAGTAGCATCGTCATAATACACAGTATATCCTACATCGTCATAATACACAGTATATTCTACACCAGTAGCATTATTGTCATAATACACAGTATATCCTACACCAGTAGCATCATCATCATAATACACAGTACATCCTACACCAGTAGCATCATCATCATAATACACAGTATATCCTACACCAGTAGCGTCAGAATACACGGTATATCCTACACCAGTAGCATCATCGTCATAATACACAGTATAACCTACACCAGTAGCATCATCATCATAATACACAGTATATCCTACACCAGTAGCATCATTGTCATAATACACAGTATAACCTACACCAGTAGCATCGTCATAATACACAGTATATCCTACACCAGTAGAATCATCATAATACATGGTATATCCTACACCAGTAGCATCATCATAATACATGGTATATCCTACACCAGTAGCATCATAATACATGGTATATCCTACACCAGTAGCATCATCATAATACACGGTATATCCTACACCAGTAGCATCATCATAATACATGGTATATCCTACACCAGTAGCATCATCGTAATACACGGTATATCCTACACCAGTAGCATCATCATAATACATGGTATATCCTACACCAGTAGCATCATCATAATACACAGTGTATCCTACACCAGTAGCATCATCATAATACACGGTATATCCTACACCAGTAGCATCATCATAATACATGGTATATCCTACACCAGTAGCATCATCGTAATACACAGTATATCCTACACCAGTAGCATCATTGTCCTAATGCACGGTACATCCTACACCAGTAGCATCATCATAATACACAGTATATCCTACACCAGTAGCATCATCGTCATAATACACAGTATATCCTACACCAGTAGCATCATTGTCATAATACACGGTATATCCTACACCAGTAGCATCGACATAATACACTGTATATCCTACACCAGTAGCATCGACATAATACACAGTATATCCTACATCGTCATAATACACAGTATATCCTATATCGTCAAAATACACGGTATATCCTACACCAGTAGCATCATCGTCATAATACACAGTATATCCTATATCGTCATAATACACAGTATATCCTACACCAGTAGCATCGACATAATACACGGTATATCCTACACCAGTAGCATCATCATAATACACGGTATATCCTACACCAGTAGCATCATCATAATACACGGTATATCCTACACCAGTAGCATCATCATAATACACAGTATATCCTACACCAGTAGCATCATTGTCCTAATGCACGGTACATCCTACACCAGTAGCATCATCATAATACACAGTATATCCTACACCAGTAGCATCATTGTCCTAATGCACGGTACATCCTACACCAGTAGCATCATCATCATAATACACGGTATATCCTACACCAGTAGCATCGACATAATACACTGTATATCCTACACCAGTAGCATCATTGTCATAATACACGGTATATCCTACACCAGTAGCATCATCATAATACACAGTATATCCTACACCAGTAGCATCGACATAATACACGGTATATCCTACACCAGTAGCATCATCCTAATACACGGTATATCCTACACCAGTAGCGTCATCGTCATAATACACTGTATATCCTACACCAGTAGCGTCATCATAATACACGGTATATCCTACACCAGTAGCGTCATCATCATAATACACAGTATATCCTACACCAGTAGCATCATCGTCATAATACACAGTATAACCTACACCAGTAGCATCATCATAATACACAGTATATCCTACATCATCATAATACACAGTATAACCTACACCAGTAGCATCATCATAATACACAGTATATCCTACACCAGTAGCATCATCGTCATAATACACAGTATATCCTACACCAGTAGCATCATCATAATACACAGTATATCCTACATCATCATAATACACAGTATATCCTACATCGTCATAATACACAGTATATCCTACATCGTCATAATACACAGTATATCCTACACCAGTAGCATCATCATAATACACAGTATATCCTACATCGTCATAATACACAGTATATCCTACATCGTCATAATACACAGTATATCCTACATCGTCATAATACACAGTATATCCTACACCAGTAGCATCATCATAATACACAGTATATCCTACATCGTCATAATACACAGTATATCCTACATCGTCATAATACACAGTATATCCTACATCGTCATAATACACAGTATATCCTACACCAGTAGCATCATTGTCCTAATACACGGTATATCCTGCACCAATAGCATCATTGTCATAATACACGATATATCCTGCACCAGTAGCATCATTGTCCTAATACACGATATATCCTGCACCAGTAGCATCATTGTCCTAATACACGATATATCCTGCACCAATAGCATCATTGTCCTAATACACGATATATCCTGCACCAGTAGCATCATTGTCCTAATACACGATATATCCTACACCAGTAGCATCATCATAATACACAGTATATCCTACACCAGTAGCATCATCGTAATACACAGTATATCCTACACCAGTAGTATCATCGTAATACAGTATATTCTACACCAGTAGCATCATCATAATACACAGTATATCCTACACCAGTAGCATCATCATAATACACGGTATATCCTACACCAGTAGCATCATTGTCATAATACACGGTATATCCTACACCGTCATCGTCATAATACACGGTATATCCTACACCAGCATCGTCATCGTCATAATACACGGTATATCCTACACCAGTAGCATCATCATAATACACAGTATATCCTACACCAGTAGCATCATTGTCATAATACACAGTATATCCTACACCAGTAGCATCGTCATAATACACAGTATATCCTACATCGTCATAATACACAGTATATTCTACACCAGTAGCATCATTGTCATAATACACAGTATATCCTACACCAGTAGCATCATCATCATAATACACAGTACATCCTACACCAGTAGCATCATCATCATAATACACAGTATATCCTACACCAGTAGCGTCAGAATACACGGTATATCCTACACCAGTAGCATCATCGTCATAATACACAGTATATCCTACACCAGTAGCATCATCATCATAATACACAGTATATCCTACACCAGTAGCATCATTGTCATAATACACAGTATAACCTACACCAGTAGCATCGTCATAATACACAGTATATCCTACACCAGTAGCATCATCATAATACATGGTATATCCTACACCAGTAGCATCATCATAATACATGGTATATCCTACACCAGTAGCATCATCATAATACACGGTATATCCTACACCAGTAGCATCATCATAATACATGGTATATCCTACACCAGTAGCATCATCGTAATACACAGTATATCCTACACCAGTAGCATCATTGTCCTAATGCACGGTACATCCTACACCAGTAGCATCATCATAATACACAGTATATCCTACACCAGTAGCATCATCGTCATAATACACAGTATATCCTACACCAGTAGCATCATTGTCATAATACACGGTATATCCTACACCAGTAGCATCGACATAATACACTGTATATCCTACACCAGTAGCATCGACATAATACACAGTATATCCTACATCGTCATAATACACAGTATATCCTATATCGTCATAATACACGGTATATCCTACACCAGTAGCATCATCGTCATAATACACAGTATATCCTATATCGTCATAATACACAGTATATCCTACACCAGTAGCATCGACATAATACACAGTATATCCTACACCAGTAGCATCATCATAATACACGGTATATCCTACACCAGTAGCATCATCATAATACACGGTATATCCTACACCAGTAGCATCATCATAATACACAGTATATCCTACACCAGTAGCATCATTGTCCTAATGCACGGTACATCCTACACCAGTAGCATCATCATAATACACAGTATATCCTACACCAGTAGCATCATTGTCCTAATGCACGGTACATCCTACACCAGTAGCATCATCGTCATAATACACGGTATATCCTACACCAGTAGCATCGACATAATACACTGTATATCCTACACCAGTAGCATCATTGTCATAATACACGGTATATCCTACACCAGTAGCATCATCATAATACACAGTATATCCTACACCAGTAGCATCGACATAATACATACACGGTATATCCTACACCAGTAGCATCATCATAATACACGGTATATCCTACACCAGTAGCGTCATCGTCATAATACACTGTATATCCTACACCAGTAGCGTCATCATAATACACGGTATATCCTACACCAGTAGCGTCATCATCATAATACACAGTATATCCTACACCAGTAGCATCATCGTCATAATACACAGTATAACCTACACCAGTAGCATCATCATAATACACAGTATATCCTACATCGTCATAATACACAGTATAACCTACACCAGTAGCATCATCATAATACACAGTATATCCTACACCAGTAGCATCATCATAATACACAGTATATCCTACACCAGTAGTATCATCATAATACACGATATATCCTGCACCAGTAGCATCATCATAATACACAGTATATCCTACATCGTCATAATACACAGTATAACCTACACCAGTAGCATCATCATAATACACAGTATATCCTACACCAGTAGCATCATCGTAATACACAGTATATCCTACATCGTCATAATACACAGTATATCCTACACCAGTAGCATCATCGTAATACACAGTATATCCTACATCGTCATAATACACAGTATATCCTACACCAGTAGCATCATCATAATACACAGTATATCCTACATCGTCATAATACACAGTATATCCTACATCGTCATAATACACAGTATATCCTACATCGTCATAATACACAGTATATCCTACACCAGTAGCATCATTGTCCTAATACACGGTATATCCTGCACCAATAGCATCATTGTCATAATACACGATATATCCTACACCAGTAGCATCATTGTCCTAATACACGATATATCCTGCACCAGTAGCATCATTGTCCTAATACACGATATATCCTGCACCAGTAGCATCATTGTCCTAATACACGGTATATCCTACACCAATAGCATCATTGTCATAATACACGATATATCCTACACCAGTAGCATCATTGTCCTAATGCACGGTACATCCTACACCAGTAGCATCATCGTCATAATACACGGTATATCCTACACCAGTAGCATCGACATAATACACTGTATATCCTACACCAGTAGCATCATTGTCATAATACACGGTATATCCTACACCAGTAGCATCATCATAATACACAGTATATCCTACACCAGTAGCATCGACATAATACACACAGGTATATCCTACACCAGTAGCATCATCATAATACACGGTATATCCTACACCAGTAGCGTCATCGTCATAATACACTGTATATCCTACACCAGTAGCGTCATCATAATACACGGTATATCCTACACCAGTAGCGTCATCATCATAATACACAGTATATCCTACACCAGTAGCATCATCGTCATAATACACAGTATAACCTACACCAGTAGCATCATCATAATACACAGTATATCCTACATCGTCATAATACACAGTATAACCTACACCAGTAGCATCATCATAATACACAGTATATCCTACACCAGTAGCATCATCATAATACACAGTATATCCTACACCAGTAGCATCATCATAATACACAGTATATCCTACACCAGTAGCATCATCATAATACACAGTATATCCTACACCAGTAGCATCATCATAATACACAGTATATCCTACACCAGTAGCATCATCGTAATACACAGTATATCCTACACCAGTATATCCTACATCGTCATAATACACAGTATATCCTACACCAGTAGCATCATCATAATACACAGTATATCCTACATCGTCATAATACACAGTATATCCTACACCAGTAGCATCATCGTAATACACAGTATATCCTACATCGTCATAATACACAGTATATCCTACATCGGACATCGTCATAATACACAGTATATCCTACAACAGTACCTACATCGTCATAATACACAGTATATCCTACATCGTCATAATACACAGTATATCCTACACCAGTAGCATCATTGTAATACACGGTATATCCTACACCAGTAGCATCATTGTCATAATACACGATATATCCTACACCAGTAGCATCATTGTCCTAATACACGTATATCCTACACCAGTAGCATCATTGTCATAATACACGGTATATCCTACACCAGTAGCATCATTGTCATAATACACGGTATATCCTACACCAGTAGCATCATCGTCATAATACACGGTATATCCTACACCAGTAGCATCATTGTCATAATACACGGTATATCCTACACCAGTAGCATCATTGTCATAATACACGGTATATCCTACACCGTCATCGTCATAATACACGGTATATCCTACACCAGCATCGTCATCGTCATAATACACGGTATATCCTACACCAGTAGCGTCATCGTCATAATACACGGTATATCCTACACCAGTAGCATCATCGTCATAATACACGGTATATCCTACACCAGTAGCATCATTGTCATAATACACAGTATATCCTACACCAGTAGCATCATCATAATACACAGTATATCCTACACCAGTAGCATCATTGTCCTAATACACAGTATATCCTACACCAGTAGCGTCATTGTCATAATACACAGTATATCCTACACCAGTAGCATCATCATAATACACAGTATATCCTACACCAGTAGCATCATTGTCATAATACACAGTATATCCTACACCAGTAGCATCATTGTCATAATACACAGTATATCCTACACCAGTAGCATCATCATAATACACGGTATATCCTACACCAGTAGCATCATGTCATAATACACGGTATATCCTACACCAGTAGCATCATTGTCATAATACACAGTATATCCTACACCAGTAGCATCATCATAATACACAGTATATCCTACACCAGTAGCATCATTGTCATAATACACAGTATATCCTACACCAGTAGCATCGTCATAATACACAGTATATCCTACATCGTCATAATACACAGTATATCCTACACCAGTAGCATTATCGTCATAATACACAGTATATCCTACACCAGTAGCATCATCATCATAATACACAGTATATCCTACACCAGTAGCATCATCATCATAATACACCGTATATCCTACACCAGTAGCATCATCGTCATAATACACAGTATATCCTACACCAGTAGCATCATCATCATAATACACAGTATATCCTACACCAGTAGCATCATTGTCATAATACACAGTATAACCTACACCAGTAGCATCGTCATAATACACAGTATATCCTACACCAGTAGCATCATCATAATACATGGTATATCCTACACCAGTAGCATCATCATAATACATGGTATATCCTACACCAGTAGCATCATCATAATACACGGTATATCCTACACCAGTAGCATCATCATAATACACGGTATATCCTACACCAGTAGCATCATCGTAATACACAGTATATCCTACACCAGTAGCATCATTGTCCTAATGCACGGTACATCCTACACCAGTAGCATCATCATAATACACAGTATATCCTACACCAGTAGCATCATCGTCATAATACACAGTATATCCTACACCAGTAGCATCATTGTCATAATACACGGTATATCCTACACCAGTACCATCGACATAATACACTGTATATCCTACACCAGTAGCATCGACATAATACACAGTATATCCTACATCGTCATAATACACAGTATATCCTATATCGTCATAATACACGGTATATCCTACACCAGTAGCATCATCGTCATAATACACAGTATATCCTATATCGTCATAATACACGGTATATCCTACACCAGTAGCATCATCGTCATAATACACAGTATATCCTATATCGTCATAATACACAGTATATCCTACACCAGTAGCATCGACATAATACACGGTATATCCTACACCAGTAGCATCATCATAATACACGGTATATCCTACACCAGTAGCATCATCATAATACACGGTATATCCTACACCAGTAGCATCATCATAATACACAGTATATCCTACACCAGTAGCATCATTGTCCTAATGCACGGTACATCCTACACCAGTAGCATCATCATAATACACAGTATATCCTACACCAGTAGCATCATTGTCCTAATGCACGGTACATCCTACACCAGTAGCATCATCGTCATAATACACGGTATATCCTACACCAGTAGCATCGACATAATACACTGTATATCCTACACCAGTAGCATCATTGTCATAATACACGGTATATCCTACACCAGTAGCATCATCATAATACACAGTGTATCCTACACCAGTAGCATCGACATAATACACGGTATATCCTACACCAGTAGCATCATCATAATACACGGTATATCCTACACCAGTAGCGTCATCGTCATAATACACTGTATATCCTACACCAGTAGCGTCATCATAATACACGGTATATCCTACACCAGTAGCGTCATCATCATAATACACAGTATATCCTACACCAGTAGCATCATCGTCATAATACACAGTATAACCTACACCAGTAGCATCATCATAATACACAGTATATCCTACATCGTCATAATACACGGTATAACCTACACCAGTAGCATCATCATAATACACAGTATATCCTACACCAGTAGCATCATCATAATACACAGTATATCCTACACCAGTAGTATCATCATAATACACGATATATCCTGCACCAGTAGCATCATCATAATACACAGTATATCCTACATCGTCATAATACACAGTATAACCTACACCAGTAGCATCATCATAATACACAGTATATCCTACACCAGTAGCATCATCGTCATAATACACAGTATATCCTACACCATAGCATCATTGTCAATACACGGTATATCCTACACCAGTACCATCGTCATAATACACAGTAATCCTACACCAGTAGCATCGCAATACACAGTATATCCTACATCGTCATAATACACAGTATATCAATTCGTCATAATACACAGTATATCCTACACCAGTAGCATCATCGTCATAATACACAGTATATCCTATATCTCATAATACACGTATATCCTACACCAGTAGCATCATCGTCCATAATACACAGTATATCCTATAGCGACATAATACACATATATCCACACCAGTAGCACGACATAATACACGGTATATCCTACACCAGTAGCGACATAATACACAGTATATCCTACACCAGTAGCGACATAATACATGTATATCCTACACCAGTAGCGACATAATACACGGTATATCCTACACCAGTAGCATCATCGACATAATACACGGTATATCCTACACCAGTAGCGTCATCGACATAATACACAGTATATCCTACACCAGTAGCGTCATAATACATGTATATCCTACACCAGTAGCGACATAATACACAGTATATCCTACACCAGTAGCATCATCGACATAATACACGGTATATCCTACACCAGTAGCGTCATCGACATAATACACAGTATATCCTACACCAGTAGCGTCATAATACATGTATATCCTACACCAGTAGCGACATAATACACAGTATATCCTACACCAGTAGCATCATCGACATAATACACGGTATATCCTACACCAGTAGCGTCATCGACATAATACACAGTATATCCTACACCAGTAGCGTCATAATACATGTATATCCTACACCAGTAGCGACATAATACACAGTATATCCTACACCAGTAGCACACACATAATACACGGTATATCCTACACCAGTAGCCACATAATACACAGTATATCCTACATCGTCATAATCACGGTATATCCTACACCAGTAGCAACATAATACACAGTATATCCTACACCAGTAGCATCATCATAATACACAGTATATCCTACACCAGTAGTATCATCAAAACACAAACCCACCAACACACAAAACACAAACCACATCGTCATAATACACAGTATAACCTACACCAGTAGCATCATCATAATACACAGTATATCCTACACCAGTAACATCATCATAATACACAATATATCCTACACCAGTAGCATCATCGTAATACACAGTATATCCTACACCAGTAGCATCATCAAACACAAACCACATCGTCATAATACACAGTATATCCTACATCGTCATAATACACAGTATATCCTACACCAGTAGCATCATCATAATACACAGTATATCCTACATCGTCATAATACACAGTATATCCTCCATTGTCCTAATACACGATATATCCTGCACCAGTAGCATCATTGTCCTAATACACGATATATCCTGCACCAATAGCATCATTGTCCTAATACACGATATATCCTGCACCAGTAGCATCATTGTCCTAATACACGATATATCCTGCACCAGTAGCATCATCATAATACACAGTATATCCTACACCAGTAGTATCATCGTAATACACAGTATATCCTACACCAGTAGTATCATCGTAATACAGTATATTCTACACCAGTAGCATCATCATAATACACAGTATATCCTACACCAGTAGCATCATCGTAATACACGGTATATCCTACACCAGTAGCATCATTGTCATAATACACAGTATATCCTACACCAGTAGCATCGTCGTCATAATACACAGTATATCCTACACCAGTAGCATCGTCGTCATAATACACAGTATATCCTACACCAGTAGCATCGTCGTCATAATACACAGTATATCCTACACCAGTAGTATCATCGTAATACACAGTATATCCTACACCAGTAGCATCATCGTAATA
>CM026404.1:44040569-44074299 GCA_014843695.1 Archivesica marissinica | reverse complement strand
ACGCTGGACTGGTAATCCAGGGATCGCAGGTTCGATCCCCCGTCTGACCCTAATAAAATTAACAGTCTTTCAGATGGGACGTTAAACCGATGTCTCGTGTCGGTGCTTTACACCGTGCACGTAAAAGAACCAGGGGAGATTCTGGAATGGGTCTCTGTCTGTATCATGCACTATCCTCCAAAATCTAAAATAACTAATCTCTTCAGGAGGCGTGCTCATATGGGCAACCGGTAGCGATGATAAATAAACGTAAAAAAAACAACAACAAAAACAGTTGTCTTTTTTCTTCCAATTTAATACATGGATGGCAATCACCATTCTAAGGTAGTCAATTAATACATGGTGGGGATATGGCAATCACCATTCTAAGGTAGTCAATTAATACATGGTGGGGAGATGGCAATCACCATTCTAAGGTATTCAATTAATACATGGTGGGGATATGGCAATCACCATTCTAAGGTAGTCAATTAATACATGGTGGGAGATGGCATCACCATTCTAAGGTTCATTAATACATGGTGGGGAGATGGCAATCACCATTCTAAGGTGTCAATTATAACATGGTGGGATATGGCAATCACCATTCTAAGGTAGTCAATTAATACATGTGGGAGATGGCAATCACCATCTAAAGGTAGTCAATTAATACATGGTGGGGATATGGCACTCACCATTCTAAGTAATCAATTAATACATGGTGGGAGATGGCAATCACCATTCTAAGGTAGTCAATTAATACATGGTGGGGATATGGCAATCACCATTCTAAGGTAGTCAATTAATACATGGTGGGGAGATGGCAATCACCATTCTAAGGTAATCAATTAATACATGGTGGGGAGATGGCAATCACCATTCTAAGGTAGTCAATTAATACATGGTGGGGAGATGGCAATCACCATTCTAAGGTAGTCAATTATACATGGTGGGGAGAGGCAATCACCATTCTAAGGTAGTCAATTAATACATGGTGGGGAGATGGCAATCACCATTCTAAGGTAGTCAATTAATACATGGTGGGGAGATGGCAATCACCATTCTAAGGTAGTCAATTAATACATGGTGGGGATATGGCAATCACCATTCTAAGGTAGTCAATTAATACATGGTGGGGAGATGGCAATCACCATTCTAAGGTAGTCAATTAATACATGGTGGGGATATGGCAATCACCATTCTAAGGTAATCAATTAATACATGGGGAGATGGCAATCACCATTCTAAGGTAATCAATTAATACATGGTGGGGAGATGGCAATCACCATTCTAAGGTAATCAATTAATACATGGTGGGGAGATGGCAATCACCATTCTAAGGTAATCAATTAATACATGGTGGGGAGATGGCAATCACCATTCTAAGGTAATCAATTAATACATGGTGGGGAGATGGCAATCACCATTCTAAGGTAATCAATTAATACATGGTGGGGAGATGGCAATCACCATTCTAAGGTAATCAATTAATACATGGTGGGGAGATGGCAATCACCATTCTAAGGTAATCAATTAATACATGGTGGGGAGATGGCAATCACCATTCTAAGGTAATCAATTAATACATGGTGGGGAGATGGCAATCACCATTCTAAGGTAATCAATTAATACATGGTGGGGAGATGGCAATCACCATTCTAAGGTAATCAATTAATACATGGTGGGGAGATGGCAATCACCATTCTAAGGTAATCAATTAATACATGGTGGGGAGATGGCAATCACCATTCTAAGGTAATCAATTAATACATGGTGGGGAGATGGCAATCACCATTCTAAGGTAATCAATTAATACATGGTGGGGAGATGGCAATCACCATTCTAAGGTAATCAATTAATACATGGTGGGGAGATGGCAATCACCATTCTAAGGTAATCAATTAATACATGGTGGGGAGATGGCAATCACCATTCTAAGGTAGTCAATTAATACATGGTGGGGATATGGCAATCACCATTCTAAGGTAGTCAATTAATACATGGTGGGGATATGGCAATCACCATTCTAAGGTAGTCAATTAATACATGGTGGGGATATGGCAATCACCATTCTAAGGTAGTCAATTAATACATGGTGGGGATATGGCAATCACCATTCTAAGGTAGTCAATTAATACATGGTGGGGATATGGCAATCACCATTCTAAGGTAGTCAATTAATACATGGTGGGGATATGGCAATCACCATTCTAAGGTAGTCAATTAATACATGGTGGGGATATGGCAATCACCATTCTAAGGTAGTCAATTAATACATGGTGGGGATATGGCAATCACCATTCTAAGGTAGTCAATTAATACATGGTGGGGATATGGCAATCACCATTCTAAGGTAGTCAATTAATACATGGTGGGGATATGGCAATCACCATTCTAAGGTAGTCAATTAATACATGGTGGGGATATGGCAATCACCATTCTAAGGTAATCAATTATTTATAAAGTTCATGTGCACCTATGTTTATTGTTTCATCATGGTTTTACTATTTATATATTTATATTTATGGAATAAGGACATTAACGCAAGAACGAGACTGTCCTTTGAGCTTTAATAAATGACCCGCCACAAGATTAATAAGTATGACTTCGTGGAAGTCGTGATAGCGTGTTCGCTTCAGATGCGAAGGACCCGGAGTTCGAGCCCCACTGCAGCGGTTGCGATTGTGCCCTTCGGCTAGGCATTTAAATTCCACGTTGCCTCCTCTCTCCCTCGTGGCAGTGGATTCCATCAGGAATGAGGTCTCGAGAATGATTAATATAAGTTGTAAGAACTTGTTTCGCAATCGAGCTAAAATAAATTTGTATAAACTAATAAGTATGATATATTGCGGTTTACAAGGCCATGTATGTGTTCATTAATCAAGCAAGTTTTAATAAAGATGCTGTAGATGCTACTAATGCATTGTCTGATACGAACTCTCGTGAGATTGCACCATTAATCAACTATACGCATCTCCACACACACCCCACTCCACTTACTGCGGTCCGTAATCACCCAATCAACCAAGCTTACAGTGGATGCTAGCATTAGATATAATAAAGTGCTTGCATAGCGAACAAAGAGTGTAATTAATTATTCATTTAAAAGTGATGAAAAAAGATTCGTGTTTCGCGCTGCACTACAGTCTATATGATTTACATAAAGTATATAAGACTGGCTTTTATTCTAATCCCGTGTCTGTACTTAACCTGTACGATATATGTGTAATGTATGCATTGTTCAAACTGTATACTATTGGGAAATAAAATATGTTTAATCTAAACAAAAAGGGTTTTAGTTTAAACGAAATACATACAATCTTTGAATAGGAGAAGAATTAAATAAGACTCTGTCTTCCATTCTAATCCTGTTTCTGTATTATGATTATGCGTGGTGTATGCATTGTTCAATATGTATTATATTGGGAAATAAAATATGTTTAAACTAAACAATATTCTATTTCAATATGTAGTAGTAGTTTTTTTTTATAGTCGCCTCCGCCGAGGCACATGGGCGACTGGTTTCTCTAAGGAGTTTATGTAGACATCTAAGTTGTTTATGTAGACATCTAAGTTGTTTATGTAGACATCTAAGTTGTTTATGTAGACATCTAAGTTGTTTATGTAGACATCTAAGTTGTTTATGTAGACATCTAAGTTGTTTATGTAGACATCTAAGTTGTTTATGTAGACATCTAAGTTGTTTATGTAGACATCTAAGTTGTTTATGTAGACATCTACGTTGTTTATGTAGACATCTAAGTTGTTTATGTAGACATCTACGTTGTTTATGTAGACATCTAAGTTGTTTATGTAGACATCTAAGTTGTTTATGTAGACATCTACGTTGTTTATGTAGACATCTACGTTGTTTATGTAGACATCTACGTTGTTTATGTAGACATCTAAGTTGTTTATGTAGACATCTAAGTTGTTTATGTAGACATCTACGTTGTTTATGTAGACATCTACGTTGTTTATGTAGACATCTACGTTGTTTATGTAGACATCTAAGTTGTTTATGTAGACATCTACGTTGTTTATGTAGACATCTAAGTTGTTTATGTAGACATCTAAGTTGTTTATGTAGACATCTACGTTGTTTATGTAGACATCTAAGTTGTTTATGTAGACATCTACGTTGTTTATGTAGAAGACATCTGGGAAGACATCTTCGTTCTTCGCAGGGTGACAAGTCCTGTATCCTCTTTCGAAGGGGTCCCTTGTAGGGCCACATCCTCCACGATTTGCCAGCTCACAACAGCAATACTGGTTCCGGTTTCTTCGCTGGGGTCCTCACGCCATCAAGAAGTCTGCGTCCCACCGTCTTCCTTGAAGGAGATCGCTCCCCTTGAAGGAGCCGGCTAAAAAAACCCAGCTATCCGTCGTCTCCAGCACTAATTGGTGCTGTCTTGCCAAGTAGGTAAGTTAGTCGAATGGTACTCTGTATGTAAATGTACAGAGTCACGCGATTCCGATGGCGCGTCTTCCGTCAGCGAAGTCCTTCCTTGAACCATATTCCTGTTGTGAGCTGTGCCTAGGTCACGACGTGCACGTAGTGGAGGAAAGACCTGGTATTTCAATATGTGTACATACATTGTCTTATATATTAAAACACTGTCGTGACGTCATACCTTTGTATTTCCAGTCCATTATTAATAATATTGGACTGGTGTCAAAAGGCCACAGTATTATATTAAATCCTACGTGTACATGTACGAAATTAACAATTTTAATTAGTAGGATCTTGTTATATAGGGGGGTGTGTTTTAAGTAAGATATAAGCCTCAAACGGATCTAATATGTAAAATATTGGTACTGTCTCCGGCGCTACGCGTCTCTCACAGTCCAATATTTTACATATTGGATCGTTTTCGGCTTATATCCTATATATAAACAGTGTGTCAACAGGAGACTATAGTATAATATACTTATGTAGATCCCTCGCCAAAAGGTTTTTGAAAGTTGAAAAACAACAATTGTGATTTTAAAATTAGATTAATGAATAAAATAATTGAGTGACAACTGCAGTTATGACATAATTTTACAAATAATTGGACTTGAAATAAGATGGATGTGTGGGATAGACGTGTATGCGCTTCGTTGTGCTGCGTGTTCAAGGGCACGCCCATTCTCTTTGATTCCATTATAGGTAAAACAAATGTCTGTCTCCGTGGTCGAGTTGTTACGGTCGCTGACTTGTATAACACTGTTACCTGCACTGATTCGAGCCCCGCTCAGACCATGTCTCTTTATATGAAACAGTTGGCATCTTACGGAGGTTGGTGCAACAAGAACTGCTTAACCTCTGGAGCCTGCCCAGGAAATGTTATTATATAAACTGCCCTTCGCTCATATGGACAACCGGTAGCGAAGATAAAATAAACTTTAAAAAAATGGACGAAAAGAAATCCTCTGGATGTATTGTATCTTGTGGTTGCAAATACTGACCTGTTGGGTGTGTGGCTGGAACATCATGCTGACCTGTTGGGTGTGTGGCTGGAACATCATGCTGCCCTGTTGGGTGTGTGGCTGGAACATCATGCTGCCCTGTTGGGTGTGTGGCTGGAACATCATGCTGCCCTGTTGGGAGTGTGGCTGGAACATCATGCTGACCTGTTGGGTGTGTGGATGGAACATCATGCTGCCCTGTTGGGTGTGTGGCTGGAACATCATGCTGCCCTGTTGGGTGTGTGGCTGGAACATCATGCTGCCCTGTTGGGAGTGTGGCTGGAACATCATGCTGACCGTGTGGCTGGAACATCATGCTGGCCTGTTGGGTGTGTGGCTGGCACATCATGCTGCCCTGTTGGGTGTGTGGCTGGAACATCATGCTGGCCTGTTGGGTGTGTGGCTGGCACATCATGCTGACCTGTTGGGTGTGTGGCTGGAACATCATGCTGCCCTGTTGGGAGTGTGGCTGGAACATCATGCTGACCTGTTGGGTGTGTGGCTGGAACATCATGCTGACCTGTTGGGTGTGTGGCTGGAACATCATGCTGACCTGTTGGGTGTGTGGCTGGCACATCATGCTGACCGTGTGGCTGGAACATCATGCTAACCTGTTGGGTGTGTGGCTGGAACATCATGCTGACCTGTTGGGTGTGTGGCTGGAACATCATGCTGACCTGTTGGGAGTGTGGCTGGAACATCATGCTGACCTGTTGGGTGTGTGGCTGGAACATCATGCTGACCTGTTGGGTGTGTGGCTGGAACATCATGCTGACCTGTTGGGAGTGTGGCTGGAACATAATGCTGACCGTGTGGCTGGCACATCATGCTGCCCTGTTGGGTGTGTGGCTGGAACATCATGCTGCCCTGTTGGGTGTGTGGCTGGAACATCATGCTGCCCTGTTGGGAGTGTGGCTGGAACATCATGCTGACCGTGTGTGGCTGGAACATCATGCTGGCCTGTTGGGTGTGTGGCTGGCACATCATGCTGACCTGTGTGTGTGGCTGGAACATCATGCTGACCTGTTGGGTGTGTGGCTGGAACATCATGCTGACCTGTTGGGTGTGTGGCTGGAACATAATGCTGACCGTGTGGCTGGCACATCATGCTGACCTGTTGGGTGTGTGGCTGGCACATCATGCTGACCGTGTGGCTGGAACATCATGCTGACCTGTTGGGTGTGTGGCTGGCACATCATGCTGACCGTGTGGCTGGAACATCATGCTGACCTGTTGGGTGTGTGGCTGGCACATCATGCTGACTGTGTGGCTGGAACATCATGCTGACCTGTTGGGTGTGTGGCTGGCACATAATGCTGACCGTGTGGCTGGCACATCATGCTGACCTGTTGGGTGTGTGGCTGGCACATCATGCTGACCGTGTGGCTGGAACATCATGCTGACCTGTTGGGTGTGTGGCTGGCACATCATGCTGACCGTGTGGCTGGAACATCATGCTGACCTGTTGGGTGTGTGGCTGGCACATCATGCTGACTGTGTGGCTGGAACATCATGCTGACCTGTTGGGTGTGTGGCTGGCACATCATGCTGACCTGTTGGGTGTGTGGCTGGAACATCATGCTGACCTGTTGGGTGTGTGGCTGGAACATCATACAGACCTGTTGGGTGTGTGGCTGGAACATCATGCTGACCTGTTGGGTGTGTGGCTGGGACATCATGCTGCCCTGTTGGGTGTGTGGCTGGAACATCATGCTGACCTGTTGGGTGTGTGGCTGGAACATAATGCTGACCGTGTGGCTGGCACATCATGCTGACCTGTTGGGTGTGTGGCTGGAACATCATGCTGACCTGTTGGGTGTGTGGCTGGAACATCATGCTGCCCTGTTGGGTGTGTGGCTGGAACATCATGCTGACCGTGTGGCTGGAACATCATGCTGGCCTGTTGGGTGTGTGGCTGGCACATCATGCTGCCCTGTTGGGTGTGTGGCTGGAACATCATGCTGACCTGTTGGGTGTGTGGCTGGCACATCATGCTGACCTGTTGGGTGTGTGGCTGGAACATCATGCTGACCTGTTGGGTGTGTGGCTGGAACATCATGCTGACCTGTTGGGTGTGTGGCTGGATCATGCTGACCTGTGGGTGTGTGGCTGGAACATCATGCTGACCTGTTGGGTGTGTGGCTGGAACATCATGCTGACCTGTTGGGGTGTGGCTGGATATGCGCCGTGTGGCTGGAACATCATGCTGACCTGTTGGGTGTGTGGCTGGAACATCATGCTGACCTGTTGGGTGTGTGGCTGGAACATCATGCTGACCTGTTGGGTGTGTGGCTGGAACATCATGCTGACCTGTTGGGTGTGTGGCTGGAACATCATGCTGACCTGTTGGGTGTGTGGCTGGAACATTGTGGTGTGGTGGTCATGCTGACCTGTTGGGTGTGTGGCTGGACATCATGCTGACCGTGTGGCTGGACATCATGCTGACCTGTTGGGTGTGTGGCTGGTTGTGTGTGTGGCTGGAACATCATGCTGACCTGTTGGGTGTGTGGCTGGAACATCATGCTGCCCTGTTGGGTGTGTGGCTGGAACATCATGCTGCCCTGTTGGGTGTGTGGCTGGGACATCATGCTGCCCTGTTGGGTGTGTGGCTGGAACATCATGCTGCCCTGTTGGGTGTGTGGCTGGAACATCATGCTGCCCTGTTGGGTGTGTGGCTGGAACATCATGCTGCCCTGTTGGGTGTGTGGCTGGAACATCATGCTGACCTGTTGGGTGTGTGGCTGGAACATCATGCTGACCTGTTGGGTGTGTGGTGGTTGTGGTGTGGCTGGAACATCATGCTGACCTGTTGGGTGTGTGGCTGGAACATCATGCTGACCTGTTGGGTGTGTGGAACATCATGCTGACCTGTTGGGGTGTGGCTGGAACATCATGCTAACCTGTTGGGAGTGTGGCTGGAACATCATGCTAACCTGTTGGGTGTGTGGCTGGATGGAACATCATGCTGCCCTGTTGGGTGTGTGGATGGAACATCATGCTGCCCTGTTGGGTGTGTGGATGGAACATCATGCTAACCTGTTGGGTGTGTGGCTGGAACATCATGCTGACCTGTTGGGAGTGTGGCTGGAACATCATGCTAACCTGTTGGGAGTGTGGCTGGAACATCATGCTAACCTGTTGGGTGTGTGGATGGAACATCATGCTGACCTGTTGGGTGTGTGGCTGGAACATCATGCTGCCCTGTTGGGTGTGTGGCTGGAACATCATGCTGACCTGTTCGCTGTGTGGCTGGAACATCATGCTGACCTGTTGGGTGTGTGGCTGGAACATCATGCTGACCTGTTGGGTATCCTACTGGAACATCACGTCACGAGTATTCTCTATGCTAGCACATTGTCCTTCCGATGTTGCCCCATACAGCTTTAATATGCATACATTGTGAAATGGTTATGAAGAAGCCACAAATCACACAAAGCACAGATACATCGTTATCCCGCGTGCCCTCAGATACGTCGTCATCCCGTGTGCCATCAGATACGTCGTCATCCTGTGTGCCATCAGATACATCGTCATCCCGTGTGCCATCAGATACATCGTCATCCCGTGTGCCATCAGATACGTCGTCATCCCGTGTGCCATCAGATACATCGTCATCCCGTGTACCATCAGATACGTCGTCATCCCGTGTACCATCAGATACGTCGTCATCCCGTATGCCATCAGATACGTCGTCATCCCGTGTGCCATCAGATACATCATCATCCCATGTGCCATCAGATACGTCGTCATCCCGTGAGCCATCAGATACATCGTCATCCCGTGAGCCATCAGATACATCGTCATCCCGTGTGCCATCAGATACGTCGTCATCCCGTGTGCCATCAGATACGTCGTCATCCCGTGTGCCATCAGATACATCGTCACCCCGTGTGCCATCAGATACATCATCATCCCGTGTACAGTCAGATACATCGGCATCCCGTGTGCCATCAGATACATCGGTATCCCGTGTGCCATCAGATACATCGTTATCCCGTGTAGTCAGATACATCGTCATCCCGTGTACCATCAGATACATCGTCATCCCGTGTGGCATCAGATACATCGTCATCCCTTGTACCACCAGATACGTCGTCATCCCGTGTGCCATCAGATACATCATCATCCCTTGTACTATCAGATACGTCGTCATCGCGTGTGTCATCAGATACATCATCATCCCTTGTACCATCAGATACGTCGTCATCGCGTGTGCCATCAGATACATAATCATCCCTTGTACCATCAGATACATCGTCATCCCGTGTACCATCAGATACGTCGTCATCCCGTGTACAGTCAGATACATCGTCATCCCGTGTGCCATCAGATACGTCATCACCCCGTGTGCCATCAGATACGTCGTCATCCCGTGTGCCATCAGATACATCATCATCCCTAGTACCATCAGATATGTCGTCATCGCGTGTGCCATCAGATACGTCGTCATCCCGTGTGCCATCAGATACATCGTCATCCCGTGTACCATCAGATACGTCGTCATCCCATGTGCCATCAGATACATCGTCATCCCGTGTACCATCAGATACATCGTCATCCCGTGTACAGTCAGATACATCGTCATCCCTTGTACCATCAGATACGTCGTCATCCCGTGTACAGTCAGATACATCGTCATCCCGTGTGCCATCAGATACGTCATCACCCCGTGTGCCATCAGATACGTCGTCATCCCGTGTGCCATCAGATACATCATCATCCCTAGTACCATCAGATACGTCGTCATCGCGTGTGCCATCAGATACGTCGTCATCCCGTGTGCCATCAGATACGTCATCACCCCGTGTGCCATCAGATACGTCGTCATCCCGTGTGCCATCAGATACATCATCATCCCTAGTACCATCAGATACGTCGTCATCGCGTGTGCCATCAGATACGTCGTCATCCCGTGTGCCATCAGATACATCATCATCCCTAGTACCATCAGATATGTCGTCATCGCGTGTGCCATCAGATACGTCGTCATCCCGTGTGTCATCAGATACATCATCATCCCTTGTACCATCAGATAGGTCGTCATCCCATGTGCCATCAGATACATCGTCATCCCTTGTACCATCAGATAGGTCGTCATCCCGTGTGCCATCAGATACGTCGTCATCCCCTGTGCCATCAGATACATCGTTATCCCGTGTGCCATCAGATACATCGTCATCCCGTGTGCCATCACACCCAAATATGGTTGAAAACAATTATCCAAAACTCCATAGCAATAGCATACACCCCTATAATTGAAGAGAGATTGACATGGGTCGTATATTTTCTATAGACTTATGGATAATTTTGTCAATGGGGTGGTATTTTGGCCCATTAATTGTATATGAAAGCTACGATACTTCCACCCGTGGGTTCTCAGTCCTGGAATGAAATATAGCCCCGCTTTAACAAAATGCTGTATTGGAAGGATGATGTCTGTGTGTCTGTTTCAACCTTGTCCTCACTCCACCTCCAAAAATTATCATCGCGTCTTCATGGAACTTTATAAAAAGCACCTGTATAGTCTAGTTCAGTTTGTATTTCGTCCGGTACACAGTGAATTTGTGAGTCATGGCCATTTGAAGATTTTAAAGAACAAAGTTTGGTCCTAAACCTCCCAAGGCTTAGTTGCTACATCACGGTCCCATGTGAAATGTTCACGATACTGTATAGGAAGTATGAAATCTAGCGCTTTGTTGATTTTGGAGAGTTATGGCCCTTTCAAGATATTGGCAAACAAAGTTGTTCCATTATAACAATGATATCACCTTCAATGCATAAATACAGTCTATGAACTGGGTTAACCCTAGTATAGATACTGAAAACCAGAAACAAACTGGAGATGCAAAGGTTCAGTAGGTTACTAAAATAGGCCAATATACAGTCATGTATCAAAATTATTTGTTTAATGATCATCTGGTGAATGGTAAGTTTTGATCATCATGAGATATTTGATGACAAGAGATAAAACTATTTCAATCATGTCATATTTGCCAATAGATAACCGATATGTCATGTGAATTGATTAAAATCAAACAGTAGCTAAAACTAGGTTATTAGGTGGTTTATTGTTCACCGACAATTGTTTCCATGTGTTCTATTGCTCACCGACAATTGTTTCCATGTGTTCTATTGCTCACTGACAATTGTTTTCATGTGTTCTATTGCTCACTGACAATTGTTTTCATGTGTTCTATTGCTCACTGACAATTGTTTTCATGTGTTCTATTGCTCACTGACAATTGTTTTCATGTGTTCTATTGCTCACTGACAATTGTTTTCATGTGTTCTATTGCTCACTGACAATTGTTTTCATGTGTTCTATTGCTCACTGACAATTGTTTTCATGTGTTCTATTGCTCACTGACAATTGTTTTCATGTGTTCTATTGCTCACTGACAATTGTTTTCATGTGTTCTATTGCTCACTGACAATTGTTTTCATGTGTTCTATTGCTCACTGACAATTGTTTTCATGTGTTCTATTGCTCACTGACAATTGTTTTCATGTGTTCTATTGCTCACTGACAATTGTTTCAATGCGTTCTATTGCTCACTGACAATTGTTTCCATGTGTTCTACTGCTCACTGACAATTGTTTTCATGTGTTCAATTGCTCACTGACAATTGTTTTCATGTGTTCTATTCCTCACTGACAATTGTTTCCATGTGTTCTATTGTTCACTGACAATTGTTTCCATGCGTTCTATTCCTCACTGACAATTGGTTACAAGTGTTCTATTGCTCACTGACAATTGTTTCCATGTGTTCTATTGCTCACTGACAATTGTTTCAATGTGTTCTATTGCTCACTGACAATTGTTTCCATGTGTTCTATTGCTCACTGACAATTGTATCCAAGTGTTCTATTCCTCACTGACAATTGTTTCGATGTGTTCTGTTGCTCACTGACAATTGTTTCCATGTGTTCTATTGCTCACTGACAATTGTTTCCAGGTGTTCTATTGCTCACTGACAATTGTTTCCATGTGTTCTATTGCTCACTGACAATTGTTTCCATGTGTTCTATTGCTCACTGACAATTGTTTCCATGTGTTCTATTGCTCACTGACAATTGTTTGCATGTGTTCTATTGCTCACTGACAATTGTTTGCATGTGTTCTATTGCTCACTGACAATTGTTTGCATGTGTTCTATTGCTCACTGACAATTGTTTGCATGTGTTCTATTGCTCACTGACAGTTGTTTGCATATGTTCTATTGCTCACTGACAATTGTTTCCAAGTGTTCTATTGCTCACTGACAATTGTTTCCATGTGGTGTTTTATTGCTCACTGACAATTGTTTCCATGTGTTCTATTGCTCACTGACAATTATTTCCATGTGTTCTATTCCTCACTGACAATTGTTTGCATGTGTTCTATTGCTCACTGACAATTGTTTGCATGTGTTCTATTGCTCACTGACAATTGTTTCCATGTATTCTATTGCTCACTGACAATCGTTTCCATGTGTTCTATTCCTCACTGACAATTGTTTCCATGTGTTCTATTGCTCACTGACAATTGTTTGCATATGTTCTATTGCTCACTGACAATTATTTCCATGTGTTCTATTGTTCACTGACAATTGCTTCCGAGTGTTCTATTGCTCACTGACAATTGTTTCCGAGTGTTCTATTGCTCACTGACAATTGTTTCTGTGTGTTCTATTGCTCACTGACAATTGTTTCTGTGTGTTCTATTGCTCACTGACAATTGTTTCCATGTGTTCTATTGTTCACTGACAATTGCTTCCGAGTGTTCTATTGCTCACTGACAATTGTTTCCAAGTCTTCTATTGCTCACTGACAATTGTTTCCATGTGTTTTACTGCTCACTGACAATTGTTTCCAAGTCTTCTATTGCTCACTGACAATTGTTTCCATGTGTTTTACTGCTTACTGACAATTGTTTCCATGTGTTTTACTGCTCACTGACAATTGTTTCCATGTGTTTTACTGCTCACTGACAATTGTTTCCATGTGTTTTACTGCTCACTGACAATTGTTTCCATGTGTTTTACTGCTCACTGACAATTGTTTCCATGTGTTCTATTGCTCACTGACAATTGTTTCCATGTGTTTTACTGCTCACTGACAATTGTTTCCATGTGTTCTATTGCTCACTGACAATTGTTTCCATGTGTTTTACTGCTCACTGACAATTGTTTCCATGTGTTTTACTGCTCACTGACAATTGTTTCCATGTGTTTTACTGCTCACTGACAATTGTTTCCATGTGTTTTACTGCTCACTGACAATTGTTTCCATGTGTTCTACTGCTCACTGACAATTGTTTCCATGTGTTCTACTGCTCACTGACAATTGTTTCCATGTGTTCTATTGCTCACTGACAATTGTTTCCATGTGTTCTATTGCTCACTGACAATTGTTTCCATGTGTTTTACTGCTCACTGACAATTGTTTCCATGTGTTCTATTCCTCACTGACAATTGTTTCCATGTGTTTTACTGCTCACTGACAATTGTTTCCATGTGTTCTATTCCTCACTGTCAATTGTTTCCATGTGTTCTATTGCTCACTGACAATTGTTTCCATGTGTTTTACTGCTCACTGACAATTGTTTCCATGTGTTCTATTCCTCACTGACAATTGTTTCCATGTGTTCTATTGCTCACTGACAATTGTTTCCATGTGTTCTATTCCTCACTGACAATTGTTTCCATGTGTTCTATTGCTCACTGACAATTGTTTCCATGTGTTCTATTGCTCACTGACAATTGCTTCCATGTGTTCTATTGCTCACTGACAATTGTTTCCATGTGTTCTATTGCTCACTGACAATTGTTTCCATGTGTTCTATTGCTCACTGACAATTGTTTCCATGTGTTCTATTGCTCACTGACAATTGATTCCTATGACAACATAAAACCGTCAAAATCATTCAACTGGAACCGGTTTAAAATTAGACATCATACCGATGACTCCTACTAAGTTTGGTGAAATCCAACAAGGAGTTTCGGAGATGAATCGCGGACAAGCCTTGTGTCCAAATGACGGTAAATCCGCAAAATGTCATCCAACCGGAATGGAGTTACATTATGCACAACTAGACATCATACTGATGCGTCTTGCAAGGTTTGTGTTATATATATTGTTTTTGTCTCCCACAATTATGGGGAGACATAATTCACTTAGGACTGAAGTTGCTTGAAGTTATGAGCGACAATCTACTCAATGTGCTCTGTTCAGCCATGCACATTCCCAATTATATGAATTAACATTTTCAATTAAGACATTGCAATACAGTTACTTCAGACATTGCAATACAGTTACTTCAGACATTGATCTCTATAGACCTATATGTACAAGAAATCTTTAAAATGCTCTGGTCCAAAGATATGGAATAGTCTACTAATTGTCAATGAGCTATAGAACACTTGGAAACAAATAAGTGTTCATTATAAGCCTTTGTAAGCAAGATAATTGTAATAGTGAAGTGAACAAGAGGTTATCATCAGACCAAGATTCGCAACAATATGCACTCAGTACTTTGCAGGAGATATTGAGATTCCCAACAATATCGGTACTTTGTGGGAGCTATTGAGATTCGCAACAATATCGTACTTTGTGGGAGATATTGAGATTCCCAACAATATCGGTACTTTGTGGGAGATTCGCAACAATATCGGTACTTTGTGGGAGGTATTGAGATTCCCAACAATATCGGTAGTTTGTGGGAGATTCCCAACAATATCGGTAGTTTGTGGGAGATGTGGTTTCCAACAATATCGGTACTTTGTGGGAGATTCCCAACAATATTGGTACTTTGTGGGAGATTCCCAACAATATCGGTACTTTGTGGGAGTTTCCCAACAATATCGGTACTTTGCAGGAGATATTGAGATTCCCAACAATATCGGTACTTTGTGGGAGATTTGGTTCCCAACAATATCGATACTTTGTGGGAGATATTGAGATTCCCAACAATATCGGTACTTTGTGGGAGATATTGAGATTCCCAACAATATCGATACTTTGTGGGAGATTCCCAACAATATCGATACTTTGTGGGAGATATTGAGATTCGCAACATATCGGTACTTTGCAGGAGGTATTGAGATTCCCAACAATATCGGTACTTTGCAGGAGATATTGAGATTCGCAACAATATCGATACTTTGTGGGAGAATCGCAACAATATCGGTACTTTGTGGGAGATATTGAGATTCCCAACAATATCGATACTTTGTGGGAGCTTCGCAACAATATCGGTACTTTGTGGGAGATATTGAGATTCCCAACAATATCGGTACTTTGTGGGAGATTCGCAACAATATCGGTACTTTGCAGGAGATATTGAGATTCCCAACAATATCAGTACTTTGCAGGAGGTATTGAGATTCCCAACAATATACACTCAATACTTTGTGAGATTCCCAACAATATCAGTAATTTGTGGGAGTTATTGAGATTCCCTAACAATATCGATACTTTGTGGGAGATATTGAGATTCCCAACAATATCAGTACTTTGTGGGAGATTCGCAACAATATCGGTACTTTGTGGGAGATTCCCAACAATATCGGTACTTTGTGGGAGATATTGAGATTCCCAACAATATACACTCAATACTTTCTGAGATCCCCAACAATATCGGTACTTTGTGGGAGATATTGAGTTCCCAACAATATCGGTACTTTGCAGGAGATATTGAGATTCCCAACAATATCGATACTTTGTGGGAGATATTGAGATTCCCAACAATATACACTCAATACTTTCTGAGATCCCCAACAATATCGGTACTTTGTGGGAGATATTGAGTTCCCAACAATATCGGTACTTTGCAGGAGATATTGAGATTCCCAACAATATCGATACTTTGTGGGAGATATTGAGATTCCCAACAATATCGGTACTTTGTGGGAGATTCGCAACAATATCGGTACTTTGTGGGAGGTATTGAGATTCCCAACAATATCGGTAGTTTGTGGGAGATTCCCAACAATATCGGTAGTTTGTGGGAGATTCCCAACAATATCGGTACTTTGTGGGAGATTCCCAACAATATTGGTACTTTGTGGGAGATTCCCAACAATATCGGTACTTTGTGGGAGTTTCCCAACAATATCGGTACTTTGCAGGGGATATTGAGATTCCCAACAATATCGGTACTTTGTGGGAGGTTCCCAACAATATCGATACTTTGTGGGAGATATTGAGATTCCCAACAATATCGGTACTTTGTGGGAGATATTGAGATTCCCAACAATATCGATACTTTGTGGGAGATTCCCAACAATATCGATACTTTGTGGGAGATTCCCAACAATATCGGTACTTTGTGGGAGATTCGCAACATGCACTCGGTACTTTGCAGGAGGTATTGAGATTCCCAACAATATCGGTACTTTGCAGGAGATATTGAGATTCCCAACAATATCGATACTTTGTGGGAGATTCGCAACAATATCGGTACTTTGTGGGAGATATTGAGATTCCCAACAATATCGATACTTTGTGGGAGCTTCGCAACAATATCGGTACTTTGTGGGAGATATTGAGATTCCCAACAATATCGGTACTTTGTGGGAGATATTGAGATTCCCAACAATATCGATACTTTGTGGGAGATATTGAGATTCCCAACAATATCGATACTTTGTGGGAGATATTGAGATTCCCAACAATATCGGTACTTTGTGGGAGATAGAGATTCCCAACAATATCAGTACTTTGTGGGAGATTCCCAACAATATCGATACTTTGTGGGAGATATCGAGATTCCCAACAATATCGGTACTTTGTGGGAGATATTGAGATTCCCAACAATATACACTCAATACTTTCTGAGATCCCCAACAATATCGGTACTTTGTGGGAGATATTGAGATTCCCAACAATATCGGTACTTTGCAGGAGATATTGAGATTCCTAACAATATCGATACTTTGTGGGAGATATTGAGATTCGCAACAATATCGGTACTTTGTGGGAGATTCGCAACAATATCGGTACTTTGTGGGAGGTATTGAGATTCCCAACAATATCGGTAGTTTGTGGGAGATTCCCAACAATATCGGTAGTTTGTGGGAGATTCCCAACAATATCGGTACTTTGTGGGAGATTCCCAACAATATTGGTACTTTGTGGGAGATTCCCAACAATATCGGTAATTTGTGGGAGTTTCCCAACAATATCGGTACTTTGCAGGGGATATTGAGATTCCCAACAATATCGGTACTTTGTGGGAGATTCCCAACAATATCGATACTTTGTGGGAGATATTGAGATTCCCAACAATATCGATACTTTGTGGGAGATTCCTAACAATATCGGTACTTTGTGGGAGATTCGCAACATGCACTCGGTACTTTGCAGGAGGTATTGAGATTCCCAACAATATCGGTACTTTGCAGGAGATATTGAGATTCCTAACAATTTCGGTACTTTTTGGGAGATATTGAGATTCGCAACAATATCGATACTTTGTGGGAGATTCGCAACAATATCGGTACTTTGTGGGAGATATTGAGATTCCCAACAATATCGATACTTTGTGGGAGCTTCGCAACAATATCGGTACTTTGTGGGAGATATTGAGATTCCCAACAATATCGGTACTTTGTGGGAGATATTGAGATTCCCAACAATATCGATACTTTGTGGGAGATATTGAGATTCCCAACAATATCGATACTTTGTGGGAGATATTGAGATTCCCAACAATATCGGTACTTTGTGGGAGATAGAGATTCCCAACAATATCGATACTTTGTGGGAGATTCCCAATAATATCAGTACTTTGTGGGAGATTCGCAACAATATCGGTACTTTGTGGGAGATATTGAGATTCCCAACAATATCGGTACTTTGTGGGAGATTCCCAACAATATCGGTACTTTGTAGGAGATATTGAGATTCCCAACAATATACACTCAATACTTTGTGAGATTCCCAACAATATCAGTACTTTGTGGGAGATATTGAGATTCCCAACAATATCGATACTTTGTGGGAGATATTGAGATTCCCAACAATATCGATACTTTGTGGGAGATATTGAGATTCCCAACAATATCGGTACTTTGTGGGAGATTCGCAACAATATCGGTACTTTGTGGGAGATATTGAAATTCCCAACAATATCGATACTTTGTGGGAGATCACATATCTACTTTGTGGAGATATTGAGATTCCCAACAATATCGATACTTTGTGGGAGCTTCGCAACAATATCGGTACTTTGTGGGAGATATTGAGATTCCCAACAATATCGGTACTTTGTGGGAGATATTGAGATTCCCAACAATATCGGTACTTTGCAGGAGATATTGAGATTCCCAACAATATCGGTACTTTGTGGGAGCTATTGAGATTCCCAACAATATCGGTACTTTGTGGGAGATTCCCAACAATATCGGTACTTTGTGGGAGATAGTGAGATTTCCAACAATATCGGTACTTTGTGGGAGATTCCCAACAATATCGATACTTTGTGGGAGATATTGAGATTCCCAACAATATCGGTACTTTGTGGGAGATTTGCAACAACATGCACTCGGTACTTTGTAGGAGATAGTGAGATTTCCAACAATATCGGTACTTTGTGGGAGATATTGAGATTCCCAACAATATTGATACTTTGTGGGAGATATTGAGATTCCCAACAATATCGGTACTTTGTGGGAGTTTTTGAGATTCCCAACAATATCGGTACTTTGTGGGAGATATTGAGATTCCCAACAATATCGATACTTTGTGGGAGATATTGAGATTCCCAACAATATCGGTACTTTGCAGGAGGTATTGAGATTCCTAACAATTTCGGTACTTTTTGGGAGATATTGAGATTCGCAACAATATCGATACTTTGTGGGAGCTTCGCAACAATATCGGTACTTTGTGGGAGATATTGAGATTCCCAACAATATCGGTACTTTGTGGGAGATATTGAGATTCCCAACAATATCGATACTTTGTGGGAGATTCGCAACAATATCGGTACTTTGTGGGAGTTATTGAGATTCCCAACAATATCGGTACTTTGTGGGAGATTCCCAACAATATCGATACTTTGTGGGAGATATCGAGATTCCCAACAATATCGATACTTTGTGGGAGATATTGAGATTCCCAACAATATCGGTACTTTGTGGGAGATAGAGATTCCCAACAATATCGATACTTTGTGGGAGATTCCCAACAATATCAGTACTTTGTGGGAGATTCGCAACAATATCGGTACTTTGTGGGAGATTCCCAACAATATCGGTACTTTGTGGGAGATTCCCAACAATATCGGTACTTTGTGGGAGATTCCCAACAATATCGGTACTTTGTGGGAGATTCCCAACAATATCGGTACTTTGTGGGAGAATCCCAACAATATCGGTACTTTGTGGGAGATTCCCAACAATATCGATACTTTGTGGGAGATATTGAGATTCCCAACAATATCGGTACTTTGTGGGAGATTCGCAACAATATCGGTACTTTGTGGGAGATATTGAGATTCCCAACAATATCGATACTTTGTGGGAGATTCCCAACAATATCGATACTTTGTGGGAGATATCGAGATTCCCAACAATATCGGTACTTTGTGGGAGATATTGAGATTCCCAACAATATCGTACTTTGTGGGAGATATTGAGATTCCCAACAATATCGGTACTTTGCGGAGTATTGAGATTCCCAACAATATCGGTACTTTGTGGGAGATATTGAGATTCCCAACAATATCAATACTTTGTGGGAGCCCCAACAATATCGGTACTTTGTGGGAGATATTGAGATTCCCAACAATATCGGTACTTTGTGGGAGATATTGAGATTCCCAACAATATCGATACTTTGTGGGAGATATTGAGATTCCCAACAATATCGGTACTTTGTGGGAGATTCGCAACAATATCGGTACTTTGTGGGAGGTATTGAGATTCCCAACAATATCGGTAGTTTGTGGGAGATTCCCAACAATATCGGTAGTTTGTGGGAGATTCCCAACAATATCGGTACTTTGTGGGAGATTCCCAACAATATTGGTACTTTGTGGGAGATTCCCAACAATATCGGTACTTTGTGGGAGTTTCCCAACAATATCGGTACTTTGCAGGAGATATTGAGATTCCCAACAATATCGGTACTTTGTGGGAGATTCCCAACAATATCGATACTTTGTGGGAGATATTGAGATTCCCAACAATATCGGTACTTTGTGGGAGATATTGAGATTCCCAACAATATCGATACTTTGTGGGAGATTCCCAACAATATCGATACTTTGTGGGAGATTCCCAACAATATCGGTACTTTGTGGGAGATTCGCAACATATCGGTACTTTGCAGGAGGTATTGAGATTCCCAACAATATCGGTACTTTGCAGGAGATATTGAGATTCCCAACAATATACACTCAATACTTTGTGAGATTCCCAACAATATCAGTACTTTGTGGGAGATATTGAGATTCCCAACAATATTGTTCCAACAATATCGATACTTTGTGGGAGATATTGAGATTCCCAACAATATCGATACTTTGTGGGAGATATTGGATTCGCAACAATATCGGTACTTTGTGGGAGATATTGAGATTCCCAACAATATCGATACTTTGTGGGAGATTCCCAACAATATCGATACTTTGTGGGAGATATCGAGATTCCCAACAATATCGGTACTTTGTGGGAGATTCCCAACAATATCGGTACTTTGCAGGAGATATTGAGATTCCCAACAATATCGGTACTTTGCAGGAGATATTGAGATTCCCAACAATATACACTCAATACTTTGTGAGATTCCCAACAATATCAGTACTTTGTGGGAGTTATTGAGATTCCCTAACAATATCGATACTTTGTGGGAGATATTGAGATTCCCAACAATATCAGTACTTTGTGGGAGATTCGCAACAATATCGGTACTTTGTGGGAGATTCCCAACAATATCGGTACTTTGTGGGAGATATTGAGATTCCCAACAATATAGATCAATACTTTCTGAGATCCCCAACAATATCGGTACTTTGTGGGAGATATTGAGATTCCCAACAATATCGGTACTTTGCAGGAGATATTGAGATTCCCAACAATATCGATACTTTGTGGGAGATTCCCAACAATATCGGTACTTTGTGGGAGATATTGAGATTCCCAACAATATAGATATTTTGAGATCCCAACAATATCGGTACTTTGTGGGAGATATTGAGATTCCAACAATATCGATACTTTGCGGAGATATTGAGATTCCCAACAATATCGATACTTTGTGGGAGATTCCCAACAATATCGGTACTTTGTGGGAGATTCGCAACAATATCGGTACTTTGTGGGAGGTATTGAGATTCCCAACAATATCGGTACTTTGTGGGAGATTCCCAACAATATCGGTACTTTGTGGGAGATTCCCAACAATATCGGTACTTTGTGGGAGATTCCCAACAATATCGGTACTTTGTGGGAGATTCCCAACAATATCGGTACTTTGTGGGAGATTCCCAACAATATCGGTACTTTGTGGGAGATATTGAGATTCCCAACAATATCGGTACTTTGTGGGAGATTCCCAACAATATCGGTACTTTGTGGGAGATTCCCAACAATATCGATACTTTGTGGGAGATATTGAGATTCCCAACAATATCGATACTTTGTGGGAGATATTGAGATTCCCAACAATATCGATACTTTGTGGGAGAATTGAGATTCCCAACAATATCGGTACTTTGTGGGAGATTCGCAACAATATCGGTACTTTGTGGGAGATATTGAAATTCCCAACAATATCGATACTTTGTGGGAAATTCCCAACAATATCGATACTTTGTGGGAGATATCGAGATTCCCAACAATATCGGTACTTTGTGGGAGATTCGCAACAATATCGGTACTTTGTGGGAGATATTGAAATTCCCAACAATATCGATACTTTGTGGGAGATTCCCAACAATATCGATACTTTGTGGGAGATATCGAGATTCCCAACAATATCGGTACTTTGTGGGAGATTCCCAACAATATCGGTACTTTGCAGGAGATATTGAGATTCCCAACAATATCGGTACTTTGCAGGAGATATTGAGATTCCCAACAATATACACTCAATACTTTGTGAGATTCCCAACAATATCAGTACTTTGTGGGAGTTATTGAGATTCCCTAACAATATCGATACTTTGTGGGAGATTTGCAACAATATCGGTACTTTGTGGGAGATATTGAAATTCCCAACAATATCGATACTTTGTGGGAGATTCCCAACAATATCGATACTTTGTGGGAGATATTGAGATTCCCAACAATATCGATACTTTGTGGGAGATTCCCAACAATATCAGTACTTTGTGGGAGATTCGCAACAATATCGGTACTTTGTGGGAGATATTGAGATTCCCAACAATATCGATACTTTGCAGGAGGTATTGAGATTCCCAACAATATCGATACTTTGTGGGAGATATTGAGATTCCTAATAATATCGGTAGTTTGTGGGAGATTCCCAACAATATCGGTACTTTGTGGGAGATTCCCAACAATATCGGTACGTTGTGGGAGATTCCCAACAATATCGGTACTTTGTGGGAGATTCCCAACAATATCGGTACTTTGCAGGAGATTCCCAACAATATCGGTACTTTGTGGGAGATATTGAGATTCCCAACAATATCGGTACTTTGTGCGAGATTCCCAACAATATCGGTACTTTGTGGGAGATTCCCAATAATATCGATACTTTGTGGGAGATATTGAGATTCCCAACAATATCGGTACTTTGTGGGAGATATTGAGATTCCCAACAATATCGATACTTTGTGGGAGAAATTGAGATTCCCAACAATATCGGTACTTTGTGGGAGATTCGCAACAATATCGGTACTTTGTGGGAGATATTGAAATTCCCAACAATATCGATATTTTGTGGGAAATTCCCAACAATATCGATACTTTGTGGGAGATATCGAGATTCCCAACAATATCGGTACTTTGTGGGAGATTCCCAACAATATCGGTACTTTGCAGGAGATATTGAGATTCCCAACAATATACACTCAATACTTTGTGAGATTCCCAACAATATCATTACTTTGTGGGAGATATTGAGATTCCCAACAATATCGATACTTTGTGGGAGATATTGAGATTCCCAACAATATCGATACTTTGTGGGAGATATTGAGATTCCCAACAATATCGGTACTTTGTGGGAGATTCCCAACAATATCGGTACTTTGTGGGAGATTCCCAACAATATCGATACTTTGTGGGAGATATCGAGATTCCCAACAATATCGATACTTTGTGGGAGTTTCCCAACAATATCGGTACTTTGCAGGAGATATTGAGATTCCCAACAATATCGGTACTTTGCAGGAGATATTGAGATTCCCAACAATATACACTCAATACTTTGTGAGATTCCCAACAATATCAGTACTTTGTGGGAGTTATTGAGATTCCCTAACAATATCGATACTTTGTGGGAGATATTGAGATTCCCAACAATATCGGTACTTTGTGGGAGATTCGCAACAATATCGGTACTTTGTGGGAGATATTGAAATTCCCAACAATATCGATACTTTGTGGGAGATTCCCAACAATATCGATACTTTGTGGGAGATATCGAGATTCCCAACAATATCGGTACTTTGTGGGAGATTCCCAACAATATCGGTACTTTGCAGGAGGTATTGAGATTCCCAACAATATACACTCAATACTTTGTGAGATTCCCAACAATATCAGTAATTTGTGGGAGTTATTGAGATTCCCTAACAATATCGATACTTTGTGGGAGATATTGAGATTCCCAACAATATCAGTACTTTGTGGGAGATTCGCAACAATATCGGTACTTTGTGGGAGATTCCCAACAATATCGGTACTTTGTGGGAGATATTGAGATTCCCAACAATATACACTCAATACTTTCTGAGATCCCCAACAATATCGGTACTTTGTGGGAGATATTGAGATTCCCAACAATATCGGTACTTTGCAGGAGATATTGAGATTCCCAACAATATCGATACTTTGTGGGAGATATTGAGATTCCCAACAATATCGGTACTTTGTGGGAGATTCGCAACAATATCGGTACTTTGTGGGAGGTATTGAGATTCCCAACAATATCGGTAGTTTGTGGGAGATTCCCAACAATATCGGTAGTTTGTGGGAGATTCCCAACAATATCGGTACTTTGTGGGAGATTCCCAACAATATTGGTACTTTGTGGGAGATTCCCAACAATATCGGTACTTTGTGGGAGATTCCCAACAATATCGATACTTTGTGGGAGATATTGAGATTCCCAACAATATCGATACTTTGTGGGAGATTCCCAACAATATCGGTACTTTGTGGGAGATTCGCAACATGCACTCGGTACTTTGCAGGAGGTATTGAGATTCCCAACAATATCGGTACTTTGCAGGAGATATTGAGATTCCTAACAATTTCGGTACTTTTTGGGAGATATTGAGATTCGCAACAATATCGATACTTTGTGGGAGATTCGCAACAATATCGGTACTTTGTGGGAGATATTGAGTTTCCCAACAATATCGATACTTTGTGGGAGCTTCGCAACAATATCGGTACTTTGTGGGAGATATTGAGATTCCCAACAATATCGGTACTTTGTGGGAGATATTGAGATTCCCAACAATATCGATACTTTGTGGGAGATATCGAGATTCCCAACAATATCGATACTTTGTGGGAGATATTGAGATTCCCAACAATATCGGTACTTTGTGGGAGCTGGAGATTCCCAACAATATCGATACTTTGTGGGAGATTCCCAACAATATCAGTACTTTGTGGGAGATTCGCAACAATATCGGTACTTTGTGGGAGATTCCCAACAATATCGATACTTTGTGGAAGATATTGAGATTCCCAACAATATCGGTACTTTGTGGGAGATATTGAGATTCCCAACAATATCGGTACTTTGCAGGAGGTATTGAGATTCCCAACAATATCAATACTTTGTGAGATTCCCAACAATATCGATACTTTGTGGGAGATATTGAGATTCCCAACAATATCGGTACTTTGTGGGAGATTCCCAACAATATCGGTACTTTGTGGGAGATATGAGATTCCCAACAATATCGGTACTTTGTGGGAGATTCCCAACAATATCGGTACTTTGCAGGAGGTATTGAGATTCCCAACAATATCATACTTTGTGAGATTCCCAACAATATCGGTACTTTGTGGGAGATATTGAGATTCCCAACAATATCGGTACTTTGTGGGAGAATCCCAACAATATCGGTACTTTGTGGGAGATAGTGAGATTTCCAACAATATCGGTACTTTGTGGGAGATTCCCAACAATATCGATACTTTGTGGAAGATATTGAGATTCCCAACAATATCGGTACTTTGTGGGAGATTTGCAACAACATGCACTCGGTACTTTGTAGGAGATAGTGAGATTTCCAACAATATCGGTACTTTGTGGGAGATATTGAGATTCCCAACAATATTGATACTTTGTGGAGATATTGAGATTCCCAACAATATCGGTACTTTGTGGGAGATATTGAGATTCCCAACAATATCGGTACTTTGTGGGAGATATTGAGATTCCCAACAATATCGGTACTTTGTGGGAGATATTGAGATTCCCAACAATATCGATACTTTGTGGGAGATATTGAGATTCCCAACAATATCGGTACTTTGCAGGAGATATTGAGATTCCTAACAATTTCGGTACTTTTTGGGAGATATTGAGATTCGCAACAATATCGATACTTTGTGGGAGCTTCGCAACAATATCGGTACTTTGTGGGAGATATTGAGATTCCCAACAATATCGGTACTTTGTGGGAGATATTGAGATTCCCAACAATATCGATACTTTGTGGGAGATATTGAGATTCCCAACAATATCGTACTTTGTGGGAGATTCCCAACAATATCGGTACTTTGTGGGAGATTCGCAACAATATCGGTACTTTGTGGGAGATATTGAAATTCCCAACAATATCGATACTTTGTGGGAGATTCCCAACAATATCGATACTTTGTGGGAGATATTGAGATTCCCAACAATATCGATACTTTGTGGGAGCTTCGCAACAATATCGGTACTTTGTGGGAGATATTGAGATTCCCAACAATATCGGTACTTTGTGGGAGATATTGAGATTCCCAACAATATCGGTACTTTGCAGGAGATATTGAGATTCCCAACAATATCGGTACTTTGTGGGAGCTATTGAGATTCCCAACAATATCGGTACTTTGTGGGAGATTCCCAACAATATCGGTACTTTGTGGGAGATAGTGAGATTTCCAACAATATCGGTACTTTGTGGGAGATTCCCAACAATATCGATACTTTGTGGGAGATATTGAGATTCCCAACAATATCGGTACTTTGTGGGAGATTTGCAACAACATGCACTCGGTACTTTGTAGGAGATAGTGAGATTTCCAACAATATCGGTACTTTGTGGGAGATATTGAGATTCCCAACAATATTGATACTTTGTGGGAGATATTGAGATTCCCATCAATATCGATACTTTGTGGGAGATATCGAGATTCCCAACAATATCGGTACTTTGTGGGAGATTCCCAACAATATCGGTACTTTGCAGGAGGTATTGAGATTCCCAACAATATCAATACTTTGTGAGATTCCCAACAATATCAGTACTTTGTGGGAGATTCCCAACAATATCGATACTTTGTGGGAGATATTGAGATTCCCAACAATATCGTATTTTGTGGGAGATTCGCAACAATATCGGTACTTTGTGGGAGATTCCCAACAATATCGGTACTTTGTGGGAGATATTGAGATTCCCAACAATATCATACTTTGAGATCCCAACAATATCGGTACTTTGTGGGAGATATTGAGATTCCCAACAATATACAATACTTTGTGAGATTCCCAACAATATCGATACTTTGTGGGAGATATTGAGATTCCCAACAATATCGGTACTTTGTGGGAGATTCGCAACAATATCGGTACTTTGTGGGAGGTATTGAGATTCCCAACAATATCGGTAGTTTGTGGGAGATTCCCAACAATATCGGTAGTTTGTGGGAGATTCCCAACAATATCGGTACTTTGTGGGAGATTCCCAACAATATTGGTACTTTGTGGGAGTTTCCCAACAATATCGGTACTTTGTGGGAGTTTCCCAACAATATCGGTACTTTGCAGGAGATATTGAGATTCCCAACAATATCGGTACTTTGTGGGAGATTCCCAACAATATCGATACTTTGTGGGAGATATTGAGATTCCCAACAATATCGGTACTTTGTGGGAGATATTGAGATTCCCAACAATATCGATACTTTGTGGGAGATTCCCAACAATATCGATACTTTGTGGGAGATTCCCAACAATATCGGTACTTTGTGGGAGATTCGCAACATGCACTCGGTACTTTGCAGGAGGTATTGAGATTCCCAACAATATCGGTACTTTGCAGGAGATATTGAGATTCCCAACAATATACACTCAATACTTTGTGAGATTCCCAACAATATCAGTACTTTGTGGGAGATATTGAGATTCCCAACAATATACACTCAATACTTTGTGAGATTCCCAACAATATCGATACTTTGGAGGAGATATTGAGATTCCCAACAATATCGATACTTTGTGGGAGATATTGAGATTCCCAACAATATCGGTACTTTGTGGGAGATATTGAAATTCCCAACAATATCGATACTTTGTGGGAGATTCCCAACAATATCGATACTTTGTGGGAGATATCGAGATTCCCAACAATATCGGTACTTTGTGGGAGATTCCCAACAATATCGGTACTTTGCAGGAGATATTGAGATTCCCAACAATATCGGTACTTTGCAGGAGATATTGAGATTCCCAACAATATACACTCAATACTTTGTGAGATTCCCAACAATATCAGTACTTTGTGGGAGTTATTGAGATTCCCTAACAATATCGATACTTTGTGGGAGATATTGAGATTCCCAACAATATCAGTACTTTGTGGGAGATTCGCAACAATATCGGTACTTTGTGGGAGATTCCCAACAATATCGGTACTTTGTGGGAGATATTGAGATTCCCAACAATATAGACTCAATACTTTCTGAGATCCCCAACAATATCGGTACTTTGCAGGAGATATTGAGATTCCCAACAATATACACTCAATACTTTGTGACATTCCCAACAATATCAGTACTTTGTGGGAGTTATTGAGATTCCCTAACAATATCGATACTTTGTGGGAGATATTGAGATTCCCAACAATATCAGTACTTTGTGGGAGATTCGCAACAATATCGGTACTTTGTGGGAGATTCCCAACAATATCGGTACTTTGTGGGAGATATTGAGATTCCCAACAATATAGACTCAATACTTTCTGAGATCCCCAACAATATCGGTACTTTGTGGGAGATATTGAGATTCCCAACAATATCGATACTTTGCAGGAGATATTGAGATTCCCAACAATATCGATACTTTGTGGGAGATATTCCCAACAATATCGGTACTTTGTGGGAGATTCGCAACAATATCGGTACTTTGTGGGATGTATTGAGATTCCCAATAATATCGGTAGTTTGTGGGAGATTCCCAACAATATCGGTACTTTGTGGGAGATTCCCAACAATATCGGTACTTTGTGGGAGATTCCCAACAATATCGGTACTTTGTGGGAGATTCCCAACAATATCGGTACTTTGTGGGAGATTCCCAACAATATCGATACTTTGTGGGAGATATTGAGATTCCCAACAATATCGGTACTTTGTGGGAGATTCGCAACAATATCGGTACTTTGTGGGAGATATTGAAATTCCCAACAATATCGATACTTTGTGGGAGATTCCCAACAATATCGATACTTTGTGGGAGATATTGAGATTCCCAACAATATCGGTACTTTGTGGGAGATAGAGATTCCCAACAATATCGATACTTTGTGGGAGATTCAACAATATCGTACTTTGTGGGAGATTCCCAACAATATCGGTACTTTGTGGGAGATATTGAGATTCCCAACAATATCGATACTTTGCAGGAGATATTGAGATTCCCAACAATATCGATACTTTGTGGGAGTTATTCCCAACAATATCGGTACTTTGTGGGAGATTCGCAACAATATCGGTACTTTGTGGGAGATATTGAGATTCCCAACAATATCGATACTTTGTGGGAGATTCCCAACAATATCGATACTTTGTGGGAGATATCGAGATTCCCAACAATATCGGTACTTTGTGGGAGATTGCCAAAAATATCGGTACTTTGTGGGTGAGATTCCCAACAATATCGGTACTTTGTGGGAGATATGAGATTCCCAACAATATCGATACTTTGTGGGAGATGGTTCCCAACAATATCGGTACTTTGTGGGAGTTGAGATTCCCAACAATATCGGTACTTTGTGGGAGATATTGAGATTCCCAACAATATCGTACTTTGTGGGAGATATTGAGATTCCCAACAATATCGGTACTTTGGGGGAGATTCCAACAATCGGTACTTTGTGGGAGATATTGAGATTCCAACAATATCGGTACTTTGTGGGAGATTCCCAACAATATCGGTACTTTGTGGGAGATATTGAGATTCCCAACAATATACTTTGTGGGAGATATTGAGATTCCCAACAATATCGATACTTTGTGGGGAGATTCCCAACAATATCGGTACTTTGTGGGAGATTCGCAACAATATCGGTACTTTGTGGGAGATATTGAGATTCCCAACAATATCGGTACTTTGTGGGAGATTCCCAACAATATCGGTACTTTGTGGGAGATTCCCAACAATATCGGTACTTTGTGGGAGATTCCCAACAATATCGGTACTTTGTGGGAGATTCCCAACAATATCGATACTTTGTGGGAGATATTGAGATTCCCAACAATATCGGTACTTTGTGGGAGATTCCCAACAATATCGGTACTTTGCAGGAGATATTGAGATTCCCAACAATATACACTCAATACTTTGTGAGATTCCCAACAATATCAGTACTTTGTGGGAGATATTGAGATTCCCAACAATATCGATACTTTGTGGGAGATATTGAGATTCCCAACAATATCGATACTTTGTGGGAGATTGAGATTCCCAACAATATCGGTACTTTGTGGGAGATTCGCAACAATATCGGTACTTTGTGGGAGATATTGAGATTCCCAACAATATCGATACTTTGTGGGAGATTCCCAACAATATCGATACTTTGTGGGAGATATCGAGATTCCCAACAATATCGGTACTTTGTGGGAGATTCCCAACAATATCGGTACTTTGCAGGAGATATTGAGATTCCCAACAATATCGGTACTTTGCAGGAGATATTGAGATTCCCAACAATATACACTCAATACTTTGTGAGATTCCCAACAATATCAGTACTTTGTGGGAGTTATTGAGATTCCCTAACAATATCGATACTTTGTGGGAGATATTGAGATTCCCAACAATATCGGTACTTTGTGGGAGATTCGCAACAATATCGGTACTTTGTGGGAGATTCCCAACAATATCGGTACTTTGTGGGAGATTCCCAACAATATCGGTACTTTGTGGGAGATTCCCAACAATATCGATACTTTGTGGGAGATATTGAGATTCCCAACAATATCAGTACTTTGCAGGAGGTATTGAGATTCCCAACAATATACACTCAATACTTTGTGAGATTCCCAACAATATCAGTAATTTGTGGGAGTTATTGAGATTCCCTAACAATATCGATACTTTGTGGGAGATATTGAGATTCCCAACAATATCAGTACTTTGTGGGAGATTCGCAACAATATCGGTACTTTGTGGGAGATTCCCAACAATATCGGTACTTTGTGGGAGATATTGAGATTCCCAACAATATACACTCAATACTTTCTGAGATCCCCAACAATATCGGTACTTTGTGGGAGATATTGAGTTCCCAACAATATCGGTACTTTGCAGGAGATATTGAGATTCCCAACAATATCGATACTTTGTGGGAGATATTGAGATTCCCAACAATATCGGTACTTTGTGGGAGATTCGCAACAATATCGGTACTTTGTGGGAGGTATTGAGATTCCCAACAATATCGGTAGTTTGTGGGAGATTCCCAACAATATCGGTAGTTTGTGGGAGATTCCCAACAATATCGGTACTTTGTGGGAGATTCCCAACAATATTGGTACTTTGTGGGAGATTCCCAACAATATCGGTACTTTGTGGGAGTTTCCCAACAATATCGGTACTTTGCAGGGGATATTGAGATTCCCAACAATATCGGTACTTTGTGGGAGGTTCCCAACAATATCGATACTTTGTGGGAGATATTGAGATTCCCAACAATATCGGTACTTTGTGGGAGATATTGAGATTCCCAACAATATCGATACTTTGTGGGAGATTCCCAACAATATCGATACTTTGTGGGAGATTCCCAACAATATCGGTACTTTGTGGGAGATTCGCAACATGCACTCGGTACTTTGCAGGAGGTATTGAGATTCCCAACAATATCGGTACTTTGCAGGAGATATTGAGATTCGCAACAATATCGATACTTTGTGGGAGAATCGCAACAATATCGGTACTTTGTGGGAGATATTGAGATTCCCAACAATATCGATACTTTGTGGGAGCTTCGCAACAATATCGGTACTTTGTGGGAGATATTGAGATTCCCAACAATATCGGTACTTTGTGGGAGATATTGAGATTCCCAACAATATCGATACTTTGTGGGAGATTCGCAACAATATCGGTACTTTGTGGGAGATATTGAGATTCCCAACAATATCGGTACTTTGTGGGAGATTCCCAACAATATCGATACTTTGTGGGAGATATGAGATTCCCAACAATATCGATACTTTGTGGGAGATGTTCCCAACAATATCGGTACTTTGTGGGAGATAGAGATTCCCAACAATATCGGTACTTTGTGGGAGATTCCCAACAATATCGGTACTTTGTGGGAGATTTGAGATTCCCAACAATATCGGTACTTTGTGGGAGATATTGAGATTCCCAACAATATCGGTACTTTGTGGGTTTGAGATTCCCAACAATATCGGTACTTTGTGGGAGATATTGAGATTCCCAACAATATCGGTACTTTGTGGGAGATTCCCAACAATATCGGTACTTTGTGGGAGATATTGAGATTCCCAACAATATCGGTACTTTGTGGGAGATTCCCAACAATATCGATACTTTGTGGGAGATATTGAGATTCCCAACAATATCGGTACTTTGTGGGAGATTTGCAACAATGTTTTGTGGTTTATCGGTACTTTGTGGGAGATATTGAGATTCCCAACAATATCGATACTTTGTGGGAGATTTGGTTCCCAACAATATCGATACTTTGTGGGAGATATCGAGATTCCCAACAATATCGGTACTTTGTGGGAGATTCCCAACAATATCGGTACTTTGTGGGGTTTGAGATTCCCAACAATATTCGGTACTTTGTGAGATTCCCAACAATATCGATACTTTGTGGGAGATATTGAGATTCCCAACAATATCGGTACTTTGTGGGAGATTCGCAACAATATCGGTACTTTGTGGGAGATATTGAGATTCCCAACAATATCGGTACTTTGTGGGAGATTCCCAACAATATCGATACTTTGTGGGAGATATCGAGATTCCCAACAATATCGATACTTTGTGGGAGATATTGAGATTCCCAACAATATCGGTACTTTGTGGGAGATAGAGATTCCCAACAATATCGATACTTTGTGGGAGATTCCCAACAATATCAGTACTTTGTGGGAGATTCGCAACAATATCGGTACTTTGTGGGAGATATTGAGATTCCCAACAATATCGGTACTTTGTGGGAATTTCCCAACAATATCGGTACTTTGTGGGAGATTCCCAACAATATCGGTACTTTGTGGGAGATTCCCAACAATATCGGTACTTTGTGGGAGATTCCCAACAATATCGATACTTTGTGGGAGATATTGAGATTCCCAACAATATCGGTACTTTGTGGGAGATTCCCAACAATATCGGTACTTTGCAGGAGATATTGAGATTCCCAAAAATATACACTCAATACTTTGTGAGATTCCCAACAATATCAGTACTTTGTGGGAGATATTGAGATTCCCAACAATATCGATACTTTGTGGGAGATATTGAGATTCCCAACAATATCGATACTTTGTGGGAGATATTGAGATTCCCAACAATATCGGTACTTTGTGGGAGATTCGCAACAATATCGGTACTTTGTGGGAGATATTGAAATTCCCAACAATATCGATATTTGTGGGAGATTCCCAACAATATCGTACTTTGTGGGAGA
>CM026404.1:43991483-44039569 GCA_014843695.1 Archivesica marissinica | reverse complement strand
GTACACAAGTTACATAGTCATGTATATCTGGGGATGCACACAGCCCTTGTAAGTACACAAGTTACATAGTCATGTATATCTGGGGATGCACACATCCCTTGTAAGTACACAAGTTACATAGTCATGTATATCTGGGGATGCACACAGCCCTTGTAAGTACACAAGTTACATAGTCATGTATATCTGGGGATGCACACAGCCCTTGTAAGTACACAAGTTACATAGTCATGTATATCTGGGGATGCACACAGCCCTTGTAAGTAGTACACAAGTTACATAGTCATGTAAATCTGGGGATGCACACATCCCTTGTAAGTACACAAGTTACATAGTCATGTATATCTGGGGATGCACACATCCCTTGTAAGTACACAAGTTACATAGTCATGTAAATCTGGGGATGCACACCTCCCTTGTAAGTACACAAGTTACATAGTCATGTATATCTGGGGATGCACACAGCCCTTGTAAGTACACAAGTTACATAGTCATGTATATCTGGGGATGCACACAGCCCTTGTAAGTACACAAGTTACATAGTCATGTATATCTGGGGATGCACACAGCCCTTGTAAGTACACAAGTTACATAGTCATGTATATCTGGGGATGCACACCTCCCTTGTAAGTACACAAGTTACATAGTCATGTATATCTGGGGATGCACACAGCCCTTGTAAGTACACAAGTTACATAGTCATGTATATCTGGGGATGCACACAGCCCTTGTAAGTACACAAGTTACATAGTCATGTATATCTGGGGATGCACACAGCCCTTGTAAGTACGTACACAAGTTACATAGTCATGTATATCTGGGGATGCACACAGCCCTTGTAAGTACCGTACACAAGTTACATAGTCATGTATATCTGGGGATGCACACAGCCCTTGTAAGTACACAAGTTACATAGTCATGTAAATCTGGGGATGCACACATCCCTTGTAAGTACACAAGTTACATAGTCATGTATATCTGGGGATGCACACCTCCCTTGTATGTACACAAGTTACATAGTCATGTATATCTGGGGATGCACACATCCCTGTAAGTACACAAGTTACATAGTCATGTAATTGAGCACACCCTTGTAAGTACACAAGTTACATAGTCCTGTAAATCTGGGGATGCACACCTCCCTTGTAAGTACACAAGTTACATAGTCATGTATATCTGGGGATGCACACCTCCCTTGTAAGTACACAAGTTACATAGTCATGTATATCTGGGGATGCACACAGCCCTTGTAAGTACACAAGTTACATAGTCATGTAAATCTGGGGATGCACACAGCCCTTGTAAGTACACAAGTTACATAGTCATGTATATCTGGGGATGCACACAGCCCTTGTAAGTACACAAGTTACATAGTCATGTATATCTGGGGATGCACACCTCCCTTGTAAGTACACAAGTTACATAGTCATGTATATCTGGGGATGCACACAGCCCTTGTAAGTACACAAGTTACATAGTCATGTATATCTGGGGATGCACACAGCCCTTGTAAGTACACAAGTTACATAGTCATGTATATCTGGGGATGCACACAGCCCTTGTAAGTACACAAGTTACATAGTCATGTATATCTGGGGATGCACACCTCCCTTGTAAGTACACAAGTTACATAGTCATGTATATCTGGGGATGCACACAGCCCTTGTAAGTACACAAGTTACATAGTCATGTATATCTGGGGATGCACACAGCCCTTGTAAGTACACAAGTTACATAGTCATGTATATCTGGGGATGCACACAGCCCTTGTAAGTACGTACACAAGTTACATAGTCATGTATATCTGGGGATGCACACAGCCCTTGTAAGTACCGTACACAAGTTACATAGTCATGTATCTGGGGATGCACACATCCCTTGTAAGTACACAAGTTACATAGTCATGTAAATCTGGGGATGCACACATCCCTTGTAAGTACACAAGTTACATAGTCATGTAATCTGGGGATGCACACATCCCTTGTAAGTACACAAGTTACATAGTCATGTAATCTGGGGATGCACAGCCCTTGTAAGTACACAAGTTACATAGTCTGTATATCTGGGGATGCACACCTCCCTTGTAAGTACACAAGTTACATAGTCATGTATATCTGGGGATGCACACCTCCCTTGTAAGTACACAAGTTACATAGTCATGTATATCTGGGGATGCACACAGCCCTTGTAAGTACACAAGTTACATAGTCATGTATATCTGGGGATGCACACATCCCTTGTAAGTACACAAGTTACATAGTCATGTATATCTGGGGATGCACACAGCCCTTGTAAGTACACAAGTTACATAGTCATGTATATCTGGGGATGCACACAGCCCTTGTAAGTACACAAGTTACATAGTCATGTATATCTGGGGATGCACACAGCCCTTGTAAGTACACAAGTTACATAGTCATGTATATCTGGGGATGCACACAGCCCTTGTAAGTACACAAGTTACATAGTCATGTATATCTGGGGATGCACACAGCCCTTGTAAGTACACAAGTTACATAGTCATGTATATCTGGGGATGCACACAGCCCTTGTAAGTACACAAGTTACATAGTCATGTATATCTGGGGATGCACACAGCCCTTGTAAGTACACAAGTTACATAGTCATGTAATCTGGGGATGCACACCCCTTGTAAGTACACAAGTTACATAGTCATGTATATCTGGGGATGCACACAGCCCTTGTAAGTACCGTACACAAGTTACATAGTCATGTATATCTGGGGATGCACACAGCCCTTGTAAGTACCGTACACAAGTTACATAGTCATGTAAATCTGGGGATGCACACATCCCTTATAAGTACACAAGTTACATAGTAATGTAAATCTGGGGATGCACACCTCCCTTGTAAGTACACAAGTTACATAGTCATGTAAATCTGGGGATGCACACATCCCTGTAAGTACACAAGTTACATAGTCATGTAAATCTGGGGATGCACACCTCCCTTGTAAGTACACAAGTTACATAGTCATGTAAATCTGGGGATGCACACCTCCCTTGTAAGTACACAAGTTACATAGTCATGTATATCTGGGGATGCACACAGCCCTTGTAAGTACACAAGTTACATAGTCATGTATATCTGGGGATGCACACAGCCCTTGTAAGTACACAAGTTACATAGTCATGTATATCTGGGGATGCACACAGCCCTTGTAAGTACACAAGTTACATAGTCATGTATATCTGGGGATGCACACAGCCCTTGTAAGTACACAAGTTACATAGTCATGTATATCTGGGGATGCACACAGCCCTTGTAAGTACACAAGTTACATAGTCATGTATATCTGGGGATGCACACAGCCCTTGTAAGTACACAAGTTACATAGTCATGTATATCTGGGGATGCACACAGCCCTTGTAAGTACACAAGTTACATAGTCATGTATATCTGGGGATGCACACAGCCCTTGTAAGTACCGTACACAAGTTACATAGTCATGTATATCTGGGGATGCACACAGCCCTTGTAAGTACCGTACACAAGTTACATAGTCATGTAAATCTGGGGATGCACACATCCCTTATAAGTACACAAGTTACATAGTAATGTAAATCTGGGGATGCACACATCCCTTGTAAGTACACAAGTTACATAGTCATGTAAATCTGGGGATGCACACATCCCTGTAAGTACACAAGTTACATAGTCCTGTAAATCTGGGGATGCACACCTCCCTTGTAAGTACACAAGTTACATAGTCATGTATATCTGGGGATGCACACAGCCCTTGTAAGTACACAAGTTACATAGTCATGTATATCTGGGGATGCACACAGCCCTTGTAAGTACACAAGTTACATAGTCATGTATATCTGGGGATGCACACAGCCCTTGTAAGTACACAAGTTACATAGTCATGTATATCTGGGGATGCACACAGCCCTTGTAAGTACACAAGTTACATAGTCATGTATATCTGGGGATGCACACAGCCCTTGTAAGTACACAAGTTACATAGTCATGTATATCTGGGGATGCACACAGCCCTTGTAAGTACCGTACACAAGTTACATAGTCATGTAAATCTGGGGATGCACACATCCCTTGTAAGTACACAAGTTACATAGTCATGTATATCTGGGGATGCACACAGCCCTTGTAAGTACACAAGTTACATAGTCATGTATATCTGGGGATGCACACATCCCTTGTAAGTACACAAGTTACATAGTCATGTATATCTGGGGATGCACACAGCCCTTGTAAGTACACAAGTTACATAGTCATGTATATCTGGGGATGCACACCTCCCTTGTAAGTACACAAGTTACATAGTCATGTATATCTGGGGATGCACACAGCCCTTGTAAGTACACAAGTTACATAGTCATGTATATCTGGGGATGCACACAGCCCTTGTAAGTACACAAGTTACATAGTCATGTATATCTGGGGATGCACACAGCCCTTGTAAGTACACAAGTTACATAGTCATGTAAATCTGGGGATGCACACATCCCTTGTAAGTACACAAGTTACATAGTCATGTATATCTGGGGATGCACACAGCCCTTGTAAGTACACAAGTTACATAGTCATGTATATCTGGGGATGCACACCTCCCTTGTAAGTACACAAGTTACATAGTCATGTATATCTGGGGATGCACACAGCCCTTGTAAGTACACAAGTTACATAGTCGTGTATATCTGGGGATGCACACAGCCCTTGTAAGTACACAAGTTACATAGTCATGTATATCTGGGGATGCACACAGCCCTTGTAAGTACACAAGTTACATAGTCGTGTATATCTGGGGATGCACACCTCCCTTGTAAGTACACAAGTTACATAGTCATGTATATCTGGGGATGCACACAGCCCTTGTAAGTACACAAGTTACATAGTCCTGTAAATCTGGGGATGCACACCTCCCTTGTAAGTACACAAGTTACATAGTCATGTATATCTGGGGATGCACACAGCCCTTGTAAGTACACAAGTTACATAGTCATGTATATCTGGGGATGCACACAGCCCTTGTAAGTACACAAGTTACATAGTCATGTATATCTGGGGATGCACACAGCCCTTGTAAGTACACAAGTTACATAGTCATGTATATCTGGGGATGCACACCTCCCTTGTAAGTACACAAGTTACATAGTCATGTATATCTGGGGATGCACACAGCCCTTGTAAGTACACAAGTTACATAGTCATGTATATCTGGGGATGCACACAGCCCTTGTAAGTACACAAGTTACATAGTCATGTATATCTGGGGATGCACACAGCCCTTGTAAGTACACACGTTACATAGTCATGTATATCTGGGGATGCACACATCCCTTGTAAGTACACAAGTTACATAGTCATGTAAATCTGGGGATGCACACATCCCTTGTAAGTACACAAGTTACATAGTCATGTATATCTGGGGATGCACACCTCCCTTGTAATGTACACAAGTTACATAGTCATGTAAATCTGGGGATGCACACCTCCCTTGTAAGTACACAAGTTACATAGTCATGTATATCTGGGGATGCACACAGCCCTTGTAAGTACACAAGTTACATAGTCATGTATATCTGGGGATGCACACCTCCCTTGTAAGTACACAAGTTACATAGTCATGTATATCTGGGGATGCACACAGCCCTTGTAAGTACACAAGTTACATAGTCATGTATATCTGGGGATGCACACAGCCCTTGTAAGTACACAAGTTACATAGTCATGTATATCTGGGGATGCACACAGCCCTTGTAAGTACACAAGTTACATAGTCATGTATATCTGGGGATGCACACAGCCCTTGTAAGTACACAAGTTACATAGTCATGTATATCTGGGGATGCACACCTCCCTTGTAAGTACACAAGTTACATAGTCATGTATATCTGGGGATGCACACAGCCCTTGTAAGTACACAAGTTACATAGTCATGTATATCTGGGGATGCACACAGCCCTTGTAAGTACACAAGTTACATAGTCATGTATATCTGGGGATGCACACAGCCCTTGTAAGTACACAAGTTACATAGTCATGTATATCTGGGGATGCACACCTCCCTTGTAAGTACACAAGTTACATAGTCATGTATATCTGGGGATGCACACAGCCCTTGTAAGTACACAAGTTACATAGTCATGTATATCTGGGGATGCACACAGCCCTTGTAAGTACACAAGTTACATAGTCATGTATATCTGGGGATGCACACAGCCCTTGTAAGTACACAAGTTACATAGTCATGTATATCTGGGGATGCACACAGCCCTTGTAAGTACACAAGTTACATAGTCATGTATATCTGGGGATGCACACAGCCCTTGTAATACCGTACACAAGTTACATAGTCATGTAAATCTGGGGATGCACACATCCCTTGTAAGTACACAAGTTACATAGTCATGTATATCTGGGGATGCACACCTCCCTTGTAAGTACACAAGTTACATAGTCATGTATATCTGGGGATGCACACAGCCCTTGTAAGTACACAAGTTACATAGTCATGTATATCTGGGGATGCACACAGCCCTTGTAAGTACACAAGTTACATAGTCATGTATATCTGGATGCACACAGCCCTTGTAAGTACACAAGTTACATAGTCATGTATATCTGGGGATGCACACCTCCCTTGTAAGTACACAAGTTACATAGTCATGTATATCTGGGGATGCACACAGCCCTTGTAAGTACACAAGTTACATAGTCATGTATATCTGGGGATGCACACAGCCCTTGTAAGTACACAAGTTACATAGTCATGTATATCTGGGGATGCACACCTCCCTTGTAAGTACACAAGTTACATAGTCATGTATATCTGGGGATGCACACAGCCCTTGTAAGTACACAAGTTACATAGTCATGTATATCTGGGGATGCACACATCCCTTGTAAGTACACAAGTTACATAGTCATGTATATCTGGGGATGCACACAGCCCTTGTAAGTACACAAGTTACATAGTCATGTATATCTGGGGATGCACACAGCCCTTGTAAGTACACAAGTTACATAGTCATGTATATCTGGGGATGCACACCTCCCTTGTAAGTACACAAGTTACATAGTCATGTAAATCTGGGGATGCACACCTCCCTTGTAAGTACAGTCAAACCTGTGTTAGTGGTCACCTCTATTAAGCAGCCAACCTGCATTAAGCAGCCAGTTTTCAGATTCCCAATATGTTGTTTCATTATACATTTGACCTCTATTAAGCAGCCACCTGTGCTAAGCAGCCACTTTCGGTGATTCCCTTGGCTGGCTGCTTAAGGCAGGTTTGACTGTACACACATTATATAGCCATGTATATCTGGGGGATGCGTGCCTTGGTGGCTACATGTTTGTCCTATAGAAATATATGTGATAAATAGTATGAAATGCTTACTACACTGTGTTGTGTCTATATACACAGTATGGGCTTTGAGGAAGGAAATTACATGAGCTCATGAGAGGGATGGAGTTCAATGGTCAAGTTTGTTTTGTTGATTGCAGGCTGTAAATAACCAAACTAAACAAGGGCATAGATAACGCTTCAGATGTATTACCGTAGCTGGTAGCGCAACTGATTTCAGTAAACAATAAACATACAGTCATTATATACATGTACATTATGTATAGGGTATAAGCCGAAAACAATCCAATATGTACACTGTACTGTATGACGCGCAGAAGACAGTATCAATATTTTACATATTGAATCCGTTTGAAGCATATATATCTTACTTCAAACACATACTTATATAACAAGATCTTACTAATTAAAATTGTTAATTTCGTACATTTTACAATTTGGTTGGTAGGTACTCTACTGGAGTGGTTTGTTGGTAGGTACTCTACTGGAGTGGTTGGTTGGTAGGTACTCTACTGGAGTGGTTGGTTGGTAGGTACTCTACTGGAGTGGTTGGTTGGTAGGTACTCTACTGGAGTGGTTTGTTGGTAGGTACTCTACTGGAGTGGTTGGTTGGTAGGTACTCTACTGGAGTGGTTTGTTGGTAGGTACTCTACTGGAGTGGTTGGTTGGTAGGTACTCTACTGGAGTGGATGGTTTGTAGGTATTCTACTGGAGTGGTTGGTTGGTTGGTAGGTACTCTACTGGAGTGGTTTGTTGGTAGGTACTCTACTGGAGTGGTTGGTTGGTAGGTACTCTACTGGAGTGGTTGGTTGGTTGGTTGGTTGGTTGGTTGGTTGGTTGGTTGGGGTTGGTTGGTTGGTGTTGGTGGTTGGTTGGTTGGTTGGTTGTTGGTTGGTTGGTGGTTGGTTGGTTGGTTGGTTGGTGGTTGGTTGGTTGGTTGGTGGTTGGTTGGTGGTTGGTTGGTTGGTTGGTGGTTGGTTGGTTGGTTGGTTGGTTGGTTGGTTGGTGGTTGGTTGGTTGGTTGGTTGGTTGGTTGGTTGGTACTCTACTGGAGTGGTTGGTTGGTACTCTACTAGAGTGGTAGGTTGGTACTCTACTGGAGTGGTAGGTTGGTACTCTACTGGAGTGGTTGGTTGGTTCTCTACTGGAGTGGTAGGTTGGTACTCTACTGGAGTGGTAGGTTGGTACTCTACTAGAGTGGTAGGTTGGTACTCTACTGGAGTGGTAGGTTGGTACTCTACTGGAATGGTAGGTTGGTACTCTACTGGAGTGGTTGGTTGGTTCTCTACTGGAGTGGTAGGTTGGTACTCTACTGGAGTGGTAGGTTGGTACTCTACTGGAGTGGTAGGTTGGTACTCTACTGGAGTTGTGGGTTGGTACTCTACTGGAGTGGTAGGTTGGTACTCTACTGTAATGGTAGGTTGGTACTCTACTGGAGTTGTAGGTTGCTACTCTACTGGAATGGTAGGTTGGTAGGTACCCTACTGGAGTGGTTGGTTGGTACTCTACTAGAGTTGTGGGTTGGTACTCTACTGGAGTGGTAGGTTCGTACTCTACTGGAATGGTAGGTTGGTACTCTACTGGAGTTGTAGGTGTGTACTCTACTGGAATGGTAGGTTGGTACTCTACTGGAATGGTAGGTTGGTACTCTACTAGAGTGGTAGGTTGGTACTCTAATAGAGTGGTAGGTTGGTACTCTACTGGAGTGGTAGGTTGGTACTCTACTGGAATGGTAGGTTGGTAGGGTGGTAGGTTGGTACTCTACTGGAATGGTAGGTTGGTAGGTACCCTACTGGAGTGGTTGGTTGGTACTCTACTAGAGTGTGGGTTGGTACTACTACTGTAGTGGGTTAGGTTGGTACTCTACTGGAGGTAGGTTGGTACTCTACTGGAGTGGTAGGTGGTACCTATGGTAATACGTAGAGGTTGGTGTACTCTACTGGAGTGGTAGGTTGGTACTCTACTGGAGTGGTAGGTTGGTACTCTACTGGAGTGGTAGGTTGGTACTCTACTGGAGTGGTAGGTTGGTACTCTACTGGAGTGGTAGGTTGTACTGGAAGGTAGTTGGTACTGAGGGTAGGTTGGTACTCTACTGGAATGGTAGGTTGGTACTGTACTGGAGTGGTAGGTTGGTACTGGTGTGGTAGGTTGGTACTGGAGTGGTAGGTTGGTACTGTACTGGAGTGGTAGGTTGGTACTCTACTGGAGTGGTAGGTTGGTACTGGAGTGGTTGGTTCATACTCTACTGGAGTGGTAGGTTGGTACTGTACTGGAGTGGTTGGTTGGTACTCTACTGGAGTGGTAGGTTGGTACTGGAGTGGTAGGTTGGTACTGTACTGGAGTGGTAGGTTGGTACTCTACTGGAGTGGTAGGTTGGTACTGGAGTGGTTGGTTGCTACTGGAGTGGTTGGTACTGTACTGGAGTGGTAGGTTGGTACTCTACTGGAGTGGTTGGTTTGTACTGTACTGGAGTGGTAGGTTGGTACTGTACTGGAGTGGTTGGTTTGTACTGTACTGGAGTGGTAGGTTGGTACTGTACTGGAGTGGTAGGTTGGTACTCTACTGGAGTGGTAGGTTGGTACTGGAGTGGTTGGTTCGTACTCTACTGGAGTGGTAGATTGGTACTGTACTGGAGTTGTTGGTTGGTTCTCTACTGGAGTGGTTGGTTGGTACAGTACTGGAGTGGTAGGTTGGTACTGGAGTGGTTGGTTGGTTCTCTACTGGAGTGGTAGGTTGGTACTGTACTGGAGTGGCAGGTTGGTACTGGAGTGGAGTGGTTGGTTGGTACTGTACTGGAGTGGTAGGTTGGTACTGGAGTGGTTGGTTGGTACTGTACTGGAGTGGTAGGTTGGTACTGGAGTGGTTGGTTCGTACTCTACTGGAGTGGTAGGTTGGTACTGGAGTGGTTGGTTGGGTGTCTACTGGAGTGGTAGGTTGGTTCTCTATTGGAGTGGTAGGCTGGTTCTCTACTGGAGTGGTTGGTTGGTTGGTACTGGAGTGGTAGGTTGGTTCTCTACTGGAGTGGTAGGTTGGTTCTCTACTGGAGTGGTTGGTTGGTACTGGAGTGGTTGGTTGGTACTGGAGTGGTTGGTTGGTTCTCTACTGGATTTGTTGGTTGGTTGGTTCTCTACTGGAGTGGTTGGTTTGTTGGTTCTCTACTGGAGTGGTTGGTTGGTACTGGAGTGGTTGGTTGGTTGGTTCTCTACTGGAGTGGTAGGTTGGTTCTCTACTGGAGTGGTTGGTTGGTTCTCTACTGGAGTGGTTGGTTGGTTGGTTCTCTACTGGAGTGGTTGGTTGGTACTGGAGTGGTTGGTTGGTTCTCTACTGGAGTGGTTGGTTGGTACTGGAGTGGTAGGTTGGTTCTCTACTTGAGTGGTTGGTTGGTTCTCTACTGGAGTGGTGGTCGGTTCTTACTGGAGTGGTTGGTTGGTTCTCTACTGGAGTGGTTGGTCGGTTCTCTACTGGAGTGGTTGGTTGGTACTGGAGTGGGGTTGGTTCTCTACTGGAGTGGTTGGTTGGTACTGGAGTGGTAGGTTGGTACTTTACTGGAGTGGTAGGTTGGTACTGGAGTGGTTGGTTGGTACTGGAGTGGTAGGTTGGTTCTCTACTGGAGTGATTGGTTGGTTCTCTACTGGAGTGGTTGGTTGGTTCTCTACTGGAGTGGTTGGTTGGTACTGGAGTTGTTGGTTGGTTCTCTACTGGAGTGGTTGGTTGGTACTGGAGTTGTTGGTTGGTTCTCTACTGGAGTGGTTGGTTGGTACTGTACTGGAGTGGTTGGTTGGTACTGGAGTGGTTGGTTGATACTGGAGTGGTTGGTTGGTACTGGAGTGGTTGGTTGGTACTGGAGTGGTTGGTTGGTTAGTTTTCTACTGGAGTGGTAGGTTGGTACTGGAGTGGTAGGTTAGTACTGTACTGGAGTGGTTGGTTGGTACTGGAGTGGTTGGTTGGTACTAGAGTGGTTGGTTGGTACTGGAGTGGTTGGTTGTTTGGTACTGGAGTGGTATTTTGGTACTGTACTGGAGTGGTATTTTGGTACTGTACTGGAGTGGTAGGTTGGTACTGTACTGGAATGGTAGGTTGGTACTGTTCTGGAGTGGTTGGTTGGTACTCTACTGGAGTGGTTGGTTGGTACTGGAGTGGTTGGTTGGTACTGGAATGGTAGGTTGGTACTGGAGTGGTTGGTTGGTACTCTACTGGAGTGGTTGGTTGGTTGGTACTGGAGTGGTTGGTTGGTACTGGAATGGGTGGTTGGTTGGTACTGGAGTGGTTGGTTGGTACTCTACTGGAGTGGTTGGTTTGTACTCTACTGGAGTGGTAGGTTGGTACTGTACTGGAGTGGTAGGTTGGTACTGTACTGGAGTGGTTGGTTGGTACTGGAGTGGTTGGATGGTACTCTACTGGAGTGGTAGGTTGGTACTGTACTGGAATGGTAGGTTGGTACTGTACTGGAGTGGGATGTTGCTACTGTACTGGAGTGGTTGGTTGGTTGGTACTCTAATGGATGTACTAGATTTTGTGTTGAGCGACAGGGCATGTGATTTATTAGTTTACTAAAATGTGATGATATAATGCATGATGTATGTTTAAAGAGATATTAAAATATAATTTGGATGAAACGACCGACCTGGGACGAGAAAATATAAATCTCCTCATTGGTCCTCTCAAGTTTCTAGTCATACTGGAGGCGAGGTATCGTCTACGTTTTGCTCCTCTCCTAAATTATCGATTTGTTGACTCGTCATTGGGCCAAGATGTCCGAAGTGAAAGTGCAAAAATAACACCTTTCTGCTTTCGGCCTTTCCGATGACTTTCAATTCTGGTATAAACAGATCATAATTTTAAAGAATTTAGAAAAATATTACTGTCCAGTTTTATTTCATTTATGTGTTTTCAAAACTGGTGGAAAATGTACACACGCAGACTTGTTACTCAATTTCTAAACCATTCAGTAGTTAGTTCACAGTATGTTATCTACATATATTTTTAACTATCTAGTATACAATATACTTAACCCAGCGCGATATAGCCTGAACTGTGCTGAGGCGCCATTAAACCAAATACTCACTCACTTAGTTCATAATTAATGTACTGGTATTGTTTATATTGACTGAATTAATTACTTAATTAATTGTCCTCCACCGACGGATCTGTAGTCCAGTGGTTAACACGTTGGACTGGTAATCCAGGGATCGCATGTTCGATCCCCCGTCTGACCCTAATAAAATTAACAGTCTTTCAGATGAGACTTTAAACCGAGGTCTTGTGTCGATGCTTTACACTGTGCACGTAAAAGAACCAGAGGAGACTCTGGAATGGGTCTCTGTCTGTATCATTGCACTATCCTTAAATTACTAATCTCTTCAGGATGCGTCGCTCATATGGGCAACCGGTAGCGACGATAAATAAACTTAAAACACCACATTGATTGTCCAGTGTGTGAGTTTGGATATTGCATGTACATAGTACATGTACATTATGGCATTGCCACTTGCATGCTGTCATTTTTCAGACAGATGGAGCCAACTGTAAGTTTGTGTTATTGGTCACAGATCTACACGCTCCATTGCACTTACTGTGAATATATTACTAATAAAATATACATCTTGCAAGTCTGCCTCCGTGGTCGAGTGGTTAAGATCGCTGACCACTGTATCCTATCATCATTGATGATCACTGGTTCGAGCCCCACTTTGACGAACCCCACTCTTACGAAAAAGTGTTGGCAGTTTCTTATGGAGGTTTGTGCACCAAGTACTGGTTAACCACTGGAGCCTGTCCAGGAACAGTGTTATTAGGTAAACTGCCTGTCATTGAAATGGGCAACCATTGCTACATTAAATAAACTTTGACTTTACGGAATTTCACTAATTTAATGAATCTGTCTAGTCAGCTAAGCCTATATTCTTATTCAGTGTATGTGAGGGATATTAAATATTCAGTGAATAGATCCAGTGTTAATCAATGTATGTGTTCAGATATCTGTGCCTTCGTTGTTAAAATGACCTGCATTCTTTACATGTTTATAAATAACCATCAATAGTGATCAATATAATTATATATATACAGTGAGGTATCAATAGTGATCAATATAATTATATATATATACAGTGAGGTATCAATAGTGATCAATATAATTATATATATATACAGTGAGGTATCAATAGTGATCAATATAATTATATATATATATACAGTGAGGTATCAATAGTGATCAATATAATTATATATATACAGTGAGGTATCAATAGTGATCAATATAATTATATATATATACAGTGAGGTATCAATAGTGATCAATATAATTATATATATATAAAAATATATATAATATAATAATTAATTATATATATATATACAGTGAGGTATCAATAGTGATCAATATAATTATATAATATATATACAGTGAGGTATCAATAGTGAACAATATAATTATATATATATATACAGTGAGGTATCAATAGTGATCAATATAATTATATATTATATATACAGTGAGGTATCAATAGTGATCAATATAAATATATATATATACAGTGAGGTATCAATAGTGATCAATATAATTATATATATATATACAGTGAGGTATCAATAGTGATCAATATAATTATATATATATATATACAGTGAGGTATCAATAGTGAACAATATAATTATATATATATATACAGTGAGGTATCAATAGTGATCAATATAATTATATATATATATATATATATACAGTGAGGTATCAATAGTGATCAATATAATTATATATATACAGTGAGGGATAGAGAAGAGGCAACATGGAATTTAAAAGCCTTGCCTAAGGGCACAATCATAACCGCTCCAGCGGGGCTCGAACTCCGGACCTTTCACACCTGAAACGCACCTGAGCATCCACTGCATTATCACGACTTCCACTTAGTCACTATTGGGCAGTTTTTGTGCATGTGTCCTGGCTAGCTCAGTCGGTAGAGTGTCCGGGTTCGAGTCCTGGTTGGCTGTACATTTGTCTCACCCTTTGACATTAGGTATCTAGGTTATGCGGGGGCTTGCTCCCATGGAGAATGTTATTTCCTAGACTGTGGTGGAATCTAGAACCATTTCCCATGCAAAATGTGTCCACTTTGGAATACACATTATGTGACATATATTATTTAAAAAAATGACTTGTAACCCTTCACAAAATTTCAATATTTCTCAAGCTGACATTCAGTAGGGCGTTTGAGGGTGTTCGCAACCTGTACCCCTGAATCTTTTTTAAAAATAATACCCCCCCTCCACCCCCCCAACCAGGGTTCAATCCTCGGACCGGGGAGTAGGTGAGATGGTCGCCAGATCGGACAGGTGGGTTTTCCCCGGGTACTCCGGTTTCCTCCCACGTGAATGGCCGCGCCAACGAGAGTGATTAATATAAGTTGTTAAAACTTGCTTCACAATCGTTGTAAAATAAATCAAGTTTAAACTAACCCCTGCAAACAAACACTATTGATAGATTTTCTTGCATTTCGGACACATTTGCCAGATTGTATAATGCCTTGCTTGTTATGCATAAAATTAATTTCTTAATTTTACGGAAAAAAATAAAAATTAAATTTTTCATTCCACTAGATTCCTTTTAAATCATAGCATGCAGTACATGAGACACCATTATTAGTGAACCATTTCACATACCCCATTATTAGGGAACCATTTCACATACCCCATTATTAGGGAACCATTTCACATACCCCATTATTAGGGAACCATTTCACATACCCCATTATTAGGGAACCTTTCACATACCCCATTATTAGGGAACCATTTCACATACCCCATTATTAGGGAACCATTTACATACCCCATTATTAGGGAACTAACCAATTCACATATACATGTAGGACCATTTTGGATATGCATTCCCATTTTCTTCATATCAGGCAGGCCAGGCCATGTTCACTATGCCACTATTGTGTATACATAATTTCCTTATTTTTAATATTTATAAACCTTTCTAAGCCATGTATTAAACTAAGTTTAGCTCGACTGGATTACCCATGTTGGGTAAGTGACCATTCACATGGTCACACACAATCCTTTACAATTAATATTTAATCATTAAGCCTATTGATTGTGAGATAGTCCAGAACATGTTGCGGATACAAAGCCCAAATACACTTTCATGTTTTATATAATTCTTCAACTTTCAAATACAATATATTCATACTTTGTCATACATGTCTGATTGTACATGTAGGTACTGCCAGTTTTATATGGGCTACAAAGTTTGAGGAATGAGCTTATTTAAACTCGCCTCCCACGAACCATGTGGGCGAGCTTTACACAGTGTGTGTTTTTACGTTTATTTATCGTCGCTACCGGTTGCCCATATGAGCGACGCCGCCTGAAGAGATTAGTCATTTTAGATTTTGGAGGATAGTGCAATGATACAGACAGAAACCCATTCCAGAATCTCATCTGGTTCTTTAACGTGCACAGTGTAAAGCACCGACACGAGACCTCGGTTTAACGTCCCATCTGAAAGACTGTTAATTTTATTAGGGTCAGACGGGGGATCGAACCTGCGATCCCTGGATTACCAGTACAGCGTGTTACCACTGTACTACAGATCCGTCTGTCTTTACACAGTTTCATTTCCAGTACAATATATAGATAATGGCATAATGCCTCCGGGTTTTAGATTAGTGAGTTAATACTGGTAAGAGGCTTATTCATTATTTCAGTGTTAAATATGTGGTACATAATGAATTGGGCAATTAGTCCCCGGATCTCGGTAACCTGTATAGTTTGCTCTACATTGAAGACATACCTCCAAATCTCTGCATGTACAGATTACAGGTAGTCTATTTACCAGCATCCTGTTTTTCCTGTACTTTATACATGTAGGTATACATGTATTGTCTTGACTTTTGTCGCAGTATGTGTGCTGCATTTCATGATAAATGTGTTCAAGTGGTCTGTTCAATTGTGTACTGACTAGTGCAGTAGAAAGTGTCAGTCACATTTATAACATTCAGGTCAAATGGTGAAACATTATCCAAGCATGACAAAACAGTTATCCAGTATGGTAAATCTTGTTCAGTGTACAACCGTAATGAAATAATCATATATGGTGAAACCTTCGTTAGTGATCACAATTTGTACATTGTGAAACATTTGTAGGTTCTTTTAGTTAGAATCAGTTGTTTTTACTGTTGTTCCCTAACCAGATGTTGCGATATGATAATGTGATTTTATCAAAATCATGTTAATTAATTGATAATTCTTTAGTGTGGTTTACGTTTATTTATCATCACTACCGGTTGCCCATATGAGCGACGCCTCCTGAAGAGATTAGTCATTTTAGATTTTTGGAGGATAGTGCATGATACAGACAGAGATCCATTCTCCTCTGGTTCCATTACGTGCACGGTGTAAAGCACCGACATGAGACCTTGGTTTAAAGTCCCATCTGAAAGACTGTTAATTTTATTATGGTCAGACAGGGGATCAAACCTGAAATCCCTGAATTACCAGTGCAATGTGTTACCACTGGACTACAGATCTGGCTGTTATTCATCTACTGTCTGCAGCTACTTACATAGTCTGGGTTCCAGTCTGTCGATTTTTCACTAATTTACTTCTGGCAAAATGACATTATCAGAGACTCAATACGGCCCAATTACTAGTAATGGTCTCTATGTGCTAAAATATATTTATATGACTAACAAGCCAAAATATATCAACGCCTGTTCCCAGGCTACTACTTACATGACATGGTTATTTGAGGTAGGTTAGTAACTCTCTGGGCATTGCTGTTGTCGGTGACACTCGAAGTTGAAGAGGAGAATCGAATTGATTAATTTAACATAAAATTTGGTCAACTGAAAGATATAACGGAGAGATAATTACAATTATGACAAAAAATAGGTAGTATCTGTTATATCAGATGATTGCCAGTCCCCCAAATTGAACACCAATAAAGATCAGGATAGGCATGGTTGTTCATCATCCAGTCCATGTTAGTGCACACTTGCCTTGTCAAATGGGTTGGTTTGCTGGAAATAGAATTGAAAGAAAAGAAAGATATTGTTTATGCTGTAATACTGAAGATATTGAAGACAAGTATCATTTTATATGGATATGTTCTTGTTTTAATGAGATTAGGAAAAAATACATCAAAACGTATTTCTATCAAAGGCCATCAATGAACAAGTTTATTGACTTAATGTAGTCTTCCAATAAATCAATTTTAGATAATCTAGTAAAATTCATCAAATAATTGTTGAAAGTTCGAACTTCACTTTTAATTTATATTATTGTTTAATATGTTCATCCTCTGCTATTGATGATATTGCAAACTGTTTTGTACCAATTCACGTGAATTAGTATTTATATGTTATAACAGTCAAACCGGTGTTAATAGAGGTCAAATGTATAATAAAACAACATATTGGAATCTGGACAATGGCTGCTTAACCCTTTCCCCCATAGAAACACTCTTGACGCCATTATCAATACGACATAGATTGACAAACCAATGTTCATAATAAAGGCCAGAATCTCATGAAATCCCAGTAATATCTATGGAGGTAGGATAGATATGGCGACTACTTATCCACTGCATGATAGCTAAATGGCTGTCGTTTGTATGGAGATATGATAGTATATTAACCTAAATCTCTATGAAGGAAAGGGTTAATACAGATTGGCTGCATAATAGAGGTGACCACTAACACAGGTTTGACGGTATAATTATGTATGTATTTTTGATGATGTACAAGTCTGGATAAATGTTCTGTTCATGTCAACACCAAGCACTCATAATAAGTATAGTGTGCTTCACATTCTGTTCATGTCAACACCAAGCACTCATAATGAGTATAGTGTGCTTCACATTCTGTTCATGTCAACACCAAGCACTCATAATAAGTATAGTGTGTACTTCACATTATGTTCATGTCAACACCAAGCACTCATAATAAGTATAGTGTGCTTCACATTCTGTTCATGTCAACACCAAGCACTCATAATAAGTATAGTGTGTACTTCACATTATGTTCATGTCAACACCAAGCACTCATAATAAGTATAGTGTGCTTCACATTCTGTTCATGTCAACACCAAGCACTCATAAGTATAGATCCTTGCGATAATGTCATTTCAGAAAACCGTAGTATATCCCCCCCCCCATCAGTATGCCTGTCCATCTGTCCAGTTTACCTTGTCCGTGTTTCATCTCCAAAACCCGTTGTTGGATATACATGTATGTGTGATTTGCAATGATGCAAATTTCTTTTCCGACACAATGCATTCAATTAAAAGATACTGCCTGTATTTTAGACAGAAGTTATATAAGTACCGGTATATAATTGTACGATCTCTGCGTTACATCGTATAGCTGAGAACGAATGTCTTAACACGGTTTGTGCACACAAAATACAGTATCCCGTCGTCTTATATCCAGAGAAGCAGTTAAGAGCATTGCTACGGGTACACGTTTCCTAAAAAGGTTTTTCGTATGCAGCTTTGCTGTTTTTATGACGGATATGTGGTTGTCATTTAGCGTATATATGTCGCATTCGGTGTGAAACAGAATTATAACATGTATGTAAACGCTGTATGTCCGCGCAATAAATGCTGTGTCTAGCCCTGGCAACAGTTGTTAAGTTGTATTTTGTGAATGGTGATGTTAAGACTAAAATGTTCTCTGCATATTTACCAGCTGTGTTTTATACATTACAGGACTGTATAGCTGGTGTGAGCCTCACTGCCATAGCCCTGCCGTGGATGCTGAACGTCGTGGAGTACGTAGAATACTACCAGGTTACTAACGTGTACGCACCATTTGTGTCCTTCCTGATCCCGCTGCTGGCGTGTATATACTACCCGAAACCCAAGATATGGAGCATCACCCGCGGCGATACATCAAACATCGTTTCTATAGGAGCATGTAGTGTTTTATCGGGGTGGTTGAACTTTCAGCTTGGCTGGGTAACCATGACTCCCCGAGCTTCCGTTTTACTGCCGCTGCCTGCTATAACCACTCAGTGGCTATTCTACAGTCTCATAAGAACTGTATTTGGGATTCTTGCTCTGTGTGTATCGAGGATCATTACAAAAATGATTTTCTTGAAGTTAGTGTGCACATGTGCGGGTGTTGACACTAAAGACATTGCCAAACAGCGCGAGCTTGGTCTAGAAGTGCCGGTACGTTGGTTCAATATAGGCGGTTTAGCTGTCTCTACAGCCTTCATTGCCCCTCTATGCTTTAGTTACTTAGGCATCAATAGACCAGGTTTCTACACGGAAGTGGGAATGTAACACAGCTACATTCTAACATATAAGTACACCTGCAAGTTTGCCACGCACTGTCATATCTGACTCTTGGCAGGTTACACTGAATTTCTGTGTGGGGAACAGCTACAAAATAACCCACATGCTTACAAGTTGATACAAGACATTAACTTTCAGTGTATCTTTGACTGTTAACCCATTCAACACCAAGTAACTGACATGGACTGGTGCATGATATTTTTAGACCAATACATTAATAAGAAAATTACATTTGGACCAGTTCATAAATTTATCAAAATGGGTAATTTTGTCTAAAAATAGTAATATTACTGGCAAAAAGTGCAGATCCTGATGTGACGAGCTGGCTCATCTGGATCTAGACTTTTTGTAAGTCTATAGTCTATTTAGAGGTGTGTGATGTTGAAAGGGTTAAGCAGAATGTATCAGCTGTTTTAATCTGGAACTATTCCTAAATATAAACTAAATAACACCAAACAAGCACACCAAATTTGGCCTTACTTAAGTTATTTAATTGTAAACCATTTGTGCATCTTGTGTATCATAGTTAATTAAAGATTTTATACCACTAATATTTAACGTTCATGTACTCCACCTAACCTAGCTATTGTATAGCTCATATATTGTGTAGTCCACTTTCATTGTCAATTTGTTCATGCTTTGCGTTTCTTGTGCGGGAATTAGCCTAGGAATTGTTTGTTAATACAAATTTATTTAACTTGATTGTGAAACAAGTTCTTACAACTTATATTAATCACTCTCGAGACATCATTCCTGATGGAATCCATCGCCATGACGGAGAGAGAAATGGCAACGTGGAATTTAAATGCCTTGTCTAAGAGCACAATCGCACCGGCTCTAGCGGTGCTCAAACTCTGGGCCTTTCGCACCTGAAGCGAACGCGAATTACACGACTTTGTTATTAAATTATTGGTATTGCAATAGCAAGATTTAAGCCCACACCATTAACATAGGCAGAAATTTAGTCTAGACTTAGACATGTGTACTCCTGTGTGAATTCTAAATTATATAGTACCATTTCCCAAGTTCATATAAATAGCACAACTTCTTTACAAATGCTTGTTCATTTGTTTGCAATCGTGACTTTGAAATTCGTGACCACATTTTGATCAAGCGACATTTTTTACCTATTTCAAAATATTGTATTAATAAGTGTATGTCTGACATCAAGTGAAGTTTATTGATAATGGTGGTTTGATAGAAATACAACGTTGGCAATGTTTCTTAATTGTGCTCAATATATATGTACATCATTGAAGAGGAACTGGAAAAGGTCAATGTTGTTTGTGAAGTCGTTGTTATAGCTACATTCATGTTCAAAATGATGGCATTGTACTGTGTATGTGAGTGTCCCATGTATGTGAATGCCCCATGTATGTGAGTGTCCCGTGTATGTGAGTGTCCCATGTATGTGAGTGTCCCATGTATGTGAATGTCCCATGTATATGAGTGTCCCATGTATGTGAATGTCCCATGTATATGAGTGTCCCATGTATTGTATGCGAGTGTCACGTGTATGCGAGTGTTACATGTATGTGAGTGTCCCGTGTATGCATGTGTCCCTTGTATGCATGTGTCCCATGTATGGGAGTGTCCCATGTATGTGAATGTCCCGTGTATTCATGTGTCCCATGTATGCGAGTGTCCCGTGTATGTGAGTGTCCCCGTGTATGCATGTGTCCCATGTATGCAAGTGTCCCGTGTATGTGAGTGTCCCGTGTATGCATGTGTCCCATGTATGCAAGTGTCCCGTGTATGTGAGTGTCCCGTGTATGCATGTGTCCCATGTATGCGAGTGTCCCATGTATGCGAGTGTCCCATGTATGCGAGTGTCCCGTGTATGTGAGTGCCAGCAATTTTAATAAACATGCTCAAATGATTTACGCACATTAATTTCTTTGCCATTATGGTTTGTTATGGAGCTATGAACAAGCCGACTCCTTATCCCTTGTTAAAATAAGATTATAGATTGTTGGAAATACATTATAAATGTGTACGGTTGGATTTCTGTACAGAAATGTTTGCATTATAATGGTTTTGTAAGGAATACAACCGTAGTAGGAAGTAGGACAGTCAGTTTGAACACGAATGTATAGTTTGTTTTATTTGGCCATGAATGAGATTATGTTTAGACATTGTAATCCCTTTCTGCTGTTTATTATGATTTAGTGAGACCATGTGAACACATTGTTTAGCATACTTAAAAAATTGTTATATTTTGCTGAGCTACATGAAGTAATGGCAATATGTTGGTGCTGTTATTTACCATTCATGTAAGCATTTTCTTACTTCAACACCAACAATTAAGTCGGGAAAACATGATTAAATTTGAGTAATCAGAGAATAATTATAATTACTTGAGTAAGAAATGATATATTGAGTACTCTCTAGAAAGAATCGTCTCCCCTGAATTTACCATTATTGATCCTCTTTCAACTGTTCTTCCTCACAGCTACACACCTGTCATTATTGATCCTCTTTCAACTGTTCTTCCTCACAGCTACACACCTGTCATTATTGATCCTCTTTCAACTGTTCTTCCTCACAGCTACACACCTGTCATTATTGATCCTCTTTCAACTGTTCTTCCTCACAGCTACACACCTGTCATTATTGATCCTCTTTCAACTGATCTTCTGCACAGCTACACACCTGTCATTATTGATCCTCTTTCAACTGATCTTCCGCACAGCTACACACCTGTCTTAACAGGTTTATTTATTGATTTTTGAATTAGATAATATGTAGTAGTATAGTTATTGGATACATTACTTGTGAGGTAAATTCCCAAGGTTTATATGTATAAGTTTACATCACATCATACTGCAGTTTATCACATAAGCTAGTTTGTATCCCATTCAATATAGCCATCAGGAAATTTATTTATCACATAACTTTACTTGTATCCAGTGTAATACAGTCATATCATAATTTCGTATATGTACGCACATGTAATAACACCTGGAAGGATTCTGATTGGTTAAGAGAATAATCCTTCTAATTTGTAAATTAACCTTTAAAGTATGCATATTTCTATTTGAATTTGTACGTCTTGATGCAATTATAACGCTGTTTAACACATAAATATAACACTGCTTTGCGTAGTGACGACATCACAATTAGCGCTGACATTTGGCACCAAGATGAAAGTAGCAGCGTTATTTTGTGCAAAAATCTCATTCAAACCCAATTATGATAAAAAGGGGAAAAAGGCTCGCTTAATAGCAATATTCCAAAACTCATTTCATAAAATATGGTATGAAATCAGCACTCGTGTAAGATCCTATATTTATTCTGCACATGTCATACAGAATATGGAATGGAATGGCGTGACTTGTGCGATGATAACTCGCTTCCAGTCACTGTGTTTCACTTGCCTTCCATTTGAAGACTAACATTTACTTTTTAAGTTTTGTTGAATATATATGTTATAATGAAATAAAAATGGTTCGTTTAATGGGAGGTACTTTACACATGTATATACTCACGAGTCTACATGGACCGTGCGAAAATCTTTTAAAAATGGTTTAAAGACTGTTGTTCATGTGATAAGAACATTTGTGACTCGTTCTTATTTCATATAAACTTTTATTAAGCTCGCCACATGCTCGCTTAATGACATATTTTCAGGCTGCACTCATTTAATAAAAGCTTACATGAAATGAAAACTTGTCACAATTTCTCTATTTATATACAAGTACTTGAGATTAATATGTCGCGAGTACTTGAATAGTAAATTTCCTATTTGTTTTCGTACCTAATTGTAAGTGATGGTTGCCATGTTTGTTTGTATTATTTGTGGCTTATAAGTAGACCATATTAATATTTGTAACCAATTTTGCGATGATTTCATACTGTTACGACCAGAAATAGGAGAACCGGCATCTAACGGCACTGAAGCTCACACTCGGTTCGATGATGATCTCTAGTGACTTCGCACGGATGGACCCGTATAGGAGGGTTGTCTTAAGAAGATGTCGCTGGGGTGATAATATCGAGAACAAGAAATCCGATAAAAGTGTGATTGCTTGCAATGCCTAGAAGTATCATTCTATTGTATGAATGTTTGTATACAGTGAAATGTTTTATGCACATAAATGCAGTAGTCTGCCCGGTACATGCTGTGAAATGTTTTATACATAAATGCAGTAGTCTGCACAGTACATGCTGTGAAATGTTTTATACATAAATGCAGTAGTCTGCCCAGTACATGCTGTGAAATGTTTTATACATAAATGCAGTAGTCTGCCACTGCTACAGATGTTAACCGCTACATCGTGAACGGCAAACTATGCATCATGTTTACAGATTACTGATTATTACTGGTATACAGCAGTTAGATATACCGTACTTGTTTCTGCTACATGTATAATACAGATGGGTAGATTACTGGGTAGTACTGGTATACAGCAGTTAGATATACAGTACTTGTTTCTGCTACATGTATAATACAGATGGGTAGATTACTGGGTAGTACTGGTGTACAGCAGTTAGATATACCGTACTTGTTTCTGCTACATGTATAATACAGATGGACAGATTCCGTTCCAAATTACTTAAAACTGGTAGTAGCTGGAGAAATGACAATGTATTTTTAATTTAAATGAATTTAATTTTAAAGCTGCTGATTGTAATTGAGGCGGTAGAAGTAAGTAGGTGAAGTGGAATAATAGATCAATAATAGCATTCCACAATACGCTCGTCAGTTGGGAAATGTATGGATGGAGTGACATGCCACATGAACAACTAGTACAAACATTTGCAAACATTTCGCGTTTTTCACAACCTAAGCATTGAGACACTTTGAAACGGTTGATGAATGAAACTGTGTACTGTGTATACATTATAGATTGATATAAAAATATACCAAACATGTTCTATTTACACAAATCTTATTTTAAGTTTCTGAGCTACAGGTACTTTGTATTTTATTAAAAATGTGAAAACAGACAACTTGAATAACAATTATTTGCCGATTCTGGATCTGTGAGCTGACTTTTGAGTCAGAATATGGGAGAATTTATTAATGAACAATTGAATGTTCTCTTTCTGCGTTTGATCACGGTATGAAATGTCAATTTTTTTACACTGAATTTGCATAAAAACCAAAGATGCAAGTTAGTTGTGAAAAAACAGACATTTCATGCCTCGATGAAGACAGAGAACATTCATTTGTTATAATTACGTAATATTTTAAACATTACAAAACAAGTAGTCTTTTTGATTTGTCACTCCATTTCAAAAAGTAGTCCGCGATGAACATTAATGAGAATATAATCATTTTGCAATTCATTGGGTTATGAACGGCGATCACATGTATTATAGGCTGAATCAGCGATCACGATATTGCAAGAAGTTGTAATTATATAGTAAATAATAATATACAAGAAGTTGTATTGTAAATATAAGTAAGTGAGATGGTACGGTCGTCGCCAGATTGAACACGTAGGTTTTCTCCGGGTACTCCGGTTTCCTCCCAAACGAATGACCACATTTATGCATTCATCCGCGACAACGAGAGTGATTAATAAAGTTGTTAAAAACTTCTTCGCAATCGTTGTAAAATTAATAAAGTTTAAAATTTATCCTGAACTGAACCACCAACTAATAGATTTCTCTGTTATTATTACCAGACACACTTTTACTAAATTTGAGTACATTATACAGTCATTGCAATTAGGATGACATTGATATAACCTGTGGTCAGATGCACTTGTGTATGTTGTATGTATGATTGTGTTCAAGTTTGTTTGTAGTTATATATACATCATTATGCAATATGATTAAACTAAGACATATTTATGTGTGCATGTGTTTTTACTTTTATTTATCGTCGCTACCGGTTGCCCATATGATCGACACCTCCTGAAGAGATTAGTCATTTTATATTTTTGGAGGATAGTGAAATGATACAGACAGAGACCCATTCCAGAGTCTCCTCTGGTTCGTTTATGTGCACGGTGTAAAGCACCGACACGAGATCTCGGTTTAAAATCCCATCAGAAAGACTTAATTATATTAGGGTCTGACCGGGGATCGAACTGAAACATATTTGTAAGACAGTTTGTTTAATTTACATTTAAGGAATGAATCGAGGGTTAAAAGTTTCCACAGGGGTATGAAGTATATTGTGCGTGGTTAATGTGTGTAAGGACGAAGGTATCCACCCTAACGTTTAAGCACACCCTATGCAGCTTAGTTCATACTCCGATGGAAACTATTAACCCGCGATTCATTACTTATATTTACATTAATTATTCTTTTCAATGACACAACGTAAATATAGCATACTTTGTATTTAAAATGATTTGTAACTTACCGTGTGCCGGAACAGGTAAATAGATCAGCCTTGGAACAGCGTAGACTGTAAGATACACCTTTTTCTGCGTATGCGGAACCCTCATACGAAAATGTATATAATATGGGCACATAACTTCATGGAAGGAAATGCAATAGCGATGTAAATATACGTTCATGGAAGGAAATGCAATAGCGATGTAAATATACGTTCATGGAAGGAAATGCAATAGCGATGTAAATATACGTTCATGGAAGGAAATGCAATAGCGATGTAAATATACGTTCATGGAAGGAAATGCAATAGCGATGTAAATATACGTTCATGGAAGGACATGCAATAGCGATGTAAATATACGTTCATGGAAGGACATGCAATAGCGATGTAAATATACGTTCATGGAAGGACATGCAATAGCGATGTAAATATACGTTCATGGAAGGACATGCAATAGCGATGTAAATATACGTTCATGGAAGGACATGCAATAGCGATGTAAATATACGTTCATGGAAGGACATGCAATAGCGATGTAAATATACGTTCATGGAAGGAAATGCAATAGCGATGTAAATATACGTTCATGGAAGGACATGCAATAGCGATGTAAATATACGTTCATGGAAGGAAATGCAATAGCGATGTAAATATACGTTCATGGAAGGAAATGCAATAGCTATGTAAATATATAGAAAGAATGAGCGGAAGCAACAATACATAAATAAATAGAGAAAACACAGAGTTTCTATGGTGATCGATGCAAACTGTACCATAAGCATTGAAAAAGTATAAAACTAATCGGTATAGATTAAGTCTACAAATTTTCTGAACAGCTTTCATAAATGTTCTATAAGTATAAAATGAATGCAATCATTTTATACTTATAGAACATTTATGAAAGCTGTTCAGAAAATCTGTAGACTTGATCTCTTATCATCTTTATTTGATGATGTATGGTACATGTACATGGTTAGCACTAATTATCCACATAGTTTGGGCAATACTGCCAGCAAAAATAATTAAATTTCGCTCTTTGGACTGAACACCGGGGATATCTGTAAACAGTGATGGGACTGAACACTAGGGATATCTGTACTGCACACCAGGGATATCTGTACTGCACACCAGGGATATCTGTACTGAACACTAGGGATATCTGTACTGAACACCAGGGATATCTGTACTGAACACCAGGGATATCTGTACTGAACACCAGGGATATCTGTACTGAACACCAGGGATATCTACTGAACACTAGGGATATCTGTAAACAGTGCTTGGACTGAACACCAGGGATATCTGTAAACAGTGCTTGGACTGAACACGTAGCAAGCCGTCTCATCAGGATCTGCACTTTTTGCCAGTAATTATACTATTTTTGGACAAAATTACCCATTTTGATAAATGAACTGGTCCAAATGTAATTTTCTTATTAATTTATTGGTCTAAAAATATCATGCACCAGTTCATGTCAGTTACTTGGTGTTGAAAGGGTTAATTTGTTTCATTTGAGTATATAACAGCTAATGGTTTATTTTAATCTTTCCACAGACGGATATGTAGTCCAGTGGTAACACGCTGGACTGGTAATCCAGGGATCGCAGGTTCGATCCCCCATCTGACCCTAATAAAATTAACAGTCTTTCAGATGGGACGTTAAACCGAGGTCTCGTGTCGGTGCTTTACACTGTGCACGTAAAAGAACCAGAGGAGATTCTGGAATGGGTCTATGTCTGTATCATGCACTATCCTCCAAAATCTAAAATAACTAATCTCTTCAGGAGGCGTCGCTCATCTGGGCAACTGGTAGCGACGATAAATAAACGTAAAACACACACATTTAATCTTTCCCAATCATCGGCTGTTTTTGAGCTCGTGTTTAGTATGACGTGATTTTGTCTAGCATCTGTCGTTAAGAAGATGTGTATTTATTCTGCATGCATTGTCAAACTTTGTTAATATATCACTCTTGCATATCAAGTATAGACATTCTGGGTCTGTATTACTAGGTTACTTGAACTCGCATGTTCAGTTCATAAATAATGAAATGTTAATGATACTGGCACTCTATCGTTGACAATGAACAGATCTACCACATATACTGTCATAAGTCAACCTTTTGCTCAATATAATATCAAATCAGCCCTTTTCAAGCCAACTTTGACCTTCGACTTATGACCAGATATATTTGGTAGCTACTGGTAAAGTTTTATTATTATTTGTAGCACTATATTAACGATAGCTCAATGAGTGTCTACATATAATATGATCTTGCCTCCTACATATAATATGATCTTGCCTCCTACATATAATATGATCTTGCCTCCTACATATAATATGATCTTGCCTCCTACATATAATATGATCTTGCCTCCTACATATAATATGATCTTGCCTCCTACATATAATATGATATTTCCTCCTACATATAATATGATCTTGCCTCCTACATATAATATGATCTTGCCTCCTACATATAATATGATCTTGCCTCCTACATATAATATGATCTTGCCTCCTACATATAATATGATCTTGCCTCCTACATGTATTGTGATCTTGCCTCCTACATATAATATGATCTTACCTCCTACATATAATATGATCTTGCCTCCTACATATAATATGATCTTGCCTCCTACATATAATATGATCTTGCCTCCTACATATAATATGATATTTCCTCCTACATATAATATGATCTTGCCTCCTACATATAATATGATCTTGCCTCCTACATGTATTGTGATCTTGCCTCCTACATATAATATGATCTTGCCTCCTACATATAATATGATCTTGCCTCCTACATATAATATGATCTTGCCTCCTACATATAATATGATCTTGCCTCCTACATATAATATGATCTTGCCTCCTACATATAATATGATCTTGCCTCCTACATATAATATGATCTTGCCTCCTACATATAATATGATCTTGCCTCCTACATGTATTGTGATCTTGCCTCCTACATATAATATGATCTTACCTCCTACATATAATATGATCTTGCCTCCTACATATAATGTGATCTTGCCTCCTACATGTATTGTGATCTTTCCTCCTACATATATTGTGATCTTGCCTCCTACATGTATTGTGACCTTGCCTCCTACATGTATTGTGATCTTTCCTCCTACATGTATTGTGATCTTGCCTCCTACATGTATTGTGATCTTGCCTCCTACATGTATTGTGATCTTTCCTCCTACATGTATTGTGACTGCCTCCTACATGTATTGTGATCTTGCCTCCTACATGTATTGTGATCTTTCCTCCTACATGTATTGTGATCTTGCCTCCTACATGTATTGTGATCTTGCCTCCTACATGTATTGTGACCTTGCCTCATACATGTATTGTGATCATGCCTCCTACATGTATTGTGATCTTGCCTCCTACATGTATTGTGATCTTTCCTCCTACATGTATTGTGATCTTTCCTCCTACATGTATTGTGATCTTGCCTCCTACATGTATTGTGATCTTTCCTCCTACATGTATTGTGATCTTGCCTCCTACATGTATTGTGATCTTTCCTCCTACATGTATTGTGATCTTTCCTCCTACATGTATTGTGATATTGCCTCCTACATGTATTGTGATCTTTCCTCCTACATGTATTGTGATCTTGCCTCCTACATGTATTGTGATCTTGCCTCCTACATGTATTGTGATCTTTCTTCCTACATGTATTGTGGTATTGTGATCTTGCCCTCTACATGTATTGTGATCTTGCCTCCTACATGTATTGTGATCTTTCCTCCTACATGTATTGTGACCTTGCCTCATACATGTATTGTGATCTTTCCTCCTACATATAGTGTGACCTTTCCTCCTACATATAGTGTGACCTTGCCTCCTACATGTATTGTGATCTTTCCTCCTACATATATTGTGACCTTGCCTCCTACATATAGTGTGACCTTGCCTCCTACATGTATTGTGATCTTTCCTCCTACATATATTGTGACCTTGCCTCCTACATGTATTGTGATCTTTCCTCCTACATATATTGTGATCTTTCCTCCTACATATATTGTGACCTTGCCTCCTACATGTATTGTGATCTTTCCTCCTACATATATTGTGATCTTTCCTCCTACATATATTGTGACCTTGCCTCCTACATGTATTGTGATCATGCCTCCTACATTATTATTATTATTATTATTATACCAGATTTCTTGAGCGCCCTTTTCATGTAAAAATACACGTTCAAGGGCGCTTTACATAATAACATATGACATATCACAGATATGTAAACATAATAACAATGATAAAACATAGTATATGCAAACAAAACAACATGTGTTAAGGTGATAATAGATCTTAAATCTGACCGATAAAACAAATTCATATGAGACAAGGACAACTACGAACAATTAATATAATGCTGGTATAAATTTAATAAAATTAGAGAATGAATCGATAGACTGAAATGGGCTTAAAGAATTTTATAGATAAAAAAATTATATAACGTAACCTACGAATAAAACGCTAAGACCAATGATATTTAAAAGAGACACTTACGTTAATAAACGAATATAAATTTAAAAATTCAAGTGATTGTAATGTAGTACATAAAAAAAAAGTAAATACATGTAGTAATAAATAGTCCAATTACTGGAATAAAACCCAAATTTCCAATTACTGGAATGAAATCAAATTTATTTTTCCTAAACAAATTCAGCTAGTTCCCATGTATCTCACTGAAATAGTGTGTCTTGAGCGACCGCTTGAACGAGTATAGGGACGGAGCGTCCCTGATTCCAGAGGGAAGTGAGTTCCATAATCTTGGAGCCGTTACGGCGAAACTGCGATCACCAAGAGAGACATTCCTGCTTTTCGGCACTTCTAACGTTGATGAATCATTTTGTGATCTTAAAGTTCTCCAGGGTGTGTAGATATTCAATAGATTTCTGATGTAGACAGGTGATTGTTCATGTAAAGCTTTGTACGTATGAGTCTGACTCTTGTATTTTATCCTGTATTGTATTGGCAACCAGTGCAGATCTTTGAGTACAGGTGTAATGTGATCGTAGCGTGAAGTCCTTGAAATGATTCTAGCTGCCGTATTTTGTACATTCTGTAGTCTGTTCACTTTTGTCTGCGGGACACCATACAAAAGAGCATTACAGTAGTCCAGCCTAGATGTTACCAATGAGCTGACAATATATTTTGTAGCGTCTTTTGGAAGGTATTGTCTGATGTGGCCGATTTTGCGCAACTGCGTGTAACATGATCTACTGGTGGAGTTAATGTGGGCCTACATGTCCATCCGAGAGTCAAACAAAGCGCCCACGTTTCTTACACACTCTGATGGTTTGATCTTTGAGCCACCCACTGTAACAGAGATGTCGCCAATTTGCCTGGAGTTATGCTTTGATGAGAAAACGATGACTTCAGTTTTTTCAGCGTTCAGTTTGAGCATGTTTGAATTCATCCATGATGTTATGTCTTCCAGGCATTGTTCCACACGCTGTATTGTTTCTGATTGTGATACTTGATCTGTTGGCTTAAATGATAAATATAGTTGTGAGTCATCGGCATAGAAATGATTTTGTAGTCCGTGTTTTCTGCATATTGCTCCGACTGGCTTCGTATACATTGTATAAAACTTTGGCCCTAAAACTGATCCTTGTGGCACACTGTAATTCATAAGTACTGGTTTTGAAAGTTTACCATCAATACAAACTGTTTGATGGCGATCTTCAAAATAGGATGAAATCCATTGAAGCGGTTTTGCTGTGATTCCAAAATCGTGATCAAGTCGTTGTAACAGAGTTGTGTGATCTATAGTGTCGAACGCAGCTGATAAATCAAGAAGCACGAGAACGGTGACATTGTTCTGATCTAGAGAAAGTAGTATATCATTCTGAACTTTCATCAGAGCAGTTTCTGTGGAATGGCATTTTCTATAAGCAGATTGGTGGGCCTCGTGTAGGTTGTTTGTTTTCAGATGTTCTTCGATACGACTACCGACAACCTTTTCCAGCACTTTAGATACAAATGGCAAATTCGAAACAGCTAGGTCTATAAATTTTTTTAGAGTATTCTGATCCAGGCTTGGCTTTTTCAAAAGAGGTCTAATACGTGACTGTTTAAATGACGCTGGTACACTTGCAGTTTCTAATGAAAGGTTTATAATCTGTGTGATGATTGGCAGAAGTTCGGGCAAGCATGACTTAAGAAGCCATGTTGGAATAGGGTCAAGTTCGCACGATTTACTAGCAGATTTTGTAATAAGTTTGTTCACCTCTTCAGTAGATACTGGGGCAAATTCTACTAATTTGTTACCCGATAATCGACCGGTTTCTGTAATGACGGGGCATGTACCTACATGTATTGTGATCATGCCTCCGACATATATTGTGATCTTGCCTCCTACATATATTGTGATCTTGCATCCTACATGTATTGTGATCTTGCATCCTACATATATTGTGATCTTGCCTCCTACATGTATTGTGATCTTGCCTCCTACATGTATTGTGATCTTGCCTCCTACATATAATATGATATTGCCTCCTACATATAATATGATCTTGCCTCCTACATGTATTGTGATCTTTCCTCCTACATATAATATGATCTTGCCTCCTACATATAATATGATCTTGCCTCCTACATATAATATGATCTTGCCTCCTACATGTATTGTGATCTTTCCTCCGACATGTATTGTGATCTTGCCTCCTACATGTATTGTGATCTTGCATCCTACATGTATTGTGATCTTGCCTCCTACATGTATTGTGATCTTGCCTCCTACATGTATTGTGATCTTGCCTCCTACATATATTGTGATCTTTCCTCCTACATGTATTGTGATCTTGCCTCCTACATGTATTGTGATCTTGCCTCCTACATATAATATGATATTGCCTCCTACATATAATATGATCTTGCCTCCTACATGTATTGTGATCTTGCCTCCTACATATAATATGATCTTGCCTCCTACATATAATATGATCTTGCCTCCTACATATATTGTGATCTTTCCTCCTACATATAATATGATCTTGCCTCCTACATATAATATGATATTGCCTCCTACATATAATATAATCTTGCCTCCTACATATAATGTGACCTTGCCTCCTACATGTATTGTGACCTTGCCTCCTACATATAATATGATCTTGCCTCCTACATATAATATAATCTTGCCTCCTACATGTATTGTGATCTTGCCTCCTACATGTATTGTGATCTTACCTCCTACATATAATATGATCTTTCCTCCTACATATAATATAATCTTGCCTCCTACATATAATGTGACCTTTCCTCCTACATGTATTGTGACCTTGCCTCCTACATATAATATGATATTGCCTCCTACATATAATATAATCTTGCCTCCTACATATAATGTGACCTTGCCTCCTACATGTATTGTGACCTTGCCTCCTACATTATTATAATATGATCTTGCCTCCTACATATAATATAATCTTACCTCCTACATGTATTGTGATCTTTCCTCCTACATGTATTGTGATCTTGCCTCCTACATGTATTGTGATCTTACCTCCTACATATAATATAATCTTGCCTCCTACATGTATTGTGATCTTACCTCCTACATGTATTGTGATCTTTCCTCCTACATGTATTGTGATCTTGCCTCCTACATGTATTGTGATCTTTCCTCCTACATGTGTTGTGATCTTGCCTCCTACATGTATTGTGACCTTGCCTCGTACATAGATTGTGATCTTGCCTCCTACATGTATTGTGATCTTTCCTCCTACATGTATTGTGATCTTACCTCCTACATGTATTGTGATCTTTCCTCCTACATGTATTGTGATCTTACCTCCTACATATAATATGATCTTCCTCCTACATGTATTGTGATCTTACCTCCTACATGTATTGTGATCTTTCCTCCTACATGTATTGTGATCTTGCCTCCTACATGTATTGTGATCATGCCTCCTACATGTATTGTGATCATGCCTCCTACATGTATTGTGATCTTGCCTCCTACATGTATTGTGATCTTTCCTCCTACATGTATTGTGATCTTTCCTCCTACATGTATTGTGATCTTTCCTCCTACATGTATTGTGATCATGCCTCCTACATGTATTGTGATCTTTCCTCCTACATGTATTGTGATCTTTCCTCCTACATGTATTGTGATCATGCCTCCTACATGTATTGTGATATTCCCTCCTACATGTATTGTGATCTTGCATCCTACATGTAGTGTGATCATGCCTCCTACATGTATTGTGATATTTCCTCCTACATGTATTGTGATCTTGCCTCCTACATGTATTGTGATCATGCCTCCTACATGTATTGTGATCATGCCTCCTACATGTATTGTGATCTTTCCTCCTACATGTATTGTGATCTTGCCTCCTACATGTATTGTGACCTTGCCTCGTACATAGATTGTGATCTTGCCTCCTACATGTATTGTGATCTTTCCTCCTACATGTATTGTGATCTTACCTCCTACATGTATTGTCATCTTACCTCCTACATGTATTGTGATCTTACCTCCTACATATAATATGATCTTGCCTCCTACATGTATTGTGATCTTACCTCATACATGTATTGTGATCTTGCCTCCTACATGTATTGTGATCTTGCCTCCTACATGTATTGTGATCATGACTCCTACATGTATTGTGATCTTGCCTCCTACATGTATTGTGACCTTGCCTCGTACATATATTGTGATCTTACCTCCTACATGTATTGTGATAATGCCTCCTACATGTATTGTGATCTTTCCTCCTACATGTAGTGTGATCATGCCTCCTACATGTATTGTGATATTGCCTCCTACATGTATTGTGACCTTGCCTCGTACATGTATTGTGATCTTTCCTCCTACATGTATTGTGATATTGCCTCCTACATGTATTGTGACCTTTCCTCCTACATGTAGTGTGATCATGCCTCCTACATGTATTGTGACCTTGCCTCGTACATAGATTGTGATCTTTCCTCCTACATGTATTGTGATCATGCCTCCTACATGTATTGTGATCTTTCCTCCTACATGTAGTGTGATCATGCCTCCTACATGTATTGTGATATTTCCTCCTACATGTATTGTGACCTTGCCTCGTACATGTATTGTGATCTTTCCTCCTACATGTATTGTGATATTGCCTCCTACATGTATTGTGACCTTGCCTCCTACATGTATTGTGACCTTGCCTCATACATGTATTGTGATCTTTCCTCCTACATGTAGTGTGATCATGCCTCCTACATGTATTGTGATATTTCCTCCTACATGTATTGTTACCTTTCCTCGTACATAGATTGTGATCTTTCCTCCTATATGTATTGTGATCATGCCTCCTACATGTATTGTGATCTTTCCTCCTACATGTAGTGTGATCTTTCCTCCTACATGTAGTGTGATATTGCCTCCTACATGTATTGTGATCATGCCTCCTACATGTATTGTGATATTTCCTCCTACATGTATTGTGATCTTGCATCCTACATGTAGTGTGATCATGCCTCCTACATGTATTGTGATATTTCCTCCTACATGTATTGTGATATTTCCTCCTACATATAATATGATCTTGCCTCCTACATGTAGTGTGATCATGCCTCCTACATGTATTGTGATATTTCCTCCTACATGTATTGTGATATTTCCTCCTTCATATAATATGATCTTGCCTCCTACATGTATTTTGATCTTTCCTCCTACATGTAGTGTGATCATGCCTCCTACGTGTATTGTGATATTCCCTCCTACATGTATTGTGATATTGCCTCCTACATGTATTGTGACCTTGCCTCGTACATAGATTGTGATCTTTCCTCCTACATGTATTGTGACCTTGCCTCCTACATGTATTGTGATCTTTCCTCCTACATGTATTGTGATATTTCCTCCTACAGGTAGTGTGATCTTTCCTCCTACATATATTGTGATCTTGCCTCCTACATGTATTGTGATCTTTCCTCCTACATGTATTGTGATCATGCCTCATACATGTATTGTGATCTTGCCTCCTACATATATTGTGATCTTGCCTCCTACATGTATTGTGATCTTTCCTCCTACATATATTGTGATCTTGCCTCCTACATGTATTGTGATCTTGCCTCCTACATGTATTGTGATCTTGCCTCCTACATGTAGTGTGATCTTTCCTCCTACATGTATTGTGATCTTTCCTCCTACATGTAGTGTGATCTTGCCTCCTACATGTATTGTGATCTTTCCTCCTACATGTATTGTGATCTTGCCTCCTACATATATTGTGATCTTGCCTCCTACATGTATTGTGATCTTGCCTCCTACATGTATTGTGATCTTGCCTCCTACATATAATATGATCATGCCTCCTACATGTATTGTGATCTTGCCTCCTACATGTAGTGTGATCTTGCCTCCTACATGTATTGTGATCTTGCCTCCTACATGTATTGTGATCTTACCTCCTACATATAATATGATATTGCCTCCTACATATAATATGATCTTTCCTCCTACATATAATATGATCATGCCTCCTACATGTATTGTGATCTTGCCTCCTACATGTATTGTGATCTTTCCTCCTACATGTATTGTGATCTTTCCTCCTACATATATTGTGATCTTGCCTCCTACGTGTATTGTGATCTTGCCTCCTACATGTATTGTGATCTTGCCTCCTACATGTATTGTGATCTTGCCTCCTACATGTATTGTGATCTTGCCTCCTACATATATTGTGATCATGCCTCCTACATGTATTGTGATCTTTCCTCCTACATGTATTGTGATCTTGCCTCCTACATGTATTGTGATCTTGCCTCCTACATGTATTGTGATCTTTCCTCCTACATGTATTGTGATCTTTCCTCCTACATGTATTGTGATCATGCCTCCTACCTGTATTGTGATCTTACCTCCTACATGTATTGTGATATTGCCTACTACATGTATTGTGATCTTGCCTCGTACATTGCTATGTTTTATAGTTTTAATCATTATTCTGGTAGGTAGGTAATGAACTGTTGTCAATATAGCTAAGTCGTGTCTACTGTTTTATGTGGGTGTATCATTAGACGAGATTGCAATGTGTAGGTTCAACTTATATATGAACTGACGAGATTGCATAGTTTAGGTTCAACTTATATATGAACTGACGAGATTGCATAGTGTAGGTTCAACTTATATATGAACTGACGAGATTGCATAGTGTAGGTTCAACTTATATATGAACTGACGAGATTGCATAGTGTAGGTTCAACTTATATATGAACTGACGAGATTGCATAGTGTAGGTTCAACCTATATATGAACTGACGAGATTGCATAGTGTAGGTTCAACTTATATATGAACTGACGAGATTGCATAGTGTAGGTTCAACTTATATATGAACTGACGAGATTGCATAGTGTAGGTTCAACTTATATATGAACTGACGAGATTGCATAGTGTACGTTCAACTTATATATGAACTGACGAGATTGCATAGTGTAGGTTCAACTTATATATGAACTGACGAGATTGCATAGTGTACGTTCAACTTATATATGAACTGACGAGATTGCATAGTGTAGGTTCAACTTATATATGAACTGACGAGATTGCATAGTGTAGGTTCAACTTATATATGAACTGACGAGATTGCATAGTGTAGGTTCAACTTATATATGAACTGACGAGATTGCATAGTGTAGGTTCAACTTATATATGAACTGACGAGATTGCATAGTGTACGTTCAACTTATATATGAACTGACGAGATTGCATAGTGTAGGTTCAACTTATATATGAACTGACGAGATTGCATAGTGTAGGTTCAACTTATATATGAACTGACGAGATTGCATAGTGTACGTTCAACTTATATATGAACTGACGAGATTGCATAGTGTAGGTTCAACCTATATATGAACTGACGAGATTGCATAGTGTAGGTTCAACTTATATATAAACTGACGAGATTGCTTAGTGTAGGTTCAACTTATATATGAACTGACGAGATTGCATAGTGTACGTTCAACTTATATATGAACTGACGAGATTGCTTAGTGTAGGTTCAACCTATATATGAACTGACGAGATTGCATAGTGTACGTTCAACTTATATATGAACTGACGAGATTGCATAGTGTACGTTCAACTTATATATGAACTGACGAGATTGCATAGTGTAGGTTCAACTTATATATGAACTGACGAGATTGCATAGTGTACGTTCAACTTATATATGAACTGACGAGATTGCATAGTGTAGGTTCAACTTATATATGAACTGACGAGATTGCATAGTGTACGTTCAACTTATATATGAACTGACGAGATTGCATAGTGTAGGTTCAACTTATATATGAACTGACGAGATTGCATAGTGTACGTTCAACTTATATATGAACTGACGAGATTGCATAGTGTAGGTTCAACTTATATATGAACTGACGAGATTGCATAGTGTAGATTCAACTTATATATGAACTGACGAGATTGCATAGTGTACGTTCAACTTATATATGAACTGACGAGATTGCATAGTGTAGGTTCAACCTATATATGAACTGACGAGATTGCATAGTGTACGTTCAACTTATATATGAACTGACGAGATTGCTTAGTGTAGGTTCAACTTATATATGAACTGACGAGATTGCATAGTGTACGTTCAACTTATATATGAACTGACGAGATTGCATAGTGTAGGTTCAACTTATATATGAACTGACGAGATTGCATAGTGTACGTTCAACTTATATATGAACTGACGAGATTGCATAGTGTAGGTTCAACTTATATATGAACTGACGAGATTGCATAGTGTACGTTCAACTTATATATGAACTGACGAGATTGCATAGTGTAGGTTCAACTTATATATGAACTGACGAGATTGCATAGTGTAGGTTCAACTTATATATGAACTGACGAGATTGCATAGTGTACGTTCAACTTATATATGAACTGACGAGATTGCATAGTGTACGTTCAACTTATATATGAACTGACGAGATTGCATAGTGTAGGTTCAACTTATATATGAACTGACGAGATTGCATAGTGTACGTTCAACTTATATATGAACTGACGAGATTGCATAGTGTAGGTTCAACTTATATATGAACTGACGAGATTGCATAGTGTAGGTTCAACTTATATATGAACTGACGAGATTGCATAGTGTAGGTTCAACTTATATATGAACTGACGAGATTGCATAGTGTAGGTTCAACTTATATATGAACTGACGAGATTGCATAGTGTAGGTTCAACTTATATATGAACTGACGAGATTGCATAGTGTAGGTTCAACCTATATATGAACTGACGAGATTGCATAGTGTAGGTTCAACTTATATATAAACTGACGAGATTGCTTAGTGTAGGTTCAACTTATATATGAACTGACGAGATTGCATAGTGTACGTTCAACTTATATATGAACTGACGAGATTGCTTAGTGTAGGTTCAACCTATATATGAACTGACGAGATTGCATAGTGTACGTTCAACTTATATATGAACTGACGAGATTGCATAGTGTAGGTTCAACTTATATATGAACTGACGAGATTGCATAGTGTAGGTTCAACTTATATATGAACTGACGAGATTGCATAGTGTACGTTCAACTTATATATGAACTGACGAGATTGCATAGTGTACGTTCAACTTATATATGAACTGACGAGATTGCATAGTGTACGTTCAACTTATATATGAACTGACGAGATTGCATAGTGTAGGTTCAACTTATATATGAACTGACGAGATTGCATAGTGTACGTTCAACTTATATATGAACTGACGAGATTGCATAGTGTAGGTTCAACTTATATATGAACTGACGAGATTGCATAGTGTACGTTCAACTTATATATGAACTGACGAGATTGCATAGTGTAGGTTCAACTTATATATGAACTGACGAGATTGCATAGTGTAGGTTCAACTTATATAACTGACGAGATTGCATAGTGTAGGTTCAACTTATATATGAACTGACGAGATTGCATAGTGTAGGTTCAACTTATATATGAACTGACGAGATTGCATAGTGTAGGTTCAACTTATATATGAACTGACGAGATTGCATAGTGTAGGTTCAACTTATATATGAACTGACGAGATTGCATAGTGTAGGTTCAACTTATATATGAACTGACGAGATTGCATAGTGTAGGTTCAACTTATATATGAACTGACGAGATTGCATAGTGTAGGTTCAACTTATATATGAACTGACGAGATTGCATAGTGTAGGTTCAACTTATATATGAACTGACGAGATTGCATAGTGTAGGTTCAACTTATATATGAACTGACGAGATTGCATAGTGTACGTTCAACTTATATATGAACTGACGAGATTGCATAGTGTAGGTTCAACCTATATATGAACTGACGAGATTGCATAGTGTAGGTTCAACTTATATATGAACTGACGAGATTGCTTAGTGTAGGTTCAACTTATATATGAACTGACGAGATTGCATAGTGTAGGTTCAACTTATATATGAACTGACGAGATTGCATAGTGTACGCTCAACTTATATATGAACTGACGAGATTGCATAGTGTAGGTTCAACCTATATATGAACTGACGAGATTGCATAGTGTAGGTTCAACTTATATATGAACTGACGAGATTGCTTAGTGTTAGTTCAACTTATAATTATATGAACTGACGAGATTGCATAGTGTAGGTTCAACTTATATATGAACTGACGAGATTGCATAGTGTACGTTCAACTTATATATGAACTGACGAGATTGCTTAGTGTAGGTTCAACCTATATATGAACTGACGAGATTGCATAGTGTACGTTCAACTTATATATGAACTGACGAGATTGCATAGTGTACGTTCAACTTATATATGAACTGACGAGATTGCATAGTGTAGGTTCAACTTATATATGAACTGACGAGATTGCATAGTGTAGGTTCAACTTATATATGAACTGACGAGATTGCATAGTGTAGGTTCAACTTATATATGAACTGACGAGATTGCATAGTGTAGGTTCAACTTATATATGAACTGACGAGATTGCATAGTGTAGGTTCAACTTATATATGAACTGACGAGATTGCATAGTGTAGGTTCAACTTATATATGAACTGACGAGATTGCATAGTGTAGGTTCAACTTATATATGAACTGACGAGATTGCATAGTGTAGGTTCAACTTATATATGAACTGACGAGATTGCATAGTGTAGGTTCAACTTATATATGAACTGACGAGATTGCATAGTGTAGGTTCAACTTATATATGAACTGACGAGATTGCATAGTGTAGGTTCAACTTATATATGAACTGACGAGATTGCATAGTGTAGGTTCAACTTATATATGAACTGACGAGATTGCATAGTGTAGGTTCAACTTATATATGAACTGACGAGATTGCATAGTGTACGTTCAACTTATATATGAACTGACGAGATTGCATAGTGTAGGTTCAACCTATATATGAACTGACGAGATTGCATAGTGTAGGTTCAACTTATATATGAACTGACGAGATTGCTTAGTGTTGGTTCAACTTATAAATTATATGAACTGACGAGATTGCATAGTGTAGGTTCAACTTATATATGAACTGACGAGATTGCATAGTGTACGCTCAACTTATATATGAACTGACGAGATTGCATAGTGTAGGTTCAACCTATATATGAACTGACGAGATTGCATAGTGTAGGTTCAACTTATATATGAACTGACGAGATTGCTTAGTGTTAGTTCAACTTATAAATTATATGAACTGACGAGATTGCATAGTGTAGGTTCAACTTATATATGAACTGACGAGATTGCATAGTGTACGTTCAACTTATATATGAACTGATGAGATTGCTTAGTGTAGGTTCAACCTATATATGAACTGACGAGATTGCATAGTGTACGTTCAACTTATATATGAACTGACGAGATTGCATAGTGTACGTTCAACTTATATATGAACTGACGAGATTGCATAGTGTAGGTTCAACTTATATATGAACTGACGAGATTGCATAGTGTACGTTCAACTTATATCTGAACTGACGAGATTGCATAGTGTAGGTTCAACTTATATATGAACTGACGAGATTGCATAGTGTAGGTTCAACTTATATATGAACTGACGAGATTGCATAGTGTAGGTTCAACTTATATATGAACTGACGAGATTGCATAGTGTAGGTTCAACTTATATATGAACTGACGAGATTGCATAGTGTAGGTTCAACTTATATATGAACTGACGAGATTGCATAGTGTAGGTTCAACTTATATATGAACTGACGAGATTGCATAGTGTACGCTCAACTTATATATGAACTGACGAGATTGCATAGTGTAGGTTCAACCTATATATGAACTGACGAGATTGCATAGTGTAGGTTCAACTTATATATAAACTGACGAGATTGCTTAGTGTAGGTTCAACTTATATATGAACTGACGAGATTGCATAGTGTACGTTCAACTTATATATGAACTGACGAGATTGCTTAATGTAGGTTCAACCTATATATGAACTGACGAGATTGCAATGTGTACGTTCAACTTATATATGAACTGACGAGATTGCATAGTGTACGTTCAACTTATATATGAACTGACGAGATTGCTTAGTGTAGGTTCAACTTATATATGAACTGACGAGATTGCATAGTGTACGTTCAACTTATATATGAACTGACGAGATTGCATAGTGTAGATTCAACTTATATATGAACTGACGAGATTGCATAGAGTACGTTCAACTTATATATGAACTGACGAGATTGCATAATGTAGGTTCAACTTATATATGAACTGACGAGATTGCATAGTGTACGTTCAACTTATATATGAACTGACGAGATTGCATAGTGTAGGTTCAACTTATATATGAACTGACGAGATTGCATAGTGTAGATTCAACTTATATATGAACTGACGAGATTGCATAGTGTACGCTCAACTTATATATGAACTGACGAGATTGCATAGTGTAGGTTCAACCTATATATGAACTGACGAGATTGCATAGTGTAGGTTCAACTTATATATGAACTGACGAGATTGCTTAGTGTAGGTTCAACTTATATATGAACTGACGAGATTGCATAGTGTACGTTCAACTTATATATGAACTGACGAGATTGCTTAGTGTAGGTTCAACCTATATATGAACTGACGAGATTGCAATGTGTACGTTCAACTTATATATGAACTGACGAGATTGCATAGTGTACGTTCAACCTATATATGAACTGACGAGATTGCTTAGTGTAGGTTCAACTTATATATGAACTGACGAGATTGCATAGTGTACGTTCAACTTATATATGAACTGACTAGATTGCATAGTGTAGATTCAACTTATATATGAACTGACGAGATTGCATAGTGTACGTTCAACTTATATATGAACTGACGAGATTGCATAATGTAGGTTCAACTTATATATGAACTGACGAGATTGCATAGTGTACGTTCAACTTATATATGAACTGACGAGATTGCATAGTGTAGGTTCAACTTATTTATGAACTGACGAGATTGCATAGTGTACGTTCAACTTATATATGAACTGACGAGATTGCATAGTGTACGTTCAACTTATATATGAACTGACGAGATTGCTTAGTGTACGTTCAACTTATATATGAACTGACGAGATTGCAAAGTGTACGTTCAACTTATATATGAACTGACGAGATTGCATAGTGTACGTTCAACTTATATATGAACTGACGAGATTGCATAGTGTAGGTTCAACTTATATATGAACTGACGAGATTGCATAGTGTAGGTTCAACTTATATATGAACTGACGAGATTGCATAGTGTAGGTTCAACTTATATATGAACTGACGAGATTGCATAGTGTAGGTTCAACTTATATATGAACTGACGAGATTGCATAGTGTAGTTCAACTTATATATGAACTGACGAGATTGCATAGTGTAGGTTCAACTTATATATGAACTGACGAGATTGCATAGTGTACGTTCAACTTATATATGAACTGACGAGATTGCATAGTGTACGTTCAACTTATATATGAACTGACGAGATTGCATAGTGTAGGTTCAACTTATATATGAACTGACGAGATTGCTTAGTGTAGGTTCAACTTATATATGAACTGACGAGATTGCATAGTGTAGGTTCAACTTATATATGAACTGACGAGATTGCATAGTGTAGGTTCAACTTATATATGAACTGACGAGATTGCATAGTGTAGGTTCAACTTATATATGAACTGACGAGATTACTTAGTGTAGGTTCAACTTATATATGAACTGATAAACAATATCGATGGCGTTCAATGGATGAAGTGTGTAATTCTATCTTACACTTATTTCATGCCGAGAACTATTTGTTATTAGGAACTATCGGTTATGAGTTACTATACTTAGCATGGCACTAGAACATAGCTTAGTCGTAAATGACATCACTGAAGAATCCTCATGACTCATGACAAAATGAAAGTAGCAATTCTATTTTGTGGAAATATATTATTAAAACGAGCGCTACACGGTAATATGGTGCACATTTTTGCAATTCTGATACACAATGAAGCTCGCCAAAAGGCTCGCTTAATAGCAACATTCCAAAACACGTTTCATAAAATATGGTATGAGCATGCATGTAAGATCGTATAACACACGAACACATAAACACACATTTATGAAAGAGAGTTGTAGACGTTACGCCATTCGATAATGTTTGTAGAAGTTCGTCATTCGATAATGTTTGTAGAAGTTCGCCATTCGATAATGTTTGTAGAAGTTCGCCATTCGATAATGTTTGTAGAAGTTCGTCATTCAGTTTTTAACATTAGTTTATTTACATATTTATTTTAGTTCATTGACATGCATCCGTAGGAATGGTCTCCGTCTGCACGATAAAATGTATATGGAATTTTAAAATGTCTTAGCACAAATGTTAACCATATCGAGCTGATCTTAGCACAAATGTTACCATATCGAGCTGATCTTAGCACAAATGTTAACCATATTGAGATGATCTTAGCACAAATGTTACCATATCGAGCTGATCTTAGCACAAATGTTACCATATCGAGCTGATCTTAGCACAAATGTTAACCATATTGAGATGATCTTAGCACAAATGTTAACCATATCGAGCTGATCTTAGCACAAATGTTACCATATCGAGCTGATCTTAGCACAAATGTTACCATATCGAGCTGATCTTAGCACAAATGTTACCATATTGAGATGATCTTAGCACAAATGTTACCATATTGAGATGATGTGCAGACGACAGATGCTGGGTCAATGACAGTTTGTAGAAATTATTTGCAAAAACAATTGTATGTGCTTTCAGGACTTTTGTTAAAAGTTAAAATGCATTATGTATTGTGGATGTCGTGATTGCGTAGTGGTAGCGCGTTCGTTTCAGGTGTTATTGGGCCAGAGCATTTAATTGCCTTAGGCATTTAAAGTCCACATTTCCCCTTCTCTCTCCCTCATGGAGATGGTTTCCATCAGGAATGAGGTCTCGAGAGCGATTAATCTAATGTTGTAAAAATTGTTTCGCAGTCGAGCTCAAATAAAAGTGTATAAACACAGTTAATCTAATATTGATTCAGATCATAACTGTGGTTAGATAGCGTATGTATATTGAGAGATGTTAGCAATAGTGAAGATTGTGATTAGATATTGCAGAATGATCTCCCCTCCATATGACTACGTACAGTGTTACACCAGTTGTCTTTTACAGACGGATATGTAGTCCAGTGGTAACACGCTGGACTGGTAATCCAGGGATCGCAGGTTCGATCCCCCGTCTGACCCTAATAAAATTAACAGTCTTTCAGATGGGACGTTAAACCGATGTCTCGTGTCGGTGCTTTACACCGTGCACGTAAAAGAACCAGGGGAGATTCTGGAATGGGTCTCTGTCTGTATCATGCACTATCCTCCAAAATCTAAAATAACTAATCTCTTCAGGAGGCGTGCTCATATGGGCAACCGGTAGCGATGATAAATAAACGTAAAAAAAACAACAACAAAAACAGTTGTCTTTTTTCTTCCAATTTAATACATGGATGGCAATCACCATTCTAAGGTAGTCAATTAATACATGGTGGGGATATGGCAATCACCATTCTAAGGTAGTCAATTAATACATGGTGGGGAGATGGCAATCACCATTCTAAGGTATTCAATTAATACATGAACAACACCACAAGTGGGGAGATGGCAATCACCATTCTAAGGTAGTCAATTAATACATGGTGGGGAGATGGCAATCACCATTCTAAGGTAGTCAATTAATACATGGTGGGGATATGGCAATCACCATTCTAAGGTAGTCAATTAATACATGGTGGGGATATGGCAATCACCATTCTAAGGTAGTCAATTAATACATGGTGGGGATATGGCAATCACCATTCTAAGGTAGTCAATTAATACATGGTGGGGATATGGCAATCACCATTCTAAGGTAGTCAATTAATACATGGTGGGGATATGGCAATCACCATTCTAAGGTAGTCAATTAATACATGGTGGGGAGATGGCAATCACCATTCTAAGGTAGTCAATTAATACATGGTGGGGAGATGGCAATCACCATTCTAAGGTAGTCAATTAATACATGGTGGGGAGATGGCAATCACCATTCTAAGGTAATCAATTAATACATGGTGGGGATATGGCAATCACCATTCTAAGGTAGTCAATTAATACATGGTGGGGATATGGCAATCACCATTCTAAGGTAATCAATTATTTATAAAGTTCATGTGCACCTATGTTTATTGTTTCATCATGGTTTTACTATTTATATATTTATATTTATGGAATAAGGACATTAACGCAAGAACGAGACTGTCCTTTGAGCTTTAATAAATGACCCGCCACAAGATTAATAAGTATGACTTCGTGGAAGTCGTGATAGCGTGTTCGCTTCAGATGCGAAGGACCCGGAGTTCGAGCCCCACTGCAGCGGTTGCGATTGTGCCCTTCGGCTAGGCATTTAAATTCCACGTTGCCTCCTCTCTCCCTCGTGGCAGTGGATTCCATCAGGAATGAGGTCTCGAGAATGATTAATATAAGTTGTAAGAACTTGTTTCGCAATCGAGCTAAAATAAATTTGTATAAACTAATAAGTATGATATATTGCGGTTTACAAGGCCATGTATGTGTTCATTAATCAAGCAAGTTTTAATAAAGATGCTGTAGATGCTACTAATGCATTGTCTGATACGAACTCTCGTGAGATTGCACCATTAATCAACTATACGCATCTCCACACACACCCCACTCCACTTACTGCGGTCCGTAATCACCCAATCAACCAAGCTTACAGTGGATGCTAGCATTAGATATAATAAAGTGCTTGCATAGCGAACAAAGAGTGTAATTAATTATTCATTTAAAAGTGATGAAAAAAGATTCGTGTTTCGCGCTGCACTACAGTCTATATGATTTACATAAAGTATATAAGACTGGCTTTTATTCTAATCCCGTGTCTGTACTTAACCTGTACGATATATGTGTAATGTATGCATTGTTCAAACTGTATACTATTGGGAAATAAAATATGTTTAATCTAAACAAAAAGGGTTTTAGTTTAAACGAAATACATACAATCTTTGAATAGGAGAAGAATTAAATAAGACTCTGTCTTCCATTCTAATCCTGTTTCTGTATTATGATTATGCGTGGTGTATGCATTGTTCAATATGTATTATATTGGGAAATAAAATATGTTTAAACTAAACAATATTCTATTTCAATATGTAGTAGTAGTTTTTTTTTATAGTCGCCTCCGCCGAGGCACATGGGCGACTGGTTTCTCTAAGGAGTTTATGTAGACATCTAAGTTGTTTATGTAGACATCTAAGTTGTTTATGTAGACATCTAAGTTGTTTATGTAGACATCTAAGTTGTTTATGTAGACATCTAAGTTGTTTATGTAGACATCTACGTTGTTTATGTAGACATCTAAGTTGTTTATGTAGACATCTACGTTGTTTATGTAGACATCTAAGTTGTTTATGTAGACATCTAAGTTAAATGAAAAAAAAAAAAAAAAAAAAAAAAAAAAAAAAAAACAAAAAAAAAAAAAAAAAAAAAAAAAAAAAAAAAAAAAAAAAAAAAAAAAAAAAAAAAAAAAAAAAAAAAAAAAAAAAAAAGAA